>SJXQ01004032.1:129198-508083 GCA_006408695.1 Aepyceros melampus
GAGAGGTTTGATGCGCTCCCCACCCCACCCCGGGGAGGCCCTTGGAGAAAGTAGCTTCCACCTCTGGTGGGCAGGATGTTCTGGGAATTCAGGACCCAGGAGTTGGCTGGTCCAAGAACTTCAGAAGAGGTGAGGGCTGAATCGGCTGGCGAAAGAATGGCTGGTCTGGCCTGCCCTGGCCTTAGAGCACGCTGCCCCGGAGGGTAGAGCCTCCGGGCCTCCAGGACTCTGGGCACGAGAGAGAGTGCGGCTTTTACATCCAGGCTGAACCTGCAGGGGAGAGCCGAGAGGCAGGAAGAAGCTTGGCGAGCCCGCAGTGGCCATCTGTTACTCCAGGAGGAAGCCGACCAGAGCTCGGCCAGCAAACGGTGATATTCTGGACAAGTCAGCCTCCATGCCATCCCTCACCCCCCAACTTCTCGCTACGCTGTTGAGCGTGATGCAGAAACCTGGCAGCCTCCTGGACTCCCGGGTCTTGCTGTTGCTGCCTCTGACTCCCTCCTTTCCACTCCCCTTAGTTATAAAAGCACAGTATATTTGGGGGTGGGGCAGGGATGAAGGAAGGAAGTAATACTTGATGGTTAAATCACATCATATATACGACAGGGCACTTGCTGGTTAAATCATGTCTCTATGTCTTCAGTGCTGTTTAGTCGCTCAGTCGCGTCTGACTTTGCCACCCGGAGGACTGCAGCACGCCAGGCCCCCCTGTCCATCACCAAACTCATGTCCATTGAGTCGGTGATGCCATCCAACCATCTCATTCTCTGTCATCCCTTCTCCTCCCACCTTTGATCTTTCCCAGGATCCGGGTCTTTTCCAGTGAGTCAGTTCTTCACATCAGGGGGCCAAAGTACTGGAGCTTCAGCTTCAGCATCAGGGCTTCCAGTGAATATTTGGGACTGATTTCCTTTAGGATGGACTGGTTGGATCTCCCTGCAGTCCAAGGGACTCTTGAGAGTCTTCTCCACAGTTCAAAAGCATCAATTCTTCAATGCTTGATTATATATATTTATATACAGGCTTCCCAGGTGGCGCTAGTATTAAAGAACCTACCTGTGAATGCAGGAGACATAAGTGGTGTGGGTTTGATCCCTGGGTCAGGAAGATTCCCTGAAGGAGGGCATGGCAACCTACTCCAGTATTCTAGCCTGAAGAACTCCATGGACAGAGGAGCCTGGCAGGTTATATAGTCCATGCAGTCACAAGAGCTGGACACGACTGAAGCAACTGAGCATATATATATGTGTGTGTGTGTGTGTGTGTGTATGTGTGTATATAGATAGCGAGAGAGACATGCACACACACACACACAGCGCTTATGCAGCATTTCTTTTTTAAAAACAAGTTTATAGCACCTACCATATTCCTGCTCTCAAGAAACATCTCAGGCCGCCTGACTGAGAATAAGAGATTAGGACAGTCCTGTTCATTCTTGGGGCACCTTGAACAGATGTTGAATAAGTTAGCATTATTTGTCTCTAACATAAAGATATCAAACCTAGAAATGATTTGCCTTCAAGGTCAAATATCAAGTCCCTTTGAGACTTTGTGATGGTGACTTGGTGCTCTGGTTAGGAAATCGGTTTCTCCTGAAGATGCCTGCTGCCTGCAGTAGGTGGTGTGCACAGTCATCTCAGCTGCTCTGGCTCTTGGCTGTAAGGGTGATTCAAGATCCACAGCCTCCGATGGGATGGCCCTCATTTGTGATCTTTCATGCCCTTGGGTCGTGGTCCATCAACATGATGTTTTAAACTAGCAGTATGTACTCAACAACAGCACAATAAGAGAGACGGGTGATTGATGGAGACCTGATTTATACCCTGATTTAAGGCCTGATTTCCTTCTCTGTAAAATGGGAATAGTCCTTCCTCCCCTTATAAGGTTTTTGGGAATATTAAATGAGATAATATATACATAGCATCTGGCATAGCAGTAAAGAATGGCAGTAATATTTGTTTAATAGAAAAATAAGCTAAACTCCAAGAAGGTTAAGTACATGTTTAGGGTCTCAGGCAATTATTATGACAAAAGTAAAAAAAAAATACATATTAATATCCTAGGCATCCTCCATTAATATAGATGATAATTTCCATTCAGTCCAACCACTCTTTGATGTCCTCCTCCAGATGGAATCTCACAGCGCTTTGGACTTTGTCTCTGTATCATGGCCTTAAAGAGACCAAATGATCTGGCTTATACCTAGTTCTCCAACTCCATCTTCTTCCAGTGACCTCTTACTCTCTACCCCGCAGTCTCCTGGACCTACTTTTTGTTCTTGAATGTGCAAAGCTCTTTTCCAACTCAAGGCCTTTAAACATGCTGGGCCCTCTTCTCTGGAACACTCTTCCCTAAGATTTTCATGTGATTTTCATTGCAGATGTGACCTCCTCAGAAGCCCTCTCTGACCCTCATCTAAAGTAAGCTTCAACCACCCCAAAAGGTACTTTATCCCATGACCATGTTCTGTTTTCTTCAAAGCACTCCACTTTCTGAAATGACTTTATTTATATTTGTTCACGGTCTGTGTCTTTAAAAAGAGTGGAAGTTCCCTGGAAGTTGAACCTTTGCCTTGGTCTCCCCTATATTTTCTGTGTGCACAAGAGTAGGTAGCACAGAGTAGCTCAGTAAACATTTACTGAATTAACGCATCCAAGGAATCAATTTCCAACCTCATGTGGTGTGGTTAGTTGCTAAGTTGTGTCTGACTCTTGCAACCCAATGGCCTTGTAGCCCACTCAGCTTCTCTGTCCATGGGATTTCCCAGGCAAGAATACTGGAGTGGGTTGCCATTTCCTTCTCCATGGGATCTTCCTAATCCAGAGACTGAACTCGTGTCTCCTGGGTTGCAGTGGGATTCTTTACCAGCTGAGACACCAGGGAAGCCCTTCCAACCTTATATGCCTATTTTTTTATATACCATTCATTCCACTGACATATTTATCTGGCTTTAGTGACACTAACCCCCAGAGACACATACTTGCAGAGATCATGAGTTGACCACCTATCCACTTAATGCTTTTCTTCTTTTCTGAATTGGCATTGAGTATTGGAGACTGTGTTTTTTTTTCCTTAATCCCAAGGAAGGATGGGAAGTTTAGATGGACCTGCCAATTAATTCTCTGCTACGCAGCAAAGTGAAAAATAAATCCTTAATGCAGTACAAAATCTGGAAATGCCACTGGTGCGTCACAGCTGGAACTATTCATTTTACTTGTCATACTTATCATTTATTTATTTACTTTTCACAAATGTCAAAAGAAGTATCTGTGAATTCTGGTAAGGTTGATTCCACTTGGGGACCGACTAGAACACAGAAAAGATATATCAGAGGACAAATGCAAGACTGGTTTATTTTTCTTCTTTCTCTTTAAAGTGGTAATTCACAATTATCCTGATAAAAAACAATGTCCTCCTCCAATTTAACACATTGTTGAAAAATTTATTTTCCATTTTCTTTCTCTCCTTCTTCTCTCTTCCTCTAGTTAACACATTCCTACTTAGACTTCTTTTCTAATTCACGTCGTCCTCAGGTCTATTAGAGTTTACACTGAATGCGCACGTTCAGTCACTCAGCCGTGTCTGACTCTTCGCGATCCCATGGGCTGTAGCCCACCATGGTTCAGTAGTTCCCCTGTCCATGGAATTTTCCAGGCAAGAATACTGGACTGGGTTGCCATTTCCTTATCCAGAGGATCTTCCTAACCCAGGGATCGAACCTGCGTCTCCTGCATTGGTAGGTGGATTCTTTACCAACTGAGCAACTTGGGAAGCCCTGAGTTTATATTAAGCTGATCTATTAAATTGGTTGTTGCTGTTGTTTAGATTTTTAGCCCCAGGGATAACCCCTAGATACTGCCTGCATCTGCAGTTCTGGTTAAAGGGATTCGTCTTCAGCTGGACCATCACAAAAGGCTCCCCTCTTTCCCTCTGAGTTATCTTTTCTAGTGGGTCCTTTGAGCGAGAACACTTAGGAATGAAGCATGCAGCTACATGAAGATGAGAGTCTGTTTTTAAGATAGAAAGAGAAATAGATTTAGAAACGTTATGCTCACCACAGATTTTAAGTTGAAAAGTATAAATAATTTCACAGGAACAACCACGCTTAGCTCCACTTGGATAAACCGCCATGGCATCCTAACCAGACTTTTTGGAGCCTTAAGTTTCTGAATGAAATGCAGCTTTAAAAAAAAAAAAAAAAGGCCTGTGGCTGGATTTGCCTGGGTTCATAGTTTGGTTTCTTTATTATTTCAGGCTGCAGAATTTGGCACTATGATTTCCTCTCCCCCATTTTAATCTCCCCCTTCCTCTCCTCTCCCCTCAAAAAAGACTGTCCCAAGATAAGATACGAGAATCCTGATCCATCTGACACTCTCTGTCTTGCTTTGGTGGGGGCACGCGTACCCGTGCAGTCGCTCGGTCGTGTCTGACTCTTTGTGACCCCATGGACTGCAGCCCACCAGGCTCCTCTATCCATGGATTTCCCAGGCAAGAATACTGGAGTGAGGTGCCATTTCCTCCTCCAGGGATCTTCCTGACCCAGGAGTTGAACCTGTGTCTCCTACATTGGCAGGCAAGTTCTTTTACCACTGAGCCACCTGGTGGAAACCTCAGCTATGGAGTACTCTGGGGAACTTTCTGGCTCCTAAAATACGCCCTACGTTAGTACTTAATGGCGTCAGGTGCCAGGAGTCTAATGCACCATTGCCCAGTCAGTCTCTCACAATACTTTCTGTCTCTGCACACGCCTTTTCTCGCTTTGCATAGCCTCCAGCTTTCCACGTTGCTGCTGGCAAGAGACGCCCATTCAGGTGTTGGCTGCAGGTACAGCTGATCTGACGGCACGGACACAGAAAGCACTGGAGCAGTCTGTTTCTCTGTGAGCCCTAAATCCTGGCAAGGACCCATTTTCTCCCCAAATATACAGAGTAGAAATCCTTACATTTCTCTTGAAACACAGTTCCAAAGAGTAAGTTTAGGGAAGAGGGAAAAACAAAAACAACTAAACTCTCATAATGTGAAATGAAATCCAAGTCCTGAAAAAATACAGGTGACTGTTAACATGGCTATAAATATATCCAAGGGTTCCATAAAACAATCGAACTTTGCTTTATTATATGTCAGTGGGTTTATTTATAGCCACATAATTCATCCTTCTGCTCATTTATTTAAGAAAGCCATCCTGCAAAAAAGCAGGTTTTGATTATATTTTACATTTGGGAGTATAAAAGAGAAGCTTTATTCTTTTAAGTATCACTCCTACATGTATTTTGTTTTAAAAAAACAAAGACGACAGATTCTTGTATAATTTTATCATTTAGAGAATATGTTGCTTCTGTACCTTTAATTTATCCTTCGCACAAACATCTATCGTTGTTCTCTTGTCCTCCTTGTGGCTGAAATTGGGATATCAGGAGTCTGGATGTTGAGAAAAATCTCTCCAGGAAATTTTCCAAATCTGTTGATCAATGGCTCTGGGATATCTGTTTTGTTGGAATTTTACACATTTCTTTAAAGAAAAGAAAATACATGTATAAAACATTCCTATATAAACCTTAGCCAGCTTCCTTGGAAATCCAAGGGAAATTATTTTCTCATAGAAACAACTTTCCTTTTAATCAAGGACAAGATTCAGTTAGTTAGTCATAAAGAAATTGGGGCATTTAAACTCCCATTAGTCTTCTCTAAGCTTACATTGGCTATCAGAGATCTGCTACTGCTAAGTCGCTTCAGTCGTGTCCGACTCTGTGCGACCCCATAGACAGCAGCCCACCAGGCTCCTTCGTCCATGGGATTTTCCAGGCAAGAGTACTGGAGTGGGTTGCCATTGCCTTCTCCGATCAGGTACATCTTAATCCAGTTTTAATGATTCAAACAAAGTGAATGATTGTTATATAATAACAGAAATAATAACACCATTTGTATGTTTACAGGGAAATTATCAAATCAAATATTTAGAAGACACTTTGAGAGTGCGCATACTGATTTTGATCAGGGGCTCTGGTGCCTTGACTGCCTAGGTTTAACGTTGTGATTTTGCTTTCTAGCTGTTTTGAAAAATGTTGGCAAGGTCCTTAGCCCCTCTATATCACAGCTTCTCCCTCTATGTAACACAAAGGCTTGTTTTGAGGATTTGGAACGGTATTACATGTAAAGTGTGTATAAACAGTGCCAGGAACTGTGTATATAAACAGTAAAGGGTCAATAAATGCGAGTATGAAAATAATTGTCTTTTTCTCCAGCTGACTCCTTGAAATGCATCTCTGCAGATGGTTTTTTTTTTTCTTCTCATTGACAAATCTCAAGAGGACTGGGTAACAAAAAGTTCCCCTTGCAACTCCCAAACGTAGAACCCTTGCAACTCCCAAACGTAGAATGGAAAGTTACTCCCCTGTGTTAACTGACTCACTGGATTCTCTTTGCCCATATATTTAGCAGAATGGGGAGCAGCTTAATCATATCCTTCTCACGAACATCTTTCAACTCCAAAACAATAAAGCTCACCATGGCCCCAGAATCAGATACCGTGGAGTGCCGGAACCCAGCCCTGTTTCGTCAGTAATCCTTTCCCAGCACAACGGTAGAACTCACGCAGTCTCAGTCTACTTTGGGATATGGAAGGCCTCTCGGGCTACTTCTCTGTCTCATCTCTTAATTTTCTCACCTTCTTTTCTCAAATAAACTATAAATTTCAATTATTTAGCCTTCTTCCTGAAAAGCATGGCTTCTAAATCCTTTAATAATTTCCATTGGATTTATCTGGCATTTTACCATAATTCAATATTTTTTTTAAGTTACTAAGAATGTACCTCTGAACTAGGTTCTACTTAGTATTTTGTTGTATTCTTGTACTTAGATGCTCAGTAGTGTCCAACTCACTGTGTCCCCATGGACTGTAGCCCACCAGGCTCCTCTGTCCATGGGATTATTTTCAGCCAAGAATACTAGAGTGAGTTGCTATTTCCTCCTCCAGAAGATCATTGCGGCCCAGGGATCGAATTCATGTCTCCTGTGTCTTCTGCACTGGCAGACAGATTCTTTACCAGTGAGCCATCAACAATTATGTTGGTACATGTATTTCATGAACATGAAGTATACTGTAACTATGTGCAAGGAACCAGATGAAGTACAGGGGACTGGGATGAAAAAGAGAAGATTTCAAACCTTAAGAAATTTATAATCTACCAAGGGAAAAAGTCATCAAAAACAAAACAAACTATTAATCCCATCTCTATGTTCAGTTTCCCATATACAATATGGTAAGTGCTAGAACAAAGGCATAACCAAACAATACAGAAGAATAGTTCAGGCAGTTCAGTCTCTCCGTTGTGTCTGACTCTTGACCCCATGAACGGCAGCACACCAGGCCTCCCTGTCCATCACCAACTCCCAGAGTCCACCCAAATCCACGTCCATCGAGTCGGTGATGCCATCCAACCGTCTCATTCTCTGTCGTCCCCTTCTCCTCCTGCCCTCAATCTTTCCCAGCATCAGGGTTTTTTCAAATGACTCAGCTCTTCGCACCAGGTGGCCAAGGTATTGGAGTTTCAGCCTCAGGACCAGTCCTTCCAATGAACACCCAGGACTGATCTCCTTTAGGATGGACTGGTTGGATCTCATTGCAGTCCAAGGGACTCTCAAGAGTCTTCTCCAACACCACAGTTTAAAAGCATCAGTTCTTCCGCACTCAGCTTTCTTTATAGTCCAACTCTCACATCAATACATGACCATTGGAAAAACCATAGCCTTGACTAGATGGACCATTTTGACAAAATAATGTCTCTGCTTTTTAATATGCTGTCTAGGTTGGTAATAACTTTCCTTCCAAGGAGTAAGCATCTTTTAATTTCATGGCTGCAATCACCATCTGCAGTGATTTTGGAGCCCCCCAAAATAAAATGTCACTGTTTCCACTGTTTCCCCATCTATCTGCCATGAAGTGATGGGACTGGATGCCATGATCTTCGTTTTCTGAGTGTTGAGCTTTAAGCCAACTTTTTCACTCTCCTCTTTCACTTTCATCAAGAGGCTTTTTAGTTCCTCTTCACTGTCTGCCATAAGGGTGGTGTCATCTGCATATCCGAGGTTATTGATATTTCTCCCAGCAATCTTGATTCCAGCGTGTGTTTCCTCCAGCCTAGCGTTTCTCATGATGTACTCTACATATAAGTTAAATGAGCAGGGTGACAATATACAGCCTTGACGTACTCCTTTTCCTATTTGGAACCAGTCTGATGTTCCATGAATAGAGAATGGAGTTAATCCACTGTGGGGACAAAGGGACTCTGAGGAGGGATTCATATACAAGGTGATAGGTGACCCTAGTGTCAAAGGACTAGAGTTCAAATCCTGATCCACTCCCGTGACCTCAAAGCAGTTATATTAAACTCACTGAGCCTATTTCCTAAATAGTATAAACATGAATACTTCAAAACTCATAAGACTGTTTTAAGGGTAAATGAGAAGATATATATGAAAGGAACACTGTAAATGCTTAGGTTAATTATTAGCATGAACCATGGTATCGTGGTACCACGAGGATGGTGAGGCCTTGAATGATTTCAAATAGGCAGAGAAGCAGAAATGTCAATGTAAGGAGATTAGTAGTGTTGGGCTGAATCAACCACAGAGGGCTTCCTGGAGGGGGCAAGTTTTAAGCTTAGTTTTCACTTGAGAGTTAGATTGCTAAATCCTGAAAACCTCAGAAAGGTGTCAGCTTTTTACTTCAAACAAACAAAAAACAGGCCATGGGAGAAGAGAAGAGAAGAGGAAAGGAGAGGAGAGGAAGAGAAACTTACATATTGGAAACCATGTTTTTCATCTCAAGTGACTGGGTTGCCTTATTCCGAGTTGTCAAATGAATACCATATAAATAAAAAGTTACATTGTAGCTCAGCCAGGAGTTTTCCTTTGTTCAATTTCTCCTGCACACTTTTCAGAAACTAAAATACTCATTGGATCCAATTAATTAGACTATCATTTAGTCCTATGAACGTTATAGTTTAAGCATCTATCTTATACAAGCATCTGTCTCACAATTCCATGAAGAGTTTATCTTCTAAGACAGAGGGACAGAGATATAAAATAACTGGCCATTTTCTCTTTGATATCATGCAGTCTTAAATCCAGTTAACAGAGAAGTCTTGGCGGGGGAAGAGATGAGATGAATGTTCCCCAAACAGAAGGTACAAAAGTGTTATCTAAGCAGTTCCAAAAATGTTTGCAAGATGAGTAATAAGGGCATTTCTCAGTGGTACTGAGGATTTTGCACTTTCCAGAACTGGTAGTGAGGACAGGGGAATACTGAGATGTAAGTTTGTGTCATAGCAAGAGAAATAGACTGCTCTTAAAATAGATGAGACAACATTTAAGATAACACTATTTGGCACTGATGATATCCATGTCTTCAAAATCTACCGTTTCCAATCTGAACAAGCAGAATTCGTTGTTCTTCCCTATCTTCTGTTAACATTTGTCACATTCTCTTATCATCAGTTGGGTTTATATCTGGATCCCCTACACAATTTATAGAAGAATCATGTAGGGAACTGGGGCCTGGTCTGAGGGTCAAACAGCTTAAGTTCTAGGGCCAGATAGCTTATGTTCAAATCCTTGCTCTGTTATTTAATAGCTGTGTGACCTTGGGTAAGTTGCCTAGCCTTTGAAAACCTGTTTTCTCATGGAGATTGTAGTATTCCCTCTCTCAAACTTAGCACAATACCAGAACAGTAAAAGACATTAAATGGATGTTTGTGAAATAGTATTAACATGCATTTAACTACTGTAGGAGAGAAAAATCTCAGGTAGATAGATAGACACATATATAGGATATGCATATATATGTGTGTGTATACATATATATGAATATATACATATATACACATGTATACATACATAATGCAAAAGTGTATACATTTGTATATACACACATATACATATATTTCCCCCTCAAAGAAATATATCCACAAAATATGCAAGCATCTCATTATAAGGGAGAACTTTTCAACATCTGGAGCTATTACAAATTGGAAGGAATATCTTGCCAGATAACAGGCTCTCTATCACAGGAATGGGACAATTTTAGGGACACTAAAGTTGCTGTCTTGCAGTAAATGAGTGGATGGAATATATAACCTCTAAATTTCTTTTCAAATTTATATATAATACCAATTAAAATTTCTTTTAAAATTTCAATTTGCCCTTAACCTCTGCAATGGTGGCTCAGAGGTTAAAGCATCTGCCTCCAATGCAGGAGACCTGGGTTCGATCCCTGGGTCGGGAAGATCCCCTGGAGAAGGGAATGGCAATCCACTCCAGTATTCTTGCCTGGAGAACCCCATGGACGGAGAAGCCTAGTAGGTTGCAGTCCACGGGGTCGCAAAGGGTCGGACACGACTGAGCGACTTACCTTCCTTCACCTTCACCTTCTGCAATTACTTAAATGTAATCTCTTGGCTTTATTTTGAGGCTCAAACCCAATTCCTTCATGCTACAAAAATCATAGCACATGATTGTTTATTAAAACCTCACACAACGAGATGAGAAATTTTAGACTTCTGTAAAATTAATCTAGTACTGTTGCACTAAAACTTCAGTTTTCATTACTGCATGCAGTGCAAGTTGTCTTTAGACAAATTAACAATTTTATGTTTCTATTTTAAACACCAAAGATTATTGTGTTTTTTTTTCCCCCACTAGCAACACCTACACAGCTGCTGTTCCTGTGATCAAAGGGGATATTTTTCATTGGTGAAAAGCTCATTGCTATGGGAAGAGTATGCTGACTTGCTTGCCCTATCGTCCTTTATCTCCCAGCAGGGAATCCTGGTGGACTGAACATAAATAAAACTGAATTCCCCTAAATAAAGACATGTGTCTTGAAAATCCTGAACAAAAAGCAAAAATACACTTTTCTCTCCCTCTCTAACCAAGACAAGGTCATTATTCTTCAGTAACTGGTTTGGATAAGAAAGAGATAGTTAAGTATTCAGAACACACTTAAGAAAGTTAGGGAAACTGAGATATGGAGACACAAAATGACTTGTTTAGTATCATACACCATTTCAGTGTCAGAAGAAGCTGAAACATTTCTCTAGAATATTACTCTAGAGTATAGCATGCATGGCTCCTATAGCAACATCAACATAAAATAAGATTATAAGAAAAATAATTATCCAGTAAGAAGATTATCCACTGTGAGAGAGTTAACAGACACAGGACTGGAAGAGTAAGAAATCTAAGAATGTGAGATAACAGAACAGTCTGAAAAAAATTGCCCCCAAATGGTTGAAATGACTAAATAAAGAAACTGCAGAAACCATAGGTGAGAAAACAAATACTGTGATAATGAGTATACTTTATTAATAAAGAGCTAAAGTCATTTGGAAATGCAACACAGCCAGTGAACTTTTTTCGAGAAGTCGGTGGAAGATTATGAAAATGCAGCTGAAGAGAAAATTAATGAACTGGAGGAAAGAACTAAAGAAACTTTCAGAATGTAGCATAGAGAGAAAAAGATTTACATAATACAAGAGAGAGTAAGAACCATGAAAAATCAAATGAAAATTTCAATATACAACTATTAAGATTTCTAGAAAAGGAGGAAAGAGTAACAATAAAAAAAGACAATGATTTGTTTTATAGTTAAGTAATACAATTTTTTTTTTTGAGCTTTACCTATCTCTATATTTTGTGGGAGGAGGGGATGGTTATGGTTGCTTTACAGTGCTGTGTTAGTTTCTGCAGCATAATGAAGGGAATCAGCTTCATGTACACACACCTCCCCTCCCTTGCTGACCTCCCTCCCACCCCACCCCCATCTGACCCATCTAAGTCATCACAGAGTACTGAGGTGAACTCCCTGTAGGCACTTCTACTAAAGGATCCTAAAGAAAAGAGAGTGTGCGTGCCCATCATCACACTTTGGTTCATCATAATGAAACTCCAAACACCAAAATTAAACATTAACATCTTAAAATCAACAGGTTACTTTTAAGTAAAGCTTACAAGACAATGAATTATAATAGCTTGGTGTTGAAAGAAAGCTGCTTTTCAATCTAGGTTTATTTAATTAGGCAAGTCAAATTGTTAAGAGTGGAGGCAAACCTAACACATTTCCAGATGAAAAAAGTTTGAGAAAGCTTACTATTCACAGACTTTCACTGGCATAATCACGAAAGGTTGTACTTCAGTATAAAGAAAACCACCCCAGAGAAAAGGAGTGGCATTCAAAAGGAAAGGATGGGTGAAAGGAACTGGCATGATAGCTCTAAAGCTAAGTAAACCTTGTATCACTACCACTACCACCACTAGCAAATACTTGTTTGTGGCGGCTTCAATATGAGAATAATAACCAATATTTCCTTAATGCATATAAGTTAGGTATTATTATTGTCCTTATTAAGAATCTGCCAGCAACGCAAGAGACCCAGGTTCAATCCTTGGGTCGGGAGATCCCCTGGAAAAGGAACTGGCAACACACTCCAGTATTTTTGCCTGGAGAATCCCGAGAACAGAGGATCCTGGCGGGCTACAGTCCATGGGATCACAAAGAGTCAGACATGACTGAGCTGTTAACACTTCTTCTCCTCCTCCCTATCTTATAAGTGGGGAAAGGAGGTCCACATTGTCACTTTCCATAGCTGGTAGATGGCAGAACCAGGATCTGAACCCACATCACCTATTTACGGAATCTGTGGTCTGAATGAATTTACTGTTCTACTGCTGAATGCTATAAAGTGATGTATGCAACGTCCAGCTCCATCTTCAGAGAAGGACACATGCTTTCTACTTCTTTGTCCCTTTTCTGGAAGGTGGATGTGGAGATGAGCCAATTTCAACCAAGTGAATGAGGACATTATATCTGCTTCCTTTTGGTTGACATTTGTCAGGTATATTAATTAGGACATTGATTTGGCTGTTTTTAAATTGAGACTACATAACTGTGTTTTAAAAAGGACAGAAGGTCCCTTTCTCTCACACACTAGGAAGTGGCCTAAGGCAGTATGACCTAGAAACAAGAAAAAAAGTAACCTGTGGTTGTGTATAGCCCGTGGTTGTTGCTCTTGTTTAGGTGCTAAGTCATGTCCGACTCTTTCAGACCCCAAGGACTGTAGCCCACCAGGCTCCTCTGTCCATGGGATCTCCCAGGCAAGAATACTGGAGTGGGTTGCCATTTCCTCCTCCTGGGGATCTTCCTGACCCACAGATCGAACCTGCCTTTCCTGCATTGGCAGGCGGATTCTTTACCACTGAGCCACCTGGCAAGCGTTACTAGGACCTAGAGAAAAGATCATACCCTAAGTCAATGTTCTAACAAATATACTTGGAAAATGTTAATCAAGAGAAAACAGATTCAGAAATATAAATGTTGGACAAAACAGATGTTATCACCAAAAATGTTATTGTCGCGTCTTAAGAAAAACCATTAACCCAGGGGATATAACAGTTCTAAACTGTATATACCTAATAACTAACCTAAAATAAATATAAAACACATATTGATAGACTGGAAAAAATGACAAATCCATGATCAAAATCCCCACTAAAATGTATATTCCATGGGGGTAGACATTTTTGTTCTTTTGATCACTATTAATTTCCAGGAATTATAACAATGCTTAACCCATGTTAAGAGCTTAATAATTATTTATTGAATAGATGACCTATATTCTTCTTGTTAAAACTTACAGAATAAGCTGGAGAAAAAAAGAGGCTATTACTCTTTTAAAAAGCATAATTAACAGATCAGAATTAATGGACATACATGCAATCCTGGACAGAACAATTACACACACACACTGCTGCTAAGTCACTTCAGTCGTGTCCAACTCTGTGTGACCCCATAGACAGCAGCCCACCAGGCTCCCTCGTCCCTGGGATTCTCCAAGCAAAAACACTGGAGTGGGTTGCCATTTCCTTCTCCAATGCATGAAAGTGAAAAGTGAAAGTGAAGTCGCTCAGTCGTGTCCGACTCTTCGCAACCCCATGGACTGCAGCCTACCAGGCTCCTCCGTCCCTGGGATTTTCCAGGCAGGAGTACTGGAGTGGGGTGCCATTGCCTTCTCCGACACACACACACACACACACACACACACACACACACACACATACATACACACATCAATTCACAGGGCTTTCCAGATGGTGCTAGTGGTAAAGAATCTGCCTGATAATGCAGGAGACATAAGATACAAGGGCTCGATCCCTGAGTCATTCCCTGGAGGAGGGCATGGCAACCCACTCCAGTATTCTTGCCTGGAGAATCCCATGGACAGAGAAGCCTGGCAGGCTACAGTCCACAGGATTACAAAGAGTTGGATACAACTGAAGTGACTTAGCATGCACCCTCGCCCTTTCATAAACTTATGAAACATAATGCAAAAAGTAGTCATGTATTAGAATCATAAGCAAATAATGAAGAATAAATAATTTCACTCCATATGTTTTGCCCACAATACAATGTGTCTAAATCAGTTACAAAAATATGTAACATTGTGACTGAATGAACTATATTATCTCTCATTTTATCAATAAAATGAAATAAAATTTGATAAATAAAAATGATAAATAAAAGGAGGTAAATTCATGTGTGTTTAAAAAATATTGTATGTCCTTAATTACCACTTTCTGTATATAGTGGAGTATTAGAAGGATGCTTTCAGAAAGCGACCTGAGATCAAACTGTTTAATATATTTCATATAAACAACTTTTAATTATATATACTAGAATTAAATGATAGTCAAAGTCTTTTCATTATATATTGACTCTTATAATACCTATGCAATTGATACTTTACAAACTAAAAAATATTTTGTGTTCACTATCTGAAAATAGAAAGGTCACAGGGATTGCATTAAATTAGTTGCTAATCTATAATATTTCATATTCGGATAACTTGTAGCTGTTCATAAAATTACTAGAGTCTTAGGAAATGCAAATAAATAAATTACTGCCTATATTTCTGTCACAAATGGCAGCCACGCTCTTTATCTCTGAATTTGCTCCCTTCTCTTTGTAGGTCAAAAGGAGTCCCCAGAACACCAACAGCAATCTTGTTACTATTTCATGAATACAGATGATGTTCATTTCCTAAGATTGCCAATCTTTACTCCAAAACCCCAGATCCTGACAAAATCAATTACACTTTCAAAATGTATTACTCAATCTGGAAACTATGCACCAGGAGAATGCATCTGACACTCACTGATGTTTGATCCCCTCTAAGTTAAAATCTTGGAAACAATATTCCAAAAGAGATCTTTGCTATGAGTAATATCATCATTAACAGTGAGGTACATGGAGCTTATTTTGAAGCTATAAAGGAGGATGACAAAAAGCATATATATATATATGGAAACTTGGAGCCAGAGAAAATTAGATGGCTTTTAACAAGCTATAGCAGAAGAAAGACCACATTTTTGTCCCCTTAAACCAAGTTTTAATGAAGAAGAGACTCTATTATATGATTTCCAGTGGTTTAATATGTGGATTGAGAGACTCACTGTCATGCTCTTAGAAATGAAAATAACTGGGTCTTAATTTTTGCTCTAATATTAATTGCCAGACATCAAGCCACTCAACGATGGGCTATCTTATATAGACTATCTGTTTTCTAAAATTTAAATCTGCATAAGAGACACTGAGACCAACAAGTACACAACGTTGGAATGATAATATCTACTGTTTATCTCTCTTGCTGTGCCTCTCTCCTGCCTGGCATGGCCAACCACTCACTTGTTAATTTTAAGCAGATGAATGCAGAAGACAAAATGTTTGCTGGGGATTCTCTAGCAATCGAGAAGAGAATCCACAGGGGAGGGGTGGTACGAGAGGAGACGTCTTCAGTGACGTCCCTTTCAGCCCAATTCAAGGAGAGAGTGAGCCACTTCAACCAAGGCAGTGCGTCTGTGTGGGTGTAAAGATCACAGCGGGAGGCATCGTGCTTGATTGTTGCCATTTCCTAAAAACGTGTACCTTGTCGGGGTAGAGAAGATGAACACAGAAAGGTGGGTGCATCCAGAAGGAGAAAGACGTAGGGACAGGGTGCTACTGGGCAGCACGGCATACTCTCAGAGGGTCTGTAACATCACTCACAGGCTTGAGTCACTACTCAACACATTAAACAGCCAGAGAGTCACGGTGAAGCTTTAGGAATATCAGCAGCCAGCACATTCTTTAAACCTCCTCTCTCTGGACACCTCTCATTTAGTTCCTGCACAGGCTAGGGGAGGTAGGGGTGGGTGTACAACGGTTATTGGCTTTGGGAGTTACTCAGCCGGATGGTGGTTACTAAATATGACACTAAGGGAGCAATAATAAACTTTGAAAGACTACAAGAAACTCTCAGCCTTTTCTCCTCAGCCCCTCCTTCTCCCACTACAGTTGAAAGGAAAATCAGAACTAGCAGAAATAGAAACCCTCCCAGCTGCCCCACCCCCAGGTACCAGATGTGGAAGACACTTCCAGTTGCTTTCATTTACATCACAGGAGGGTGATTACATGCATGGCCCAAAGGAAAACAAACAGTGAAAATATTATGGGTTATTATAATTTCTTCTCCCCAAACTCATTCCTTTCCCCAGTACATATAACCCTTGACCAGGCTGTTGATGACCAATTCCAAATGAAGTTAATTTATTTCTACAGCACCAAGTTTTTAAATAGCTTTTTTGTTTAGGTTTGGTTTCATTTGGTTTTACTATTCAAAACAAAGAAAAACAAACAAACAAAAAAATCCTCTGTGAAAGTGTTCCCTTTAGTGAAAACAGTAGGATAAAGATTTAAATAATCAATTATAAATCCCTGCTTCAGAAAGCAGCGTAGTTATTCTAATTTTTGATAGACCTATTTAAAAGATGAGGAGATTTCAAAGATGCTTTGATTCATCGAGTTGTGAACCATTCCTCTCTGGAATGCCTTGACCAACTTCGGGTTTATTATAAACTGAATTGTGTTTCTCTAAAATTCATATGTTGAAACTCTAACCCCTAAATGTGGCTGTTTTTGGAGAAAGGACCCTAAAAGAGATACTTATAGTTAAATGATGCCATAAGGGTGGGACCCTGAGCTAATAAGTTTGGTGTCCTTGGAAGAAGCAGCAACACCAGGAGTGTGCAGCTATGGAGAAAAGAGCCATGTGAAGACAAGAGAGAAAGTGGCCATCTGCAAGTCAAGGAGAGAAGCCTCAGGAGAAACATCACCACTGGCATCCTGGACTTCGAGCACTATGAGGAAGTATACTTCTGTTGTTTAAGCCATCTAGTCTGGTGTATTTTATTTCACAGCTTGAGCTAACACAAGGTTTTTGAAAATAATAATTTCACTGTGGAATTAGGGACATTCAGATCCATAAAAAGAGAAGGAGATGGTTGGATGGCATCACTGAATCAATCAACACAAGTTTGAGCAAACTCCAGGAGACAGTGAAGGACAGGGAAGCCTGGCGTGCTGCAGTCCATGGGATTGCAAAGAGATGGACACCACTCGGCAATTGAACAACAACAAGATCCATAAAGACTCTTAGAGTTTACTTGGCCCAAGAGTTCTTAGCCTGGAGTTAAGGAATTGCTATAAAGAGAGCCACCTCTTTGCTCAACTCTGAAGGGGTGTCATTAGTCTATATGAACTGTGCCCTTTGGAACTGTACAATTCTTAAGTACATATTAGGTATTGCATAATATCTATGGCTGAATATAATGGCTTTGAAAATGGTCTGTAAAACTCCTTCCTGAAACTAAATTCAATTTAGTTTGGTTGTGTATTTTTTCTTTCTCCTGGAAAGAAAGTGCAAAGACTTCTTCAGACTTTTAAAGAAGTTCATGACCTCCAAATTATTTAAGAACCACTGATTACTTCAAATTCCTCATTTTACAGATGAGTATATGGAGTTCTAGAAAGAGAAAGTGCTCAAAGATGCATAAAAACATGAGTAAAAGTAAGATCCATATCTATCTCCTAAGTAAATGTTAACATGATCCTGCTTATCTCTGGTTACTAGTGAATAAGATACACACACAAACACATACATGTATACTTTACAAATACACCAAAATATGCTTTCATAGAAGTTGAACACGTTACCTGAACTCAGGGCAAAAGAGACCTTCTGAAGCATAATGATGCTAAGTAATGCTCAACCTTTAGCATGCTCATTTAGATAGTAGGCTTGGTAATTTTTTTAGACTTATGCCAATACTCACCTACCATGTTATAGAGACATGATATTGTGTGATGGACAACATGAAGGCTTCTGTACATGTGGCTAATAAGAGCACTCCATCAGAGAATGATGTGTCAGGCTCCAAATGATGGCTTCTAAGTTGCCCTGAATTTTAATATAAAGACTTTGTGTCCTTCTCCTTGGCAATGGTCAAGAGACAGTGAATGATTAGAATTCCATTTCGCTGAGTAGGTCATTATTAAGACTGGGATCAAGAACGGAGGCCAGAGAGAGAGAGTGTGGCTGCACACACACACACACACACACATGCGCGCACATTTACAGTGTGTAAGCCTCTAACCGCCAGCTGCAAGATCTCGCAGCTGGAATTCCAGCAGTAGTCACAGTGCCTGCAGGCCCGGTGCTCCATCACCTCAGTTATGAGCAGCTCTTTTGCGACTCCATGGACTGTAGCTCACCAGGCTCCTCTGTCCAGGGGATTATCCCAGCCAGAATACTGGAGTGGGTTGCATTGTCCTTTTCCAGGGAGCAGTCACAGAGGCAGGCCCTAACAGCTGGCAGAAGAGTGGAGGCCGAGAGCCAGCCACCTCCTCCCTCACTTTGTACCTATCGACCGGGAACCATCCATTCTCCCCAGGCCTCTGTGAAGGTCGACAGCCACCTGCCTTTTCTGAAATGTGGAGCTGGCTCTGCTTTGAAGGGTCTCTTCTGAGTACAGCACTTGTAGTCGGGATGACTGCCTCTCTGTGGCATCTGTTTTCCTCCCTAATTCCTGATGCAAAAATGAGCATTTCAGTTTGCAAATAGAAGCCTTACGCCTTTGAAAAACAAAAAACTGCAAAGATTCTTCTACTCCTTCTTTTCCCCCTTGTCTCAGAATCCAGTGACCAGCGAGCACCCATAGCTTCAGCTTCTGTAAAGATGGTTAGATGGCATCACTGACTCAATGGACCTGAGTTTGGGTAAACTCTGGGAGTTGGTGATAGACAGGGAGCCCTGGTATGCTGCAGTTCATGGGGTCGCAAAGAGTCAGACACGATTGAGTGACTGAACTGAACTGTAAGAAAGAGATTTATATGCATGGAGCGACATTGGAGAATCAGGCACTTCACTTGTCCTTTTAGAGGAAGTGGTGGGCAGGAGGGCCCAAGGAAACCAGGACTTGTAATTACTTCACAAAATACAGACTAAGCCAGTCTTTCTTACAACCAATTTCTTTTCTTTTGTTGCCACACTGAGTGGCATGTGGAATCTTAGTTCCCCAGCCAGGGATCGAACCCATGCACCCTGTCTTGGAAACACAGAGTCTTAACCACTGGACCACCAAGGTAGTCCGTCTTACAACCAATTTCATGCAACGTGTGAACCAGCATCCCAGGTCTTCTCCACTGGCTCAAAAATCGTCTTCTCCCAGGTTCTCCTTGCTGATGTCTGAGATACCCTAAGACATAATCTGAGTTCCAAAGCCATGCTTTTCTCTCCCTTCCCCTACCTGATCAGGATCTGAGACTGCCACCAAGAGCTGAATGGCATTTGGGCCAGAGGACAAAAGGGATTGGGGAAATCTCCTCGACCACTAGCCCCTACCTTCTAGCTTCTCAAAGCCCAGGTTCTCTCCCCAGTGCCCTCTCCCATCCTCACTCCTTCTTGCCTAGAATGCTACTACTTGCCTGCAGGACTGGAGTTTCTTTGGAGACCAAGGAGAGGTACATGGTACTGAAGAGGGAAATCCACTCTAGAAGGTAAAATCATGCCTTACGCTGTGATGTGCTTAGTCATTCAGTCATGTCCTACTTTTTGCAATTGCATGGACTGCGGCCCGCCAGGCTCCTCTGTCCATGAGGATTCTCCAGGCAGAAATACTGGAGTGGGTTGTCATGCCCTCCTCCAGGGGATCTTCCCTACCCAGGGATCAAACCCAGGTCTTCCGCATTGCGGGCAGATTCTTTACCATCTGAGCCACCAGGGAAGCCCAAGATTACTGGAGGGGGTAGCCCATCCTTTCTTCAGGGGATCTTCCTGACCCAGGAATCAAAACAGGGTCTCCTGCATGGCAGGCGGGTTCTCTACCAGCTGAGAAACCAGGGAAGCCCACCCCTTCTAACCCTGGACACTCTCCAGGCCTCTCCTCCTGGTTGTCCACCCCTCCCCTGCAGCACCCACCTCTGGACTTAGATCTCACTCGCCCTCTTCCTGGGTGAGATCAGGAAAGTGAGATCCTCAGGCCTACCCTCAAATGCTTCCTCTTCTATCCAATGTTTCCTAATCTTTCCATCAGAATAAAGCTCTCCTTCCTGCGTTCTAACTGAATTTCAGGTCTGGGACAGAAGAGGTCCTCTGCAGGAATGTTAATCCGCATATATGCCTGTCTGTCTCCTCCCCTCACAGATGGAAAGGACAGTGGAAACACTCACTCAACTCTGCTCACTTTTCAGGCACACAGAGATTGGGTGCTGAACAAAACGTGTGGAATTCCACTGAAATAGACTCCATTAACCACACAAGCGCCACTCCTTCAACTTCCACCCCGTCCCCTCCACATCTCCCCATCCCCCTGCTCTGATCTGTCCCCTCAGACAGATCTAACTCCCCCCTTCACTCCATCCCGAAGAATCCAGAGCAGCACTTCACTCAACTCTCCCAGCTGCAGCCTCTGTCTGTCTGTCCTGGAGTTCCCTCTTCAATCCCACCTTGACGCAGACATAAGAGCTACCCTCCCTGGAATACGCGGAGACAGAAAGTACACGGTTGGTTATTGATATTTCTTGTTATCAAATCTGCAGCAGTAAGAAATGTGTCATGAGCACCCCGAATTGGAATTCCAAATACACAGCCCTTCTGACAACACTTTCTAGGTCGCCAGGTACCTGGCAAATAGTAGTACTGCGGGACTAGGATCCTGGGAATGTTCCGGGTTAGTAGGTGCTTGAGTTCTGGAAATAGAATCCATTGTATCCCTGGGAAAAACATCAGCTGAGTTCTGAGAATTCAAGGAACTTCTGGAATACAGAACCTTTTTGGAAACTGAGGCTCGCCTGCTCTTCTGTTGGGCCGTAGGTGGCAAGTGGGGCGGTGGTATGACTGTGATATGGGGCTTTCTATTTTTGCAATGTGGCAAGGATGCTGAAGAATTCAGCCCCCAGACTGAGAACTGCAGAATAGCACCCGGTACTAAATCATGCAGAGACAATACACACCTATGTTGTGGGTGGCTGTGGGGGTGGGGTGAGGGCCTTGTCAAAAGGCCTCTTCGACACGCGTTTCTCTGTTCCCCGCTTTAGCCTAGTTCTCCAGGCCCTAAGTGGAGGAGAGTTTCCTTTTCCATTTCATTTTTTAAATTAATCACTGTCTTTTTAATGCTCTTTTAAGACAGGTAATCCTTTCTATCTGTTGGGACCCTAAGATTTTTCTCTCATTTTCCATTCTTAAAACATTATTCAATTTCAGTTAGACCTCTAAAAAACAGATGTACAGAGCTATGGATCCTCTTTAAATACATAGTACATGTATACTTGTATGTGAGAAACATGGCTGGGTATCATTTTAAGGTAATAATAAGGTTTTACCTTATGAATAAGGTAAACACACACACACACACACACACACACACTTCCCTGATGACTCAGAGGGTAAAATGTCTGTCTACAATGCAGGAGACCTGGGTTCGATCCCAGGGTCAGGAAGATCCCCTGGAGAAGGAAATGGTAACCAACCCCAGTACTATTGCCTGGAAAATCCCATGGACAGAGGAGCCTGGTAGGCTACAGTCCATGGAGTTGCAAAGAGTTGAACACGACTGAGTGACTTCACTTTCCCTTTCAGCACTAATATTAGAAAAATGTGAAAGAGAAACTATATTTGCAAAGGTTTGGGTAAATTTCAGGGCAACTCATAATCAGTGTCAGGCCACAGTTCAAATTCATCAGCAATTGCCCTCTGGTAGTGGAAAATTCTGAAAGAGATGGGAGTGCCAGACCGCCTGACCTGCCTCCTGAGAAACCTGTAGGCAGGTCAGGAAGCAACAGTTAGAACTGGACAGGGAACAACAGACTGGTTCCAAATAGGAAAAGGAGTATATCAAGGCTGTATATTGTCACCCTGCTTATTTAACTTCTATGCAGAGTATATCATGAGAAACGCTGGGCTGGAAGAAGCACAAGCTGGAATCAAGATTGCCAAGAGAAATATCAATAACCTCAGATATGCAGATGACACCACCCTTATGGCAGAAAGTGAAGAGGAGCTAAAAAGCCTCTTGATGAAAGTGAAAGAGGAGAGTGAAAAAGTTGGCTTAAAGCTCAACATTCAGAAAATGAAGATCATGGCATCTGGTCCTATCACTTCATGGGAAATAGATGGGGAAACAGGGGAAACAGTGGAAACATTGGCTGACTTTACTTTTGGCGGCTCCAAAATCACTGCAGATGGTGACTGCAGCCATGAAATTAAAAGACGCTTACTCCTTGGAAGAAAAAAGCAGAGATATTATTTGCCAACAAAGGTCCGTCTAGTCAAGGCTATGGTTTTTCCAGTGGTCATACGTGGATGTGAGAGTTGGACTATAAAGAAAGCTGAGCACCAAAGAATTGATGCTTTTGAACTATGGTGTTGGAGAAGACTCTTGAGAGTCCCTTGGACTGCAAGGAGATCCAACCAGTCCTTCCTAAAGGAGATCAGTCTTGGGTGTTCATTGGAAGGACTGATATTGAAGCTGAAACTCCAATACTTTGGCCACCTGATGCGAAGAGCTGACTCACTGGAAAAGACCCTGATGCTGGGAAAGATTGAAGGCAGGAGGAGAAGGTTGAGATGGTTGGATAGCATCACCGACTCAATGGACATGGGTTTGGGTGGACTCTGGGAGTTGGTGATGGACAAGAATGCCTGGTGTGCTGCAATTCATAGGGTCACAAAGAGTCAAACATGACTGTGCCACTGAACTGAACTGAACTGAACAGTTAATTAAATGCCATTCTTCACACCATGGTCAGGGAAAGAGAAGGGTGAGTAAGAATGAATAGGAGAAGAAAATAGACTTTCTTACCAAGTTCTAAACTTTCCGTGGAATATGCTGACGATAGCTCCCCACTCCATCCAAAGGACCCCAGAATATCAATCTCAGGCTCATTCAATATTATGACTCCAAGGTGAAGAGGAAAAAAAACTATATATACATAGGACAAATTGAACCATCACTACTGATGTGAGAAAAAGAATGATGATCTCTGCAGAGAAAGGTCTTAGGGAAACAGGAGAGAAGCTGCAAGGGCTGACAGCAGAACAGCTTTCATCTGAAAGACAGAAGCTTTCTGTGAGACAGTGTGGCTCTGAAGGGAGGAAGAGGTTGGAATCGAGCTTAGAAGGGAAACCAACACCTCCTCTCCTATCCTTGGAAACAGCAGACAAGGGAGGTCCTTCCTTTTGATGCACAGTGGTTTTGTTTAACTTCATCAACAAAAGATCAATCTCTCCCGACCCACCAAGGGACTAACTAAAGACAGGACAGTGGGCCACTCACAAGCTGTCACACAGGGACTCCACAGCTTGTGCTTCTCCTCTGTTTGGTTGCTTCTTATCTCTTTCTGCAAATGTGTCAACCTGGGATGCCTGCAGAAGAATCCAGAAAACAAAAGGCAAGGGGAAAAAAAAAAAGCAAAATCCGTAGCCATAGTCTCTCTGCAAGTCAATTTGTTTGAAGGACATCTGATCCCCTTGTGCTTGATATAACCAAAAGACACCTCCATTTTGCTCCTCAGAAGAGAGAGAGATGAGAGTTGAAGAAAAATACCAAATATCCTTTGCTAGAACTGCTACCTTTACTCAGTGACACATCTATCTTTTCTCAGACTACCTGTTTATTTGGGTGTCTGATTCACGCAAGGTAGTAGGGTGATTTGCGTGAATGTCATCTCCAAAGAGAAAGGAATGACTCGTTAAGTAAATTTGCCACCAACAATAAGCCAAGAGCTGAAGCGAGCTTATTTTATTTCCACACAAAACCAGAAGATCTAATCCTCAGAGAAATGATAAAACTCAATAACTACAGGAGTTCCAGAAGAGGAAAGAACAGAGCTCAGATCTGAATTAAGAAAAAATAAAATCGTCTGAATTCATAGAAACTGAAGAACAGATTGTTGTTGTTTTTCTTTCTTTTTTTTTAAAATTATAACCTTCTGCAGAAAATTTTAAGCATGAATGTGGTAAGAAAATACCACAAGAGCGGATGGAGGAGAGCAGGCATTTTCTATAGTAAAGATTAAAACACCAATGCTACACATTCTGAAAACAAGAAACAAAACTGATCATATCTCTTTAATCATTACTATCAATATCTTACATAGGTCAACTTACTTTCTCCAATAAAGTCCTTAACCACTGGGATTCAAAATATGATAGAAGAAAACAGTCTCACGCTGCCTGTTTTCAGGCTGTTTGCTTTAGATAAACCCATAGGAAAAGTTTAAAATTGAATTTGAAGAATCCTTCACTTCATTGTACAATTTCTTTGCCTATAAGTCAATTTCTCCAGGATATAAAATAATTTTTATGGGTGGGAGGGGTTTCCTGATGCTCCTCTTGCTTCATACTTAAAAAATCAGATGTTACTTGAACCAAGTTTGATATGCTGGCCTTCTGGAGTTATTTATTCAGTTATTTCAGTTACTTCTTCTCCTGTCTAACTTTTTTTATTTCCCAAATATACAAACACACTCTCTCATGCACTTGCTGTCAACAGAAGTTTCTTGAAGGTAGGTCCCCACCTTCAGTAGCAACCATCACTACCATCACCACCTCCATGACGGCTACCAGGGCTGAGAAAGACAGCTGCCGACCACAGAACCGCCAGCACGTGCCTCTTTAAATAGCTGACATCTGGAGGAACTATCTGATGCTTGTTACTTACACTCTACTCAACATGAACGGAGGTTGGCAGGGAATTTAACAGCGTGTCTTATTTTTAAAATATCTCACACCTCCCTCTCGCCCTCCCTGCCTTCGGAGAGAGGTTGAAGGGATGTGCTCCTATATGCTGCTGCCTGAGCCTACCACCTTCCTCCCAGACATGCAGATGCTTTGATCTAAAGCCAAGGTGGGCCACCCACATTAAATTCCAATCAGACAGCTGTCAAAACCTCTTCGTTTCAGCAATAAACTAAGACGTGAACTTCACAGCCCTAAAGTCAATCAGGCAACCTCAATGGTTCTCTCTGTCTCTCATACACACACACACACACACAGACAGGAGCTTTAAACCTTTTTTAATAAAAGTCCACCCACTTCTTTGCTGCAACTCTTCCAAGGGAAGGCCATTCGCAACCTAAGAGAATTAAGTGCTAGGGGGTGCTCTACCACCAGAAATGGAGTTGGGGACTTCGTTTGGAGCTGGCAGCCTGGGGGAGTTTGGTGTAACTGCTGACAGTCTCCTAACTGTTATCACAGAAAGTGGTGGTACCCACTGTTGACTCATGGAAACAGTCGTTGTCATTAGGAATAGTGCTGATAAAACAGCTCCAAGAGTTTAAGCACTTTCACCTTGCCTTGGAACAACCCACATATTTTATAAAGTCAAAATTATTTTATAAGGTCAAATTCTATCGTTTTTCCTAACATTCCTTCAGGTAGAAGAACTGTACTGAGAAATGTGTGTGAGAGAGACAGACACAGATGAGATAGGAAGACAGGGAGAAACAGAGATGGGTGGGACACACAGGGAAAAAAAATGCATTTAATATATGTATAAACTAAGCATTCCCCCTCAAGCACGCTTGAGATAAGGCTTTTCATCCTTCCCTTTTCCAAGAAGGAGGATGGGGTTATTATATACTCTCTAGTTTCATGGCCCTCAGGTTCTCGAGGGCAAATATTCAATCCTAGATTTCACAAAAGCTCACAATTAGGGAAATCTGATAGACCCATCCTCTGCTTCAAATAAGAGGAATAGAGGATACCGATCTAAGATAACAGTGCCAATCAATTTCTCAAGTAGAGATCTGAAACCCATTGTCTGAAGAAGAAAATGTGCCCAGCTATTATCATCCCATTGGTCTCCAGCCACAACTGCAGAATCTAAGATCCTTGCCATTACAACACGGTATTGAAAATTACTTATGTATTTGGAGATAAGAAATGGATAGTAATAACAGATGTAGGTTCAATCCCTAGGTTGGGAAGTTCCCCTGGAGGAGGGCATGGCAACCCACTCCAGTATTCTTGCCTAGAGAATCCCATGGACAGAGGAGCCTGGTGGGCTACAGTTCACAGGGTCACAAAGAGTCAGACACATCTGAAACGACTTAGCATGCACGCATACATGCAATGGATAGTAAGAATAATAATAATAATTCATTTTTTTTAATTACATGCTAGCTATTGATAAGTGTTCTAACTTAGATGATCTCATTTAACCCTGACAACAACTTATAACAGCTACAATTACCCCTATTTTACAAAGGAGAAAACTATGGCTTAGAAAGGCGAGGTAACTTGGCTAATGTCACACGGGGATTTAAAGGCAGGATCTGAACCCAAGGCCTCTGCCCTGGACATCACATTCTTCGTTTGTACCGAGTGCTGTGTGTGCTTAGTTGCTCAGTTGTGTCCAACTCTTTCAGACCCCATGAACTGCAGCCCACCAGTATCCTCTGTCCATGGGGATTCTCCAGGCAAGAATACTGGAGAGGGGTGCCATGCCCTCCTCCAGGGAACCCTCCTCTAACCTTCCTTTTAAACACTACCTGTAACATGCCTGGCATGGTCAGTGATCTGAATGTATCAGCTATCATTAGCTGGTATTCCCTGCTGCCCAGATGATCTGGCTTGTGGAGAAGGTCCAGAGTACATCTTGAATACTAGAAAAAAAAATTATTTCCAGCATTATGGAGGCAAGGAACAGAATTGAACCCGATGGTCTGGGTCACTTCCTGACTTTGGAATCATTTCTATGCAATGTGTTTAGGAGGACTGGGGAAGAGTTCCATTTCACCATAGTGTTAGGGAATTCTGGAAGGCTTCTTGAAAGAAGAAATAATTCAGTTGTATCTTTAAATGGTCTGTCGAGAAAGGAGAATGCTATTCCTTTTCAATTAGACAGATCTTAAATCAATATTGCCCTTGTGAGGCTTTTGAAAGCAGAGGTAAAAACTGCCAAATAAAAGTGGGTAAAACATGAATGATGTGAAAAAGTGAATGAAGAAGAATCAGAGACATCTGTTAGACAACAAAAAGAAAAGTCCCTCCCAAAGCACTAGCCAGTTTTTCACTGGGGTTTCCCTCTGAAGCCTGCAGTGCAAGATGATTTTTTTTGTTCCTTCACGTCATTTCTTTCTTTTCCTTTCAACTGATTGCAGCTAAAGTGGTCTGAGGTCAGCATGGTAATGAACCCTCCCTGGAAGGCAATAGTTCCTTGATCCTAGGCAACCTTCTCCCTGGCCTGCCTGCATGCTTGTCACCTGTCCAGCAACACTCCAACAAAATTGATTAAAGCGCCTGTAAAGGAAACAAAGAAACATGCTTAACATCTCCCTCCTCTTCCTCTGGAGCCTGCAAGGCACAGTGAGGAGCTGAAATATCCCTATTCAACGTCTAAAATCATCTTTGAGAGTCACCAAGAAGCCTCACTAAGTAACAGTCTTTACAAATGAGCTGAGTTTCTTCATTGCTTGAGACCAATTGCTCTTTTGGCTGCTGTTAACAGATAAAAGGTTGCTGAAAGTGAGTTTCTGACACACAGTCCTCAGCATCAGCTAGGACTGACAACAGACTGGAGGGACACTGGTGCCCGGCGTGCCTTCTTGCACAGGCTGATCTGCTGGCCTCTTCTCTGAGGAGGACATGGGCACTTTTGGAAAGGCCATCAGGTCGTACCCAGGGTGCTATGGGAGACAAACATGACTCTCAGTCTTTCCCCTTCTTGCCTATAGGCAGAGGGGAGGCCAAGAATAAAATAATTTAGATCAGGGGTCCTCAGCATCCAGGATCTACTGCCTGATGACCTAAGGTGGAGCTAATATTACAATTATTATTGTAATAATAATACAAATAAAGTGCACAATAATCTTCATGTCCTTGAATCATCCTGAAACCTTTTCCCTGCCCTGCTCCATGGAAAAATTATCTTCTATGAAACTGGTCCCTGGTGCCAAAAAGGTTAGGGCCCACTGAATTTTAAACCATAGAATAGAAATGTGGAATGGATTCATTTGTATGACAATTTTTTTTTTTTAGATGACCTTAGGAGAACAGCCCTGGGTGTTCTTTGGAAGGAATGATGCTAAAGCTGAAACTCCAGTACTTTGGCCACCTCATGCAAAGAGCTGACTCACTGGAAAAGACCTTGATGCTGGGAGGGATTGGGGGCAGGAGGAGAAGGGGATGACAGAGGATGAGATGGCTGGATGGCATCACCGACTCAATGGACATGAGTTTGAGTGAACTCCGGGAGATGGTGATGGACAGGGAGGCCTGGCGTGCTGCGATTCATGGAGTCGCAAAGAGTTGGACACAACTGAGTGACTGAACCGAACTGAACTGATGCTGACCAAATAAGAGCAAGCCCGTGGGCTTGCCATGGAGTTAGCAATGAGCCTGATTAGAGGAACCCCATAATTTGTTCCAATATATTTGAACACACATTTTCTTGGTTAGCAGAAAGTCTAGCCTTGCCCCTGGTTCCTATGCCCATGACACTGATTTTCTGTAGAACTTTCTAGGTGGGAGAAGAGCTTACATCTATCAGATTTTCAGCCTCATGCGCTAAAGGCCATGTGTATCCTTGAATGTGTCCTTGATAGCCTTTACTCTGTTTCCAGTGGAGCTGCCAACCACATTAGACGACTGCCTTCTAGGGCCCTTGTCCGTCTGCAGCCAGTGGTAGAATAGCTTACTCTTTGTTGCTGTTTTATTTTTTTGGCCACACCACACAACATGTGGGATCTTAAATCCCCCACCAAGGACTGAACCTGCAATGGGAGCACTGAGTCTTAACCACCAGACCACGAGGGAAGTCCTGAACATCTTCCTCTTGTCAGATGTAGCACTTTTGGAGGCCTTTCCCATGGAACAACAGAAATGCCCTGAGTAACACACTCTCTCCTTTGCAAACTCTCTCTTCCCCAAACCCACAGACGATGCAGGGAAAGAAGATCTAAGGATGTTTATTTAGCATCAGCTTCAAACTTGACCTGGAGCTACTTGCTTTTCTCAACATCCTAGTCATGCTATTTAGTCCAGCTGATGGGTGAGTCTCCCTTAGGACCCTGACTTTTCTCCTTTTGGTCTGAGTTCCTTGGGGGCCTTCCACTCTTCAGACCAATAGCTATGTAACTAAACCCCATGGGTTCCATGTAAATCAGTGGATGGGGCTGGGCAACTCTTGAGGTGTGTTCTGAATATTTTCTCAATAAAAAGTTTCCCAAATCTATTCCAAGTGGGAGGCTCATTTTCCTAGAGCACAGAAGAAAGGTGTGTTCCAGCCCCATAAGCCATTAGAATAATCTTATTTCTGACTTCACCAGCTCCTAATCCTCTACTGTGTTTGTAACTGGTCTGGAGGCCTCATTCACGTCTTTCAGAACTACTTTTGAACTATCTTACTTTTCAAATTCCCTATGAAACTCTTTCAACTTTCTCTTAGATCTGAAACAATCCAAAGGTGTCATCTCCGGCCACCCACCAATCTCCATCCCCCGACCCTGCGTTCCCCTTCACACACATACACATATCCTGTTTCTATTCATCTGCCACTCTCTTAGATAGTGAAGGACAGGGAAGCCAGGTGTGCTTCAGTCCATGGGGTCGCAAGGAGTCAGACAGGACACAGCAACTGAACAACAACTGCTTTCTTAACATCTAATCTCCTTCACACTGACCTTTCAGGAAACCATACATGTGAAAAGGAGATCCTACTGTGGCTTAAATAACTGGTGCGATGGGAAGAAACAAGACATCACCATAAGATCTTATAAAAATTAAAAAAAAAAGGATTCTTGTTTTCCATATAAATATCTCCAGTAATTAAAAAAGGACAATGACAGAAATAGATAGGGTGAAAAACAAATGAAAAGTAAATAGATTTCACTTCTAAGCCTGATAAGTGAGAAGGGTTTCCTCCTGAGAAGGATGCTCTATTAAGATTGTGGACGATAAACTCAATTTCTGGCTATTATGCATTAGTGTTATGTCAATCACCTTGACATCCAGATGCATCCCGTTCAGAGAGGTGGAGTTGGAGGCATCTGATTTACCTTCCCTAGTGGGCAAGACCTTTGGTTAATTCAATAGGACATGTACTTTCAGGCTAAATACACAGCTCTTATTTTGGTGGAAGGGATTGGTGACTTATAAATTCTACATAAGGGTATTCTCAGACAGGGAAAAAATGAGGGCAACGGTTCAAAGAACCTGACCATTTCTCCTTCTTGAACTTTTCTTCGGTTCGTCTTCTATCACCTACAGCTTAAAAATGTGCCCCCGCCCCCAAGACTCTGTCCTCAGAATATTGTTCCATATTCTGTCCCTTAATGATTTCATGTGAACCAACCCATGAGTTCAGCTACTACCTCTCAGCAGAGGATCTCTGTGCTTGTGTGCTTGTGCTAAGTTACTTCAGTCGTGTCCCGTTCTTTGTGACCCGCCAGGCTCCTCTGTCCATGGGATTCTCCAGGCAGTGTACTGGAGTGGGTCACCATGACCTTCTCCCGGGGATCGTCCCTACCCAGGGATCCAACCAGCGTCTCTTACATCTCCTGCGTTGGCAAGTGGGTTCTTTACCACTAGTGCTACCTAGGAAACCCACCTATACTTTCTAATTCCATCCAAAATCTGAGCTATAACCAACTGTTATAACCAACTCTTTCTACAGATGACTGAAACTCACCATTTTCACTACTTTCCACATCTCCCACATTACCTCAAACATACTATGTGGTCCATACCTTAATTAATGACATCATTTTCCCATCTACTCTGCCTCAAAACTTTAAAGTCATTCCTTGGTAGCCTCATTCATAGAGCCTGGTTCAGTCCCTCAATACCTCTTTGTCTGAACAAATATAACAGCATACCAATGCAGCTATTAGCTGCCAACATTTTTTTTTTTTTGAACAGGGCCTGCTATACAGTTTCCCCAGAGAAATCTTCCTAAGGCACAGCTCAATAATTTCAGCTCTCTGGACAAAATCTTCCGGTGGTTACTTATTGTATACATATGAAAAGTTCCAACTCTATTATGGTCCTCAAAGACCTCTGAGTTACACAGGATGGCTGGACTCTGCATGAGGGTCTGGAAAGGATCTGCTGGAATGAGAGAGAGAGAGCAGACCATGATGAACCCTGTGAGTGAGAAAGTGTCTGTATTTCAACCTGCGGTCACTGAAGAGGCACAAGGAGGGTTTTACGTGAGGGCAGATATTGATCATACGTGGACTTCAGAAAGTCTTCTCTGGGCCTGGGCTATGTCATAAACATGAAAAACATATCACAGGCTTTAAGGGGCAGGGTTGGTGACAAGCGGTGAAATATGAACTCAGAACGTTTTACATAAAGGCTGATAAACACACACATACAACTTAAAGCACTGTAATATAGAATAACAGGTAGAAGAACCCCCAAGTTCTTGCAGAGTTGAAGACATAAGCCTGCAGAGCAATATAAGTGCATGTTAAAATATGAAAGAAGCTTGTTGACATGGCAAAACTTCAGAGAAAAATATGCATAGATGAGAAAGGAGTGGAAAATGGGTTCAGGGTAAAGAAGAAGGAAACTCTCTAGCTCTTGGCTATTTCTATTTTAAAATAAGACTGGGAAAGTTAGAGGGGGAAAATATTTTTTTTTTAAATTGAAAAAATAGGGTGATAACTTTCTAGTGAATAGGGTGTGTGTGTGTGTTGGGGGGACTTGCTGATTTCTTTGCAGGAAGAAATAAAAAAAACCTTCTGTGGAAGGTTCTGTAAATGAAAGGATTTGATTAGTTTTAAGAAAGTGGACTTGAGAAATAGGGACACAGATTGTTCTATTACTGCCTGTTAGTAACTGGGCAATAGAGATTTTGCAATTCTTTTCTTAACTTCTTGATTTAGGGACATTTAATGCTGGAAGCGCCAAAGAACTGGTGCTTCTGAACTGTGGTGTTGGAGAGGATTCTTGAGAGTCCCTTGGACTGCAAGGAGGTCCAACCAGTCCATCCTAAAGGAGATCAGTCCTGGTGTTCATTGGAAGGACTGATGCTAAAGCTGAAACTCCAATACTTTGGCCACCTCCTGCAAAGAGTTGACTCACTGGAAAAGATCCTGATGCTGGAGGGATTGGGGGCAGGAGGCGAAGGGGATGACAAAGGATGAGATGGCTGGATGGCATCACCGACTTGATGGACATGAGTCTGAGTGAACTCCGAGAGTTGGTGATGGACAGGGAGGTCTGGCGTGCTGGCAATTCATGGGGTCGCAAAGAGTCGGACACGACTGAGTGACTGAACTGAACAGAATGCTGTAAGTGTGAAATAAGACCTCAGGACTTAGAAGCAGAACTTTTCTTCTGGTCCAGAAGCTTTAAGTCTTTTATAATTTGTCTTCCATTGGGAGTAAAGATATTTAAGTAGCAGAGGATGGGAAAGGTTTAAAGCAGAAAGTGTGGAAGAGTTGGAAAAGAGAGACTATAATTAAATAGCAGCATATAACACATGTGGGGTTTCCTGGTGGCTCAGTGGTAAAGAACTGCCTGCCAAAGCAGAAGATGTGAGTTTGATCCCTGGATTGGAAGATCCCCTAGGGGAGGAAATGGCAACCCACTCCAGTATTCTTTCCTGGAGAATCCCATGGACAAAGGAGCCTGGCAGGCTACAGTCCATAGGGTTGCAAGAGTCAGACATGACTGAGCAACCGAGCACACACTCACAGACAAGGCTGTTTGACAGGTGGGCGTCCCAGGCATAGAGAGTGTAAGAGGCTCAGCGTTGATGTCACAGCTACTAGTATAAAACACTCTCACGAGGGTATTTCATTTGGCTCCTTGAAAAAAAACTCCATAAGTGAAAGAAAACAGCATGTGGGAAATTCTGGAACTGAGAATAGGCCAATCGGGCTGGATTAGAAATCTGAGCTTCCCAGGCCAAAATCATCCTTGGCTAGGCCAAATTGTGTTAGCCTAAATAGGAATGGAAGCAGTTCAACTCGCTCTGCAATATTGGCTATTGCAACAAGCCCACTTTCTTAAAACTACTCAAACTCTTTCATCTGCAGAACCTTCCATAGTAGGTCTTCCCAGCCAGAGGAAGATGCTACTTTGTGGAAAGCCTCCCTTAGAATATCATTTCCTCCCGGTGGAAAAAAGGAGATGAGGGAAATAGATTAAAATTCACACACTATAATGTGTGAACATGTTCGTTCGTTTGTCTTTGGTGAAATGCTTTCAGAGGCAGAGCTGTGAGTTTGCAATAGGAACTGCAACTTGATGAAAATTCCGGCTGTAACTTAAGTTGACTTGCTACTCCTATAATGTTTGCTAGTTTACCAACCTGTGGAGCTTCTGACACTTTATCAAGCACATTACTATATTCTTTTTTCCTTCTTTCTCTCCTCACTTTTTTTTTCCTTAAAAATAACATGTGCTTTTATATGATGGACACTATCCAGAGATCAAAAACCATGGACTCTGATTTTCTCAAAGACTAGCAGAGGAGGTAGAAATTGAAATGAACAACGAAAATTGGAGGATGGAATCTGGGACACAATATGTGTAGGAATGCTTATAACAAAAACAGAACTTGTCATCAGGAACAATTGATATTAGATTCTATTATTAAGAGTCTGTTATGTGCCCAGCGATTTCTGAGCATCTTTTAATCATCTTTCAATGATTTCTATCTCATGTACTGTGGGAAGCATGAATAGAAATCATCCCATTTAGTCATCCAAATATGTAAGTTCAGTTCAGTTCGGTCGCTCAGTCATGTCTGACTCTTTGTGACCCCATGGACTGCAGGATGCCAGGCAGCATTCCTGTCCATCACTAACCCCTGGAGTTTACTCAAACTCATGTCCATCGAGTCGGTGATGCCATCCAATCATCTCATCCTCTGTTGTCCCCTTATCCTTCCACCTTTAACTTTCCCAGCATCAGGGTCTTTTCAGATAAGTCAGTTCTTTGCATCAGGTGGCCAAAGTACTGGAGTTTCAGCATCAGTCCTTCCAGTGAATATAGAGGACTGATTTCCTTTAGGATGGACTGGTTGTATCTCCTTGCAGTCCAAAGGACTCTCAAGAGTCTTTTCCAACACTACAGTTCAAAAGCTTCAATTAGAGGTAAGAGATGGGTTTTATTATTTATTGCCCTATTGATAAAGACAGTGAAGTTTAGAAAAGACAGACATCTTGGCCAAGATTTCTTCTCACGTCCCCTTTCTCTCTCCACCCCTCACGCCCAAACCTTGTGCTCTGGGTTTCTTTTTCTCTCCCCTTTTCCCACATTCTCTCTCCCTGTCTCTCAATCCCCAGGATTCAGTGATACAGAGCATGCAACTGGTATTGCACAGTGTACAGCAACCTCATAACTTCTCAATAAATGGTGGCTGTTCTTTCTTGGGCACATCAGGAAGGGCTTTGCAGGGGAGATGGTGCTTGAACTAGAAACTGAAAGATAGGTCAAGTAACAGTGACATTTCTCATTTCATTTAATATTTATGAGGAACCCTGTGAGATAGGTATCATTAACCTCACTTTTCAAACTAGGAAAACAAAGCTCAGAAAGTTTAAATAACTGCCCAGGGCCCAAAAGCTACCAAGTTGGAGATCGGAGATGGGGACCCAAGTGTCCTAATTCAAAGGAAACCTCGTCCCACTATTATATCTCTGCCTTGATGGCTTTTAGACCTAGTGGTTGAAACCCCTAATCCTTTAGTGAAAGCAGAGTGAAACACAAGATAGATACCAGTTTCCTGTTAATCCTTATCCCCTGGAGTATAAGCTTTCCCTTGGAGAGTTAAAAGACGCATACAAATGAGTAAAAATCATTGCCTACTCAGTAATGCTTCCAATATGCACATACATGTTCTCAAGTAACTGAAATAATTATATGAAATAAAGGAAAAGGAAAGAAGCCCAGTGCAAAGAGTGTGTTTACAGGAAGGTCTTCTTAATGAGCTCTCTACTCAGTACATTTTGTTGTCTGTAATGGAAAGGTGTCAACAGAGCCAGTGTTGACTAATTCTCTGCTAAGAATTAGTCCAACTTGCTCCCATCAGTTACACTGAATTTTTTGACAAACCTCTACAGCTCATGGGAAACTTCCAGACAGGATGCTAATAAATCTACCTAACCTTGTCACCCCCCTCAACATGCCAAATTTTCAGCATTCGTGATAAATAACATTCATGCATTATGAGACTGAACTTGACTTCCCAGAATTTCCATAAGGCTCTGGTAGGTTAATGAGAGAAAATGTTATTTTGTCTCCAGGATATAAAAGAAAAGAAAAAAAAAAATGCTTGTCTTAAGAAAAGCACCACACTGGCAGGCAAAGTAATTTTGCTGCTGGGCCCCTTTAAGATGCCAAGGGCCATGCGGTGGAGAGGGTTCTGGCTGTGGTCACGTGTTATCTGCCCAACATACTGCCACATTGGAGAAGTGTGTGGGGTCTAACACAGAACACTGCGTACACATTCGCAGGATGCCTAGACCTTGGGGCTGACCTGCTAACAGCAAAGCTGATATCTTCAGGTTTTCTACCCAAACCATTAACTTCCATTTCAGAAAGGAAACTCATCAAAAGCTAAAACCAAACTCTTGCCCGAGGGCAAGAATGATTACTGAATCTAAGAAGATCTAGCTTTCCTTGAAGACATTCCAAGGTGACATGCCAAAGTTAATGGTAGCATGGCAGGCATCTTTGTGAAGAACTGAATTCTGAAGCCAGAGAACATGTGTTCAAGCCTCTGCCTTGCTATCTGCAAAGATTATAAAAAGTGATGATAGTACACATTCCATTGTGGTGTTTCAAAGAAAGGACTGATTTTGACAACGCACATAAAGCGCTTAGCATTCAGTTCAACACACAGTATACCCTCAAATAAAGGATAAATTTTGTATAGATCATGCTCTTAGTTCATACTCTGCCCAGGTGTCACATCCTCCAGGAATCCCCACCTCTCAAACTGAGCTGAACCAGTTAGTCACCTGCTTTATTTACTCATATTCCACTTACACCTCTATCACCACACTTGACATGATATATTACAGACTGTGTCATTGTTTTTGCTTCCCCAACTACATTATAAAATGCTTCAGGGTAAAGAATCTGAACTTTCATATTGTAGTCCATTCCTCTGTATTTATCTCCCAGATCTATACAATTTCTAGTATATGAGAGGTTATCAAAAGTGTTTGCTAAATTAATGTATAAATACACTGTCTCATTTTGCTCACCTGAAACATAGAAAAGACTAATGCCTCAACTTCTGAGTTTAAAGGGCAGCTAAACAAATTGGCTGAGCGTGAAAGAACTGATGCTTTCAAGCTGTGGTGCTGGAGAAGATTCTTAACAGTCCCCTTGGACAGCAAGGAGAACAAACCAGTCCATCCTAAAGGAAATCAGTCCTGAATATTCATTGGAAGGACTGATGCTGAAGCTGAAGCTCCAATACTTAGGCCACCTGATGCAAAGAGCTGACTCACTGGAAAAGATCCTGATGCTGAGAAAGACAGCAGGGGGAGAAGGGGGCGATAGAAAAAGAGATGGTGGGATGGCATCACCGACTCAATGGACATGAGTTTGAGCAAACCCAGGAAGCTAGTAAAGGACAGGGACGTGTGCTTCAGTTCATGGGTCACAGCAAGTCGGACACGACTTGGCAATTGAACTGCAATGTCAACTAAAATTCTTTTTTTTTTCTTAACATATTATGGGAGCAAAGAACTCTCAAATTCCTATACATTAATGGTACAATTCCCAAGTGTGGATATGATGATATCCATTGTAAAAGCCATTACAAGATAGTTTCTACTATTATGGTCCCAGTTGAGAAAGAACATAATAAATTAACCACAAGTTACTTCTTAGAAGAGTCTTCCTTCCAGACCAAGGCTGCAGAAGGATTTGGATACTTTGGTTGCGTAAGTCTCTGCTAGACTTGCCTGATGAAACTGAAGGAAGCCCTCAGATATTCTGCCTCATTAGAGGACCGGAAGAGGAAACACAGAGAACTAAGAGAAAATTACATTAGAATTGCAACTAGAATTAGAACTGCCAGTGTTCCCTGCTGACTGGCATGGCATATTTCTTTAGCCAGTCCTCTTGGATCTGGGCTTTACTTCTTGAGGACATAGACTTTCAATCAGTTAAAAGTCTAAACTTTGTGGTCAGAGAGACGTGGGCTTGAATCAATGGTTGTGTTACTTTGGACCAGCTATATGACTCTTACGGACTGGGTTTTTCTCACTGGTAATAGGATATAATCAGTTACCTAACTCTTAGGGTTGTTACGAGGATTTAGTTTTGAAACGTGAATGTAAAGCATGAAAGTTGCGGTCACAAGAAATCACCAAGAAATGCTACTTTTTGTTATTTTCTTGACTACAATCTTTTTATCATCCACCTGGCACATGGTTTTCTTTCTGGTAAGACCATGATCCACATTAACTCACTCTGGAGGAAAAAAATGGACTGATGTTGGTCTTCCTTGATTTTTACCAGGATCTTTCTAATGTTTGTCCCATTTGAGAAAGCTTCTTCAAATATGCCTGTGTGACACTACCAACCATATGAATACTAGCCTGATAAAAAGTGATTTTTTTTTTTACTCTAACTTCTCTGGGATTTGTGTCATTTCTCAGTAAATTCAAATGTGGTTTAAACAATAGACTGTATTTTGTAAAGATAAATATATATAGAGAGAAAACACACACACACACACACACACACACTTTTAAATTTTATTGCATGGATCCAGTGGGGAGAAACAAGATTTCACTTTTAGATTCTCCACCTGCATGGCAGGGGTGTAATGAAAATGCCTGTCAGGGAAAGTAATGTGTTCAATATTGCACCAGTATTAAACATCAGCAGAGATTTCTGTGCATTGCAAATAATTCCATCACCTGCCCATATTACATTGCTCTGTGTTTTATCTGTGGTAGGATAATATCAATATGTCAAGCATGAGGAAAAGGATGTCTTATGAGATTGATGTAAGGAAGAGCAATGACAAGCACATAAAAAGGGCAGCCAAAGGTACCAAAAAAGTTGTCAGAGGAAAAGGCCGTGATCCCCCACCGGAGTACATTGAGTTTATTCTTTTCTTGCCCAGGGTCCAGAGACCATAGAGGCTGCCTGTGGCCTTGACCAAGGACGTTAAAGAAAATAAACAATATTGAGTTTAGAAAAAAGCCTTTCAGCAACCACTGAATGTCTAGGAGGTGAATAATAGGCCAAAGCAGTTAGGGAGCCTACGGAAAACAAACACCAGAATGTACCAGGATGTCCTAGTGAACGATTCTCAACAGATGCTGGTTTTCAAAATACCATGGAGAGAAACTTCTTTGGGACCTAGAGCATGACAGCAGAGAAGAGGGTAAATTTTTCTATAGAGAAGAAATTTGCATACGGAGAAGAAGAAATGTGATTGTCAACCTAGATGGATACCATTCTTACAGAGACAAAATTGAAAAAGAAAATCTAGAGGTAGTTTTAATTCCTATTCTTACTGTCCCAATTTTAGCCTTTGTTACCTCTTCTTGTTGTATTATTTAGTATTCCTTTTTATATCCTGGGTACTTAAAATCAAATTGACAGCTTTATATTCCCAGTGCTTACCCCACACCTTATCACCTCTGAAAGCCTACTATGTTTTTAAAACCTTTCTTGGGTGTCTTCACCTACATAAATATTTCTTAATCTTCAAGGGCCAGATCAAAAAGAATTTCATCCAAGAAGCCTTCTCCAATTAAAGATTCCTTGCCTCTGAAAAATTCCATGACTGACATCTCACTGATTGTTTTTAATTTTTTATTATAGTTGCTTAGATATGGGTACTGGAAAGCACACTCCTTGAGGACAGGATCCACACTCCTGGCCATGGGTCAGAAGGTAAGACTGGCCCAATGCAGCACTCAGTTAATACATTAACTGGGTGATTTATACACATGTTATATGTACATAATATGAATATATATATGTATATATACCCCCTATAGTGTCTTGTACAAGTGATATGAAAAAGTGAAAGTCCCTCAGTCATGCCCGACTCTTTGCTACCCCATGGACTATAAAGCCCATGGAATTCTCCAGGCAGTAATATTGGAGTGGGTAGCCTTTCTCTTCTCCAGGGAATCTTCGCAAGCCAGGGATTGAACCCAGGTCTCCCACATTGCAGGTGGGTTCTTTACCAGCTGAGCCACAAGGGAAGCCCAAGAATACTGGGATGTCTAGACAAACCTATTTCCAGTAGTCAAGTATGGATGTGAAAGTTGGGCCATAAAGAAAGCTGAGCACCAAAGAATTGATGCTTTTGAACTATGGTGTTGGAGAAGACTCTTGAGAGTCCCTTGGACTGCAAGGAGATCTAAGCAGTCCATCCTAAAGGAAATCAGTTCTGAATATTCATTGGAAGGACTGATGCTGAAGCTGAAACTCCACTACTTTGGCTACCTGATGTGAAGAACTGACTCATTTGAAAAGACCCTGATGTTGGGAAAGATTGAAGGCAGGAGAAGGGGACGACAGAGGATGAGATGGTTGGATGGCATCACCAACTCAATGGACATGAGTTTGAGCAAACTCCAGGAGTTGGTGATGGACAAGAATGCCTGGCGTGCTGCAGTCCATGGGGTTGCAAAGAGTCGACTGAACAACTGAACTGAACTGAAGAATACTGGAAGAGTAGCCTATCTCTTCTCCAGAGGATCTGCTTGACCGAGGAATCGAACTGGGGTCTCCACTGCAGGCAGATTCTTTACCAACTTAGTTACCAGAGAAGTCTGATAGTGATACAGTGGGTGCTCAATAAATAATTGATGGAATAAACAGATGAAGTTAAGAAAGTCCCTGAAATGCTGAGAACATGTGAAAAGAAGCATGGAAGAAAGGGGGATGAAGAGAAGAGAAATTTCCAATAAGCACAATAAAATAATTTCTCAGAGTATTTTCCTTTGGAAAATAAAATAGAATAAAAGTTTAAATGACCATGAGTATTCTCCTGAATAATATACTGTTATACTTCTCTCTTTTCATTCAAGATCTCTGAAACAGAGAAACAGGGTACATGACAGATCACATATCCAGAAGCTGCTTCTAAAATGTACTTTCCCCTAATCTGGTTAGCTGCATTTGTGCGCTATCTTACAAAAGAAGTGGCTTGAAAACTGGAAATAGAAGTGCCATATGACCCAGAAACCCCACTGCTGGGCATACACACTGAGGAAACCAGAACTGAAAGAGACACATGTACCCCAATGTTCATCACAGCACTGTTCATAATAGCCAGGACATGGAAACAACCTAGATGTCCATCAGCAGACGAATGGATAAAAAAGCTGTGGTACATATATATACACAATGGAGTATTACTCAGCATTAAAAAGAATGCATTTGAATCAGTTCTAATGATGTGGATTGCCTAGGTCCAGCCTCAGCAGAGTCCAGGGATATCCTCAGGATGGACAACTTCGGCGAATGAAGAAAGATAGAGAAAGAGATAAGGAAAGAATGACACGGGGTGACCAAGCTTCAATGAGTGAGGCCAACTTACTTTATTTTCCTTGGGGCTTTTATACCCTGGGTTGTACATACAGCAAGGTGAAAAATGCATAGTCAACTCAACATTCTATCAGTATTAACTTTTATCGATAATAGGTTCCTTCCTGCAAGAGTCTTATTTTTTGTACATTATCTTCTGGCCTGAGGCCTGTTGATATTTTATGACCCCTTTTTGATAAAGGTTGGTCAGCCAGAACAATAATTTTCCCTTGAAGTGTTTCTTCTTAAATTTCTAGCCTGAGTCACCCTCAAAGTACAAAGTTACATTTTTATGAAGCAAAGATTTAGTGGGTTACAGCAAAGAAAGAACTTATTAACTCAAAGACTAATGTTGTTAATGTTAAAGCTACTGTTTGTTATTTATACATCTTGACTATATGTACTCCCAGGAACACAGTGGATAAGGAATGTGAGAACTTGGCAGCAAGCATTGGCTCAACAATGTTGTAAGAGTCTGGATAAACCTGCCAAGTAAGCTAGAATGTTAACACGTGGTTTGAAACACTCCTTTCATCCCAGGAGATTTATCAACTAGAGCCCTAAGTTAACTCTTTCCAGAGAAAGGCGGTTGGGGACAGCCCCCTGTTAATGTCAGAAGAGTTGGTGAAAGACATAAAATAGTAAGACAGACAGATTCTGGTTTGGGGGTAGATGCTTGAGCAGGTCCAGGAGGTCCGTCAAGTCCTGAGGCCTTGTTTATCAGGACTCTTCCACATGACCTTGTCATGGGTGGGATGGCCCAGGGAGTCCCTCGAGTCCTGCATGACCTTGTCATGGGGGGGATCTCCTGTGCTGGCTCCTGGCAGTGGATGAAACTAGAGCCTATTATACAGAGTGAAGTAAGTCAGAAAGAAAAACAGCAATACAGTATACTAACACATATATATATGGAATTTAGAAAGATGGTAACAATAACCCTGTATGTGAGACAGCAAAAGAGACACAGATGTAAAGAACAGTCTTTCGGACTCTGTGGGAGAAGGAAAGGATGGATGATTTGAGAGGGTAGCGTTGAAACGTGTATATATCATATGTGAAGCAGATCGCCGGTTCAGGTTTGATGCATGATACAGGGTGCTCAGGGCTGGTGCACTGGAATGACCCTGAGGGATGGGGTGGGGAGGGAGGTTGGACGGAGGGTTCTGGATGAGGAACACATGTATACTGTGGCTGATTCATGTAAGTGTGTATATATATATACACACACACACATGGCTCCATAGTAAAGAATCACTTGCCAATGCAGAAGACATAGGTTCGATCCCTGGGTCAGGAAGATCCCCTGGAGAAGAAAACAGCAACCCCCTCCAGTATTCTTGCATAGGAAATTCCTTGGACAGAGGAGTCCGGTGGGCTATAGTCCTTGGGTTTGCAAGAGTTGAGCATGACTTAGCAACTAAACAACAAACAACAACACACATTTGCATATATACATACATATATATATATATATATATAATAAGTACTTATATTATCATAATTCTTGGCCCTGAAACATAAGAGACTTTCAATTCCTGATACTTACTAGAGTTAATCTGTTTTTTTCAGGTTTACCTTCTTTGCTGGCCCACAGGCTCATACATAGATCTTTTACTCCACCAATGCCTCATTTTCTGGATGGGAGAATATGTTAATATGCAAGTATGAATGAATAAATGAACTATTAGATGTATAAATAAATAACTTAGTGATTAATGTATTTGGTATATAACTCATCAAAGTATTTATACACTCAGTAGGTCCACATCCAGGACTGCTTATATAATTCACGGCACTCAGTAAAATGAACATGTGCAAAAATGAAAACTATTTAAAAATTATTGAAACTTTCCAGATGGTGACAGCAGAGCATTAAAAAAAGCTCAGAGCCCCATGCAACTGTGTAGGCTGTGTAGCCAGGAATCTGACCTTGTTTACAACATAGACAGTGTTCTTCTCTGTGGCATGAATAAATGAAGTGAAGAGCCAGTGTATCTTTTCATCTCCAGGTCAGGAGAGGTGGAAGGGAGTCTCCCACCCCTGCAGCCACCACTCTCCTACCACTTATGGGCTCTCAGATTTTCCCCATTCCCCTTTGGTCATATTCATCTGCATTTTTCCAGATTGTGTGGCATTTAAATCCACATACTTTCCACTTTCTAATATCATGCTTTCACCATCCCTGTTACCTTCAACCATCAATTTGTAATTGTAGTCTCACTACAGCCCAGCTCTTAAGCCCTTACAGTATTCTAAACAGAATGTGAACAAGCCTCAATCTTTTGGCAAAATCAGTGGCCACCTCTTCTCCAATCAATTCACTGCTATTCTTCTTCCCTCTTCTGCATTCCTGGGCTGCAAGGACATACTGAGATACAAGTTCATTTTTAATTAATTTTTCAAGCCTCCTCCCAAGTTTAACCAGAACATTACAAGTAAAAAAAATAAAATAAAATAACAACTCCAACACGGCCCAGTGTAATCATGACACGACACAGTATAATTAGGGAAGAACAATTTTTTAAAAATATATGTACATGTTTGCAATCAGTGAATACTTTCATCAGAAATAAATGAGTGGGGAGGATCTCAGTTCATGTCATTTTATGCTATACAAATCTAACACACTTTAATAACAAGCAACCTCCAGGCAATGAGGTAAGTATAATTTCTTCACCGAGGGGAATAATTAATATACAGTTTAACACTCTTATGAATGTTGATGGAAAAAACAGCATCTTCATATATTTAAATTTCTTCTCCTAAGCTTAGATATTGAGAGTTTGTGTATTAAAGAAAAATTAAAGTAACAGCAGCAAACACCAATGAATTATGAATAATATTTCATATCTCACAATCATATATATGAATCACAGGCATCATAGATATATACACAAGCATACTATGCAGATATTTATATATCTAATAGCTTCCCTTGGTGGCTCAGACCATAAAGCATCTGCCTGCAATGCTGGAGACCCAGGTTCGATCCCTGGGTTGGGAAGATCCCCTGGAGAAGGAAATGGCAAACCCACTCCAGTACTCTTGCCTGGAAAAATCCCACAGACAGAGGAGCCTAGTAGGCTACCGTCCTTGGAGTCGCAAAGAGTTGGACACGGCTCAGCGACTTTACTTACTTAATGTCTAGAAATAAATCATGGAATCTTTTCTTGGATGAATTTGTGGAAATGTGAAGGTGAGTACAGGCATATACATGTGATATCTGAATTTAAACTAATTTGGAAAGCTGACATCTCAGGTTTATAAATATATCTAATTTTTTCACAGCTTGAGCCAGCTTTTCTTTCCCAATTTTTCTCATGGCATTGTGAGGGGATATCAATAAAATGCAATTATTCTCTTGCTGGGCCATACATGCAGTAAATTTCCAGATAACAAAATCCTATAACCATTGGAAATTTCAGAGAGGACATTATTGTAGAAGAGCTGGTGTTTGAGGATTTCAAATAGTAATTAAATACGGTAAATCTCTACAGAATAGAAAAGAATGAATAGAATCGGATGACTAAACTCCAGCTGATCTTTGGTCATTCTTTGTCTTAACAAAAGGCGTTTTATTTATCATGGGAAACTAGTGATTAGGACTATAATGTTTACTCAACAGCCATTCATCACAGTACACTTCCACATCTAATCACTTTGCCCCATAATTATTTTCCAGTGAGATTTGAGTAAATCAGCCCTGGACTAAAGATCCACTATGTGTATTTACTTGTCTCTTGATCCAACAATTATTTTTCCTCAAATGGACTTTTCATCAAAACACAAGTATTATTGACAGCATCTTAGCTACACAGAGTGAAAAAAGTGAACAGATGACAGGAAGCAAACACGAAAACAACAGAATAAAATTAGAACTGGTTAGGAGAAGCCCACGGCAGCCCACTCCAGTACTCTTGCTTGGAGAATCCCATGGACGGAGGAGCCTGGTGGGCTGCCGTCCATGGGGTCGCTAAGAGTAGAACATGACTTTCACTTTTCACTTTCCTGCATTGGAGAGGGAAATGGCAACCCACTCCAGTGTTCTTGCCTGGAGAATCCCACGGATGAGGGAGCCTGGTGGGCTGCCGTCTATGGGGTCACACAGAATCGGACACGACTGAAGCGACTTAGCAGCAGCAGCAGCAGAAGCAGTGAAGAGGATTGTAGACATTTATGAAAGCATTGGTTGGACACAGAAATGAGGACACTTTCTTTTAAATCACTGAAGGGGTTTACTCAAAGGTCAGAATCTGTTCACGTTTAATCCCCACATCATTCACTTTCAGGTAGCAGGAAGTACGAATCATTTTAATTATATATTAAGAATCAGGGAGGTTATTTGTTGGCCTAAATCTCACAGCAAGTCATCAGAAATAAAGGTTTTTTGACTCTTTTATCCAGTTAATTTTCTTTTAGTATTCTCCTCTATGGTCACATAGTTTTAATGGTTACTCAGAACTAGGTTTTCTTCCCTTTCTTATATGAGTATAGGTATGCTATCTTTCATGTGGCATAAGAAATGTCTTGAAAAGCTGAATATAAATTGAGCTCTTATAAATCAAATACTGAAGAGCAGAAATGCTGGAATGGGAGACAGGGTAGGAGTGGGAATTATAAGTTTAAATCTTTAAAAACATGTTTATTATCTTTTCAAAAGTGATTAATGCTTTAAATAACACTTAAAATATTATTTTAATGCACTTGAGAAACTCACATTAAAAGGAACTCTGCATAAAGCACTGAAATAACTTATTAATGTAAATAAGTACTCCATTACTTAGCTGGAGTCCCCTGATTTAGTTTACACATATATTTTTTTTTCTTGTATAAAATTTCCCAAATTGTGTTCCCAGGAATTGAATATTAATAACTATTAAATCACTGAACATTATGCAAATGACTGGTCAAATGAATCTGAGAAATCTTGTGTTAAATAAAATGTAAAATATATTTATACTACAAAACTTCTTAAAACCTTTAATTTGCTAATATGTACTGTGAATACTTAAGGGTAGGAACAAAATCAAAAAACTGCCCAATGTATTTTTACCATCAAGTATCTCCCCTCTTTTAATTCCCAAGGACTACACCATAGGCCTTTTTTTGGTTTTCTGGTTTTTGTTTGTTTGTTTTTTTGTTTTTTGTTTTCCATGCTGCCTGGCTTGTGAGCTCTTAGTTCCCCAATCAGGGAAAGAACCCAGACTCGCAGCAGTGAAATCACCATAGTCCTAACCACTGCACCACCAGGAATTCCCAGGACTGTTTTTTTAAGGAATGTGTTTTTGGAAACAACAGTCTAACGATAGTTTCCTTTAAATGGAACCACCAATATATCAGTTCGTATCCAATGCTGGGCTGAAGCATGGCCCCAAGAGAACATGATTTTGTTGATTTCTTATATATCCATTAGGGAGCAAACTGAAAAGTTCCTGTTCATTTCCAGAGGTGAAAGTGCTATCCTCTTTGTAACCAAAGCAACATTGCTCACAATAAAGGTTGAAATATTCCACAAATCCTTTCTCAAAAGTATGTTGACCCTTCCTTTATGTCTGGCCTTTCATTAAGCCAAAGAGCAACAGGTTTAGACACTGCCATGGTTTGATCCAGGAGAATTTTTTTTTAATGAAATCAAACTTAAATAAGGATATTCAGTTTAAAAGTGTCTCTTAATTGTCATTCTCTATCATTTTTTCAGGATCAATGTGGGACTTGTCTCTAGAGTGTATCCGCAGAATCTTGTCAAATTTAAGTCTAATCATCTTTTGTAAAGAATCTATCACACAGACACACACACACACACACACTGAAGTTATGCTATGACAGATATCTCTTGACAACTCCTGTTTTTGAAAGAACCAAAGTTTTCCCATAAGCAGAGCATGATCAAGTCTCCCTAAATTTCATCTGAACTAACTAGAATTAGCTATTGTCAGGTGAACAAAGGCTCAAATCCAGATTCTAACACCACATTCTCCTGCTTTGTGATCATAACCAAATTTACTTAAGCTTTTTGAACCTCAGTTTTCACTTCACAGCATATAAATGAGTTTTAATGCTTTTTCTCTTTACAATTACTTTCCTATGTGTTCATCTTCTTTTCTGAGACCAACAGAGTAGCTAATTTTTAAAATGTCTACTATTTTTCAAATGCCTAATATAAGCCTATAATGGACTAAGGGCCTGTGAAACAGAGCAGATGGACATATCTCAAAGCCTAGGTGACTGGTGACCTGTCTGTTATGAGACAGACAATGGATGAAGGAGGATCTTGTTAGTATATTTAGAAGAGCTTCCAGCTCTCTCCCACTGGACCTTCAGCCCTATTTATCATTTTATGTCCAGCACTTTGTACATTGCTGACTCTCACCTTGTGCTTATTGAAGAAACACATGTAGAGAGTAAGCTGAGGATGAAAAAGTTCCACCTAGAATAACAGTGCTAGAAGTCAAATCCCTAATGAGATTTCAAAGCAATAAAGATTGTCAGGGTGCTATGAAAACTTGGTGCTATAAGCACATACTGCTTACTAAGATTGACTGACCTGTTTTTTTGTTTGTTTGTTTTTTTCAGAGAAATTTAACAGAATTTATTTGACAGAATATTCATGAGGATTAATGAGCTCATTTTGGGAAGGTACTTTGAGATCCCTGGAGGAAACATGAAAAGATTTTAAGTAGTTTATCTTTAATGAATCACTATCTCAGTTATCTAAATAGAACTCTGTCTCAAACGTTACAGTATTTATTTTGCTGCACATTGAATACTTATCCATGTATGACAACCATTATACACAACACATTATATCATAGGTTCCAATTTTCTATTCCATGCATGTTGTTCAGTCGCTAAGTCATGTCTGACTCTTTGTGACCCTGTGGACTGCAGCATGCCAGGATCCTTTGTCCTCCACTATCTCCCAAAGTTTTCTCAAATTCATGTTCACTAAATTGGTGACGTTATCTAGCCATCTCATCCTCTGCCACCCCCCTTCTCCTTTTGCCTCCAATCTTTCTCAGCATCAGGGTCTTTTCCAATGTGTCAATTCTCACTGCACAATGAATTTCTATAAGAAGTTTTAGGATTGCAGAAAGTTGCATCCTGCTCTTGGCTTGTGTGTCTGTAGGATGCTAATGGTGAAAATTTCTTCCTGACCATCACAGGTAATCAGTTAATTCCGTGAAGCATGAGATCTGATTACCTTTATCTGCACTTCACACCCATGCAGTCTACTGGATCTGTCAACCTAATTGAAAGAAATTCTAAGGTGGCTCCTGCGATTTTAAGAATTTCTCCAACTGGAAAGCAGGTGTCACTGAAGTGAGCAACCTGTAACGAAACTATTAAGAAGAGATGCATGCGCTCTCAGTTATTAATAATATTGAGATGTTCAATAGCCAAGAAGCATGAAGTATTTTTCCATAGCATTCAAGAGGGAAAAATAATCTGTTTGAGTCTGTGCAATTGATACAGATTTTCAACATTTTAAGAATGAAGTCCTCTTTTTAGTACCATTTCAAGAGTAGATACGTAGATATCAACTCACTCATCTAAACTTTTGTTCCTTAGTCAGGACTTAAAATATTTCTCAAAAGAAGGACCAGGTTAAAGAGATGGACGTGGACACAGAGGACAGGTAGAAGTGGCAAGGAGTAGCAATTCCAGGTTCCGTACGACATAAAAACTGACCAATTCACTCTTCAAAGCTATAGTCAGATGAACACAATTTCAATTCCAGATTCTAACACCAGACCCTCTTGCCACATGACCTGAGTCAAATTCTTTTAAGCTTTTTGAGTGTCAGCTTTGTGTTTTTTTTTTTTTTGTTTTTTTTTTTTTTTGAGCCTCAGTTTTAACTTAATAGCATATGCATATGTGCTTGCTAAGTTAATTCAGTTGTGTCCAACTCTTTGTGACCTAAGGACTTTATCTTGCCAGGCTGCACTATCCATGGGATTCTCTGGGCAAGAATACTGGAATAGGCTGCCATTTCCTTCTCCATTCATAGCATATAAATTAGTTTTAATATTTCTTCCCTTTCCAATTACTTCCCCAGGTGATTATTTTCTTCTCTGAGACCAATAAAGTAGCTAACTGATTTTTTTTTTAATGCCTAGTAATATCTTGTTTTCTTTTTCATGTAGCTCCTGGAATCTCAACTTTCTTCAATCAGCCCCTCAAATCTCAGCCTAACACAATCAGTTTATCATTTTCTTCCTATGGAATGGTGATTTTAGGGGCCTCTGTTTTAAAGCACTTTTCATAAAACGAAAGTCTACTAGCTTATGCTTTAAATACGGGTTCTTCTGTTCAAATAAAGACATGCTTCAAAGATAAGCTAACTGTTCCAAGTCAGTGACAAAGCTTAGAAGCTCTTCTTCTCTTTGGTGGGCTGGCAGAGAAGTCAGAGCAGCCTGGCTGTTCACTCACTCGATGCCTCTGCCTCATTGCTGAGACCTGAACTGCAAGGTGGCCTTGGTCCCAGGACTGAGCGAGGTACCGCTCGAGAAAGAGATCAGCACTGCCCCTCCATGTGGCCCACAGATGAGCACCACACCGTCCTCCTGGAACAATGGGGCATTTCATACTGAAAGTGAAAGCTGCTCGGCTATGTCCGGCTCTTTGCAGCCCCATGGACTGTATACCAGAATACTGGAGTGGGTAGCCTATCCCTTCTCCAGGGGATCTTCCCAACCCAGGAATTAAACCAGGGTCTTCTGCATTGCCTGGTGGCTCAGAGGTTAAAGCGTCTGCCTCCAATGCGGGAGACCTGGGTTTGATCCCTGGGTCGGGAAGATCCCCTGGAGAAGGAAATGGCAACCCACTCCAGTATTCTTGCTTGGAGAATCTCATGGACTGAGGAGCCTGGTGGGCTGCAGTCCATGGGGTCACAAAGAGTCGGACACGACTGAGTGACTTTACTTACTTTACTTACTTCTGCATTGCAGGCAGATTCTTTACCAACTGAGCTATCAGGGAAGGACTTTACACTGACTGACAATTAAATAGGGGTAGAGTGGGGGCACAGAGAGGCTATTGGTTTTCCTCAATGACCAGCTTATCCATTTCTATTACCTTTCATTATGACACTAACAAGCATCCATGTTGGCTTTCACTGAAATCTAGAAGAAACAAATGCTATCTCAGCCTTTTATATTTTGGGAACTAACCATATTAAGGGGGTAAATGGCAACTGGTCTATTCATATCCCTAAGAACATTTTAAGGAGAAGGCAATGGCACCCCACTCCAGTACTCTTGCCTGGAAAATCCCATGGGCGGAGGAGCCTGCTAGGCTGCAGTCCATGGGGTCGCTAAAAGTCGGACACGACTGAGCGACTTCACTTTTATTTCTCACTTTCATCATTGGAGAAGGAAATGGCAACCCACTCCAGTGTTCTTGCCTGGAAAATCTCAGGGACGGGGGAGCCTGGTGGGCTGCCGTCTATGGGGTCGCACAGAGTCGGACACGACTGAAGCGACTAAGCAGCAGCAGCAGCAAGAACATTTTAAAGAGTTCGCTTTAGCCTCAGGATAGAACCTTATCAGATCTTTTCCCTGTGAAATAAGGATGGGAAAAGCGCAGTCGCAGAGTCTAGAAAGCCCAGTGGTGTGATCCAGAGAACTTAATTATTTGCTCTTGCTTTTGAACATCCTGTTTTGAAACAAAGACTTGTGTACCTGAGGAATGAGAAAGGTCTTACGTATCATTAGTCTGGAATCCTAAGATAGTCCAGAAGACTTTAAAATACAAATCAGACTCCTTGAATAAACATACCTTACCCTACAATAGCTCACGATTGTGTATAAAGCACTCTCAATACCTTTTGGAGGGTGGGGAAAGGATATAAGGCAGGGCAGCTACTCACTCCAGTTTACAAGTGAATAAAATGAGGCCCAGAAATATTAAATGGCCATCGGTAGTCACATCACTAGCATGTGTCTTAGCCCCTTGGAGAACTCAGTCTTCTGGTTTACAGGTGAGGGTCTTCTGTAGAGTTCAGCGCCCTGCCTAGGCCTGTCAGCAGGGGAAGTGGGTAGCAGAAGAGAGAATCACAGAGATGCTGGCTCGATGAAATGAATTATTTAGGACAATAATTCACCAAATAATAAAACCTCCTTCATGGATCCCCAAGGCCAGTGAACTTTCAATGAAATGGGCTTCTGGGCTCTCGCTGCTCCCAGGGAGGATTTAAAATATAAACAAGATCAGACAGCAATAACCAAGGTTGATGGTTTCAGCCTGTGCTTTCTGTGGTTCATTCGCCAGGGTGGAAGGTAAATGTATGTCCCACTAACTCCTGCAGGGAACATAAAGATCATGGATTCCAACCTCTCCCAAATCTTCATTCAATGGAGACAAGGTGCTGTGCTAGAACTAGGCGAGCAACCCTTGTGGCTTTAAAGAGACAGGCAGGGCCCACGGGGGTAGCTCAGCCTCCACCAAGGGCTGGAGAGTGTCTCCAGTTTGGTTCTATGAAGTAGTCACACCCACACCAAGCTTCCCTCTTATATCTGTCTTGTCTCTTCAAAACGGTTGCGCAAGAAATATGCCCTGGATTCCCTTTGGGAAATTTTTTTTAAAAAAGAGGAAATATTTCCAGGGTATTGTGTGGGTTCCCCAGAGCGGTTTCCTTTTCCAGATGCCAGTTTGAAAGGCTCAGGCGCAAATCCAGATAGGAAGTGCAGCAGATTGCTTCAGAGTTACTCTGAGTCTCATCACGGCTCACCTCTGGGTATGTAATCAGCCTTTTACTCACCTAACAGGATCATTCTCTAATAAGGTGTTCCTTCAAAGAGCTTTCCCCACAGGGTCTGTCTGTCTGTGAGCTTCCGGGAGTATTGATAGGAAGAATGCGCTTGCTGAATATTCACTCACTGCAAACAAGATCCCCCTCCCTGCCCGGTCTTTAGCGATTCTGAAGGCAGCGGGGCTGCCTTAGATCCGGAAGCACAGGTTCATCTCTGGCAGCTCAAAGGAGGGAAAGACGGACAGCTGGCGGATTATATCCAAGTGGGCTGCTGCCCGCTGGGAGAGCAGTCCGGACTTCCTGGGGTAATCCATCTTCCTGACACATCCCCTGCCCGGGAGTTAGTTTTCTCCAACATACTTTCTGCCCCTGACAAACAGGACGGATCTGTCTTTACTCCTTCCTCTCTCTGACAAGCTGCAAGTCACCCCTGCTCTGACTTCAGCACTCGCCTTCTCTCATGAAATGGCTAGCTATCTACCACCCAGTTTATTGATGATTATCAGAGAACCCAAGGAGTGTGGTGATTGAAGAAAAGTGTCTGGCTAGAGGTGCCCCTTCTACTCCACTTTAAATCAAATATGGGAAATTACTAAGCTAAGTATCAAAACACAATGGAATCATTATACTGGTGAAGCATCACCAATTGTGTCAAATTTATTCCAATTAAAGCAATTTTAAAGGCACAGAAATCTTAAACTATGTTTAATGGAGATTAAAAAATACTCTCTTAGGTGACATCTTAAAGAAGATGGAGAAATATTCCATGTTTAAGATGTTTATTCAAGCAACCATGATGTCATCAGGAAGAAGGGAAATAAAGACTATGATGCAAATTGGATTAACCTAGATCCTAGTCTTGGCCATACTGCTAAATATTTGAGACTTTAAATCTCAAATATCTCAGGGGCTCAGTTTGCTAATCTATGAAAAGGGGTTGTAAGAGCTGGTCTCTTTGCTCCACTTGAAGGTTGAGACTCCATCTGGAATCTCATTTCAAAAGTGATGTGAATAAAGTATGTGTCATATCTGCCCACCTCTAAAAAAATTAAAAGGTGAATTTAGCCCATGTGCAATCCAGAAAGAAATGTGGCATGTTTACATTTCCAAATGTCTATCTGATTTTTGATAGGAAGAACTTTCAAAGCATCCCAGACTCAAAACCTAATTGTAAATCTTCTCTCTTTGGAGACCGCAGGCACCAGGTGCAATCAGTCAGCTAAAGCTAATATATTTTGCTAATAAGCCCAAGGCGCAAAACACTCTTTCTCCATGTACGTAAAGCAAAGGACTGAAGCTATCTCAGATGTCTCTTTAATTCTCTTTACCTACTAACTGCTTCTTCTAAAACTCTGGCACAATTCCATGTCCTCTGATATGGGATGAGAAGTAATTTCTGGTGAAGCATTTAGGCATGAAACATTTATCTTTGTCAAGTGCCTGATAGGCACTAAAACACCAAATACTTTGTTGCTTAGCCGCATCTAAATTAAATGCAAAGTTTTTATATTTAACTGAGTTTCTCAAAATGATTACTTTTAATCATTTTAACTGATTTTTAAACAATCAACTACTTAATGTTCTCAAAAAGTCTTCTAAGTGTTCATCTCTCCCCTCTCACTTCTATGAATTCAAGCGCAAGAAGTTTTATCAGTGAAACTTATACCACTGAGCCCCTAAGGGAGATGCTCTGCTAGCACTTTAGGGAAAGCTTTTGCTCTCTCTCAAGAATTGCAAAAGGTCTGGGAGGTCATCAATATCAACTGCATTGAGGAAATCCTCACCTAACAGGCAAATGAATATAAAGGACAGAACTTCGGGATAGGCAAGTTACCGAAATCTATAAGACTTTGTCAAATATGTAGTTTCTTCTTCCTTTAATGTGAGTAACCTGTTTGCCTTGACCTACTTAAATCACTATTTGAAAAATGGCCTTTCTACTGCTTTGGGGAAAGATGTCATTGGTGTGTGTTTAACTGTCACATTTCAGGTCAGGACTGGTCTTACCATTTGGGAGATTAAGTGAAGAGGCCTAGAAAGGAAACATGGGAGAGGCACCCGGAAGGGTCCCTAATAAAATAAATATTATCTTTAGTGGCCTGAATAGGACAGCTGCAATTCCACCAACAGAAATTTACATGAATCATGAGGAAACTCTAGACAACTAGCAGATATATACAGAGCTAACACATTTTACTCTTTGGTGGCATTTTCTTAATTAAACTCTTTCCAAGTAGAGTCATTCAAAAGCTGAGCCACAAGCCAATGAGACTTAGCAAATGGAATTGGGATAACAGAAAGGGTAACAAAGATGTATAGATGTCAAGGAAAGGGGAAAAGAAATCTACGTTGTCAAAGGTTAGCTGTGAAGGGGAAGGAAGATTTAAGAGAAACAAATTTGTACTAAGGCAATGCACCCACCAGGGACCCTGAATATCTGAATCCCTGATGTGTTTCCAGTGCTTAGAACAACTCCTACTGGGTTGGCCAAAAAGTTCATACAGTCTTATGAAAACACCCAAATGAACGTTGTAGCAAACCCAATACAAGCAGGTATTTCATAATAATGATTACATGAATGCATGAACTGTCTTCAAAGACACTTTAAAAATACATTTTTGAAGTGTTTCATTTTAAAATGAGATAAGAGAAGGAATGTCAAAATCTGATTGAAATCTGCCTAAGAAAATAAGAATTAAGTTGTGCCCACATTTGGTGATAACATCACTAAACAGAGCTGAAACTGAAATGGGAGTCAAAGACTGTTATTGGAAATATGGCTTTTAGGTTGTTTAAAAGGAGTAGGAAAATAGAAGGTGACAGATAAATGGTGTAATAAATTGATGGGATGAAATATTCCAATGGTAACTAGATAACATTAAGTAAGAAAAACTGAAAGTAAAAAATAAGCTTCCTTGGGTTGGGATATATTGAGTTTGGAGGAGTAATCAAAGAGAAACAAGAGAGACTTACACATAATATGGTCAAAGTTAAGGCCAAAAAAGAGGTTAAACATAGGATACCAACAATACCACATATTTCCTCCATGGACTGTCTATAAAATAATCTGTGGACTGATAAGAAACAAGCTTGATCAAAGATATGTCTGATGTTCTATTTTCCATTAAGTAGATTCAATTTTTAAATTTCAAATCAGCCAGGTGATAAAGGATAGACTTTTGAAAATACTGCACAGATCATATGCAGCTTGACTTTCTCTTCCTTGCACATTGTGAACATGTGCTGTGTTTTGATAAAGCTCTGTTTCTTCCTCACAGTTTCGCTGCTTCTTCTACTCAGTCCTGCTGGGAAGTCATGCAGGTCAGCCACAGATAACCTGCAGTGGAACAGTGGTGCCCCAAAGATGTCTGTATCTAATCCTCAGAAGCTGCAAACACATAGGGTTAGATGTCAAAGCGAATTAAGGTTGCAGATGGAACTGAGTTTGCTGATCAGCTGACCTGAACAGAGATTATCCTGGATTATCTGAAGTGATCCATCTCGTCACATGAATCTTTGAAAAAAAAAAAAAAAAAGAAGTAGAATGGGTCAGAAAGATTTGATGGGAGAAGGACCTGACCAATTGTTGTTGGCTTTGAATATGGAAGAAAGAGTCCAGGAGCCAAAGAATGCAGTAGCCTCTAGAAGCTGGCGATGACCCTCAGTTTACAGTCGGCCAAAAATCAGCGCTCTCTAGCCTGCAGCTGCAAGAAACTGCATTCTTCAACAATCCAAGTGAACAGGAAGCAGATTTGCCCCAGAAAGGAATGCACATAGATTTTAATCCAGTGCAACCCAAACCAAACTTCTCACCACCTAACAGCACAATAATAGGCTTGTCTTAAGTCATGAAATCTGGGGTGATTTGTTACTGCAAAAAAAAAAAAAAAAACAGGAAACTAAAACATAACACAACCGCTTCCAAAATAATCCCTGGTAATGGGGACTCATCGGGATTTTTATCAATAAAGATGAAGTAGGTGGAAGACTCTGGAATAATGCTGTGTTCAATGTACATGAGGTTCTCTTGTACATTTGCCGTCCACCAAGGTGACCTGGGGGATGAGCAGAGAGAAACTGGCAGAAACACTGGTGTCTGGGACAGCTGAGTGCCAAGGACTCCTGTGCTGACTATCACTCATTAGCCTCCTGGCTCTTGGCTCCCTGCTTACATATCGGGTTTCCAATAGCTAGTTATGGCCATTCCAACTTGGTGGCCTCTATGGAAGCCCCTTGCTGACCAAGTAGGCTCCGCAGCCTCCTTGATTCCTGTATTAGTTTGCTGGGCTGCAATAGAAAAGTACCATACACTGAGTGACTTAAACAAGAGATTACTTTTCTCGCAGTCCTGGAGGCTATCGGTCTGAAATCAAGGTGTCAGCAAAAGCCACGTCCTTTCTCTCAGCTTCGTGGTTTCCAGCAAACCTTGCTGTTCCTTGGTGGGTCCTCCATCTCACCAATCTATCTATGCCTTCACTCACAATGAACATTTTCCCTCTGCCTGTGTATCTGTATGCATGTTTCTTTTCCTCTTATTATAAAGATCCCAGCTATGTTGGATTAATGGGTTTACCAGGTAGCTCAGTGGTAAAGAATCCACCTGCCATTGCAGGAGAGGTGGTGGTGGTGGTGGGGGGGTTCAATCCCTTGGTTGGGATGATCCCCTGGAGAAGGAAATGGCAACCCACTCCAGTACTCTTGCTTGGGAAATCCCATGGACAGAGGAGCCTGGCAGGCCACAGTCCTGGGGTCGCAAGAGTTGAACATGACTAAACAACAACAAATGCTGGATTAAGAGCTCATTCTATTCCAACGTGACCTCATCTTAATTAGTTATATCTGAAGCAATCCTATTTCCAACTAGGCTCACCTTCTGAAGTTCTGGGAAGAATGCACATTTTGGGGGGACACACATTTCAACCAAGGAGAACTCCTATTCTGACTAAGTTACAGCATCTTCCTGAACTCAGGTGAATGGATTTCTCAGCACTTGACAGGTGCTGCCCTGCCATTCAAGTGCTAAGAATGTGTTGAGTTTTGTTTATAGAAACTAAATTGAACCAATAATGACTTTCTTGCATTCTAATTTACTTTTAAACCTATAAATGACTTTATATATCCCCAAGTGATTCACCCTATTATCTCATCTGTGTCTTATGTTGACGATGGTAATAAAGACCTCATTATCCTCATTCTATAGTAAGATAAGCAGAAACATACCAAAACAGACTACATTATTCAAAATTTTACAGTTAGTTAAGAACCGGGTCAGGCTGAAGACTAGACTTCCTGATCTCTGGCCCCAATCTCTGGGTCTTCCTTTTATAATCAAAGAAGAAAAAAAATCACCCTTGTGTCTACAATTGTCCAAGACAGAGTGCTCCTGAGAGATTCAAATAAGACAGTGATGATCCATAGCATCTGATCATTGCCACACAGTACCTATATGTCCTCTCTAAGCTACTCTATTGCAAATGTCCTCTCTAAGCCATCCTATTGCAAAAGAGTCCTTTTTCCTTTTATTCCCCTCCAGAACAGAATAAGATGTAAAGTAAAATATAAATTGAGAACCAAGAATAGCAAAACCGTTCTTCCTGCTCTGTCCACATATAGAACATATTTGAGTCTAAAAAAAGTCATATGAGGTAATTTGTAACTAAAAACATAGTTTCTAAAAGAAAAATCACCAGTCATAAGAAAAGTTCCAACTTGTGTATGTTTGCCACAGCTCTGAGAGGAAATCCCTTTTGTGTCCTAATAGTGTCTTATTTATTATCATCATGCGTGGCGATGATAATCTGTGACTGACAGCAAATGCTGAATAACCTATGAACTGAGGATGCGATTCATGGAAGGAACAGGACAAAATCCAGAGCACCAGCAACATCAAAGGCTGACAAGATATGGAAACAGCAAACTCTCCACAATAAAACTTTCATTTTTCGCTCGTGGGAATGCAAAGCGATACAGCCCCTTTGGATGACAGTTTGGCAGTTTCTTACAAAGCTCCTGCCATGCAACGCCAAAACTGCACTCCTTAATGTTTACCCAGTTGAAAACAAAAAGCTGCATGCAGATGTTCACAGCATCTTCATTCCTAACTGCCACAACTTGGAAGCAACCAAGATGCTCTTTAGTACGCAAAGAGATATATAGGCTAGGGTACATCCAGAAAATGGAACAAAACAAACAAAAAAGCTATCAAACCATGAAAAGACAAAAGAAGCCAATCTGAATATATCTGAAGCAGTCTGAGGCCAATCATACAGAGTGTAGGATTCTAACTATATCACCTTCTGGAAAAGGCAAAACTGTGGAGATGGTAAAAAGATCGGTGGTTTCCAGAAGTCGGGGGTGGGGAGTGGGGAGGAAGAGGGGAAACACCCAGGACTTTGAGGGCAGTAAAGGACTCTATATGATCCGATGGTATAATGATTGGATACATTTCATTATACATTTGTCAAAACCCATGGAATGTACAACACCAAGAGGAAACCTGAGTGTCAACCACAGACCTTAGGGGATAATGGTGTGTCAAGAGAGGTTCAGCAGTTGTGAGAAACGCATCACTCTGGTGGGGGATGTTGACAGTGGCCGTGCAGGGGATAAACAGGAATTCTGCATTTTATGCTCAATTTTGCTATGTAACTAAAACTGCTTTTAAGAGTAAAACCATTGAAAAGGAGAAAAAACCCAGTGGACAAAACATTATCATCTCTACCTCGGAAGCCTCTCTTCAATTCTTCCAAATGTCAAAGGATAATTTCACTGATGCAGGCAGAATCCTTAACTGGAAAGCATATCTTAATCTCAGTTTGCAGGCCTAAAACTAAGAAATACAGATGGCAAGCTGTCTTCCAATAGAAAATGAAAAGTAGAGATGTTTAGGTTGAGAACTGTAAACTACATTTCAAGGCAGACCCTTTGCCTTAATTATAAACTAGCCTTCCGTTACATGACCTGTCAAACAGCCTCTTACAAGTATCCTGATAAGACAAGACAGTAAGGATTTGTACTGGTCCTAAGACCAGTGCTGCTCAAATTTGACATTATGAAAGGTAATATTTATCCTGCTTTTATATACTTGTCCCGATTTTGTTGGGAAAACAATACTGCCTGGGTAGGATCATGAAACTAATTTGGGTCAAGTGGTACATAATGTAATATGATCATAGACCCACACCGTTCAAAGATTAAAACCTGTGTTGGGACGCTAAAGTATAAGTAGCTGACCAGCAGATGTGAAAGTAGAAATAGGAATCCATTATTTCACTCACCCTTAGTTAAGCCATACCACTAAATTAAGTATTCTCCCTCTATAGAGATCTTAAGCAAACCAGGCTCTCTCAGCATCATAGCATGCTCGAGGGAAAGATTTTAAACACAATACATATATTTTGTAAAAACCTCTTTCCTTTTCTTATTAAATCTTTCTACAAAAGTAATGCTAATGACAGAACAAGATCTTGCCTTAAGGTTTTAATACTAATGATAATAAAACACAGATAATAGCTAACATTGAGTGCCCACAGTGTAAAGCTAAGTGTTTTACTTACATTTATGTACATCTTCTAAATGATTTCTATTTTAGGGCAGATTTAAGTTCACAGTAAAATTGAATTGCCCCTTTTCCTTTTTTTTTTTTCCCATTTCTCCCGCGTCAGACTAAAATAAGATGCCATAATATCTCACTAGGACAATTACAATAGCCTCATAACTGGCCTTCCTACTTCCCTCTTACCTTTCCATACATAAAAGTAATTTACTTCCTTGCTTAAAATTCTACAAATGCTCACCATCGGACTTACAAGGAGCCAAACTCCTTCTCCCACTATCCCCACCCAGCTTACATAACCAAGCCACCGCCTAGCCGTCTGACTTCCTCTCTCACTCTGCCCATTGCTGACCTCTTGCCAGCTCGCTACATTTTCTTGGTTCTTAAATAAGCTCAGCTTAATTTTGCATAAGGCTTTTTCACTAACAATTCTTAGATGTGCTTTTCTGGTCCTTACAGAGTGATCCTTTATCCTTTGAGTTTTGAACTTTTCCTGTGCATACAACCTAAAGTATGTCCTAATCATACTCTTTTGCTTTATCCTGTTTTATCCTAGCTTCTATCAGAAACTGTCTTCTTTTGAACTTATTTACTGCCTTTTGCCCTCAAGAGAATACAGTGTGGGGCAGTCCTTCTCCTCACCATAAACTCTTTGTAGACAACAGGTTCTGGGAATAGTATTGTGGTTGGGCAAGGTTTGCTGGGTGGCTTACGCTGTAAAGTGTGTGTCTACAATGTGGGAAACCCGGGTTCGAGCCCTGGGTTGGGAAGATCGCCTGGAGAAGGAAATGGCAACCCACTCTACTACTATTGTCTGGAAAATCCCATGGACAGAGGAGCCTGGTAGGCCACAGTCTATGGGGTGGCAGAGTCGGACACGACTGAGCGACTTCACTTCACTTCACTTCAAGGTTTGCTGAATGAAAAAAAAAAAAAAGAAAAGAAAATGAATGATCTTAATTGCTACAGCCATTTCAGAAAACAGATATTCCATCTTCTCCCAATTTATGAAGTCACAGTGAGCTAAAAAGATGGCTGAGTCAGGATTCAAACCCAGATCTATGTAAACTCATGGTAATCTACAAGGTAGAGTAGATTACATAGTCGAGTACCTATGAATTACATAGTAGAGTGACCTCACAATCAAGAAAATGTGCTTGTAAGAACAGTTCAAATGCTTTCAGAGCAAGTTATAGAATATCCCAACATCTGGCTGAAAAAAAAAAAAAAAGGAAACATCATTCCACTCTGGGCTTGTTCTTTCAGTGGTTCAACGATACATCAATGAACCAAGTTTTTTTTTCCACTTTTTGCTTTAGATATTGGCATGTAGGCTTTGTCCAAATGTCTGCATGTCAGATATGAAACCAATAGTGTCTACTGTGGAATAATTTGAAAAGAGTAAAGGGGAAAATGAGTGTCTGGTTAGATTAGTGTCTTATTGATAAGAATTCACTAAGGCAACTAGGCATTTCGATTAAAGATTTTCCTCTTCTATGCATTTTGCAGAAGGCTTATTAGAACAATGGTTCTCAAGACTGGTTATACATGGAAATCTCCTCAGGAGCTTTTAAATTCTGATGTCTGGTTCACACCTCAGACTAGCTAAATCAGTGTTTCTTGGGGCCAGAGATTTTTTGTTTTTAACTCTGTAGATGATTTTTTGTTTTTAACTCTTCTGAGCAGTAAGGATTGAGAATCACTAGAACTTCACTGGTGCATGATACTGTGCCCTAAGTATTTCTACTTCTTAATTATTCATTAATTTCTCTTCTTGCATGTCCTCATTATTTTCTTATTTTCATTCTCTGATGTTTTCCCTGTAATATTTACTAAATCATGGTTATTGTTAATTGAGCTATATGAATGAAGACAGTAATGTTGATTAGTTTCCATATATTATCTTTAGAGCATTCTTAGAAAGAGGAAGGAAGGCAACATTTCAGATACAGAGCACATTCAAGTGATCCATCTTGTATTAGTATGGCAATGTGCCTGATACATTTCTTCAGCAAATATTATAAAAAATATATTGCACTTTTTCAAAACGATCAAACAATGTCTGTGGAGAACTGTATTTTTCCAAAGACAGCCATAGAAACATCTCTCATCCAACCTGCTCCTTTGCAATGTGGCCTTGTCTCTCCCTAATCAAAAAGGGGGTCTGATTTTCTCTCCTCTTTAATCTGATTGGCCAGGTGACTCACTTGTAACCAGTGGAATGTGGTGGGAGTGTCCCTGTGTGCTGAGGCTAGACAAGGCTGTTTCCACGTGGTTTCTGAGAGTGTTCCCTCTCCATAGCTCCCTCGTAGAACTGTCTCTGTCTCAGAAAACCAGACTGTGAATTAGAAGCACAAGCTGCACAGACATGGCAAGTAGATGGTCCCAGCTCAGCTCAGCCTTCAAATCTCCCCAGCTCAGGCTCCAGATATATGAGTAAAGGAGTCTCCAGGTAATTCCAAGTCCTAGCCATGAAGATCACTCCGAGCTTTCCAAGTCTTCCCAGTGGAGACTCTGGGTATCAGGGAACAGAGACCAGCCACCCCTGGAATGCTCTGTCTTATTCCTGCCCCTCCGAATCCATGACATCAGGAAATGCTTGTACTTCTAGGCCTCTGGATTTGTAGCTGTTTGTTACACAGCAGAGATAACCAGAATAATCTCAGGAGAGCCACACCAGGGAAAGCACAGAAAAAACACCTACCTCTGTAAGTTTCATTTGATACTGTTTGTTTTCCAACTTCATAAAATCTTCTTCTAACAGATCCTTCTAAAATCTTTACCACTCGACTACCGTATAGGCACATATAAAACCCACGACTCTGTTTCCCACTTCTATTATTTCAAAGAGCTATTGACTTTATGCACTAATTTAACAAGTATTATTTGAGGTATTATATGTATGTAAATATATATATATATATATACATAAAATTTGACAAAATCCTTCCCTTAAATAGTGTTAGGATGGACCACCAATATGTAGAAATCTAGAGCTCTAGGGAAGCTCAAGATATAATAACTACAAAATGGAACGTTGATTTGAAAAGAAGGACCTTAACACAAGCTGTGTCTTTGTAGCCACTCTGTTGAGTAACCAGCACTCCCTGAGCTAGTCTTAGCACCACCCAGCAGTATTAGTCTCAAGAGGGAATGAAAACAACACCCATCATTCAAAATGAAGGTTTTCCCTAACTGTACTGGAACTTGAGCTCACAACATATCCCTGGAACTCTTCTCATTGGTGTCCTTTTTCTCATGAATTTGGAGAAAGTATGAAAGGGAGAAAGTAAAAGGAAACAGACTAGGTAAAAGACTGCATCCGATGGGAGTCTAAGAGAAAAAAAAATGAGAACATTTATAAAGAAAAAGAAAGAAAGAAAGAAAGAATTGTAGCTGAAAATACCGCCATGTTATCAATCCCTGATAAAGACTCTCTGATCTTCTCACAAAAGTACCGTCCAAGATGAGAAAACTCACACTCACAGAGCACCACAAGAATGGATGGCCCACTGCCAGAACTGGAAGGAAATTGTATTCAAATAGATCTGGACCAGGGTTCAGGACAAACTCAAGCAAACTTTGATTTGCAGCGCATCCCTTAATTCTGCCTTCTGAACTGAGGAAGGAAGCTAGGAAGACAATTCAAACGCCCTTCATGTTTGGCTTCTAACTCAGAGAAGAATCCATGTGTGGCTTCTAACTCCTGGCTCTTTTATCACCCAGAAAACAGGATCATCTTCTTTCACAGGCCCGTGGGAGCCCATCCAGGTGACCACCAAACCTACAGCCATCTCCTTTCCACACATGCTATGAGACACCAACACTCAGAACACAGAAGGACAATAAACTCATTTATTTTATAATCAGAATTTTTTTCTTTAACTAAGAGCCTCATGAAAAATGGATATTGAGATGGAGCTCCATGTAGGATATATGTGGTCATGACTATACTAAGTTTAACAATAAAGCTTTTTCATTTCAGCCGACTTGGAAGGGAATAGAAACATGTCATTACGATTGATCTCTTAAAACCAACGAGCATAATTTTCCAAGAATGGAAATGGTATGTGGTTATGTGAGCAGATTACATTATGGCAGCCACAAAGGCCGAGTCTCCTAGAATCAGTGCTGACTTGCTGAGGGTGAACTGCGACTGGAGTTTGAGGCCCATCAGGAGAGATCTTGACCTCTGTGACATGGGTTCTAAAATGTGCTACCTACCATGGTAAGAATTTTGTTTTAAGTGCTTCCTTTTCCTTTATTGTTTCTTTAAAGTAATTTGTGATATGGTATATCGAGAATGTGACATTTTAAAAAATTGCCTTGTAGTTTGACTGTGTTCAATTGATTCCATAAATTATGTTGACTCCATGGCATACCAAAGTGAAAATGATAATAATAAAGAAAAATAGAGACTTCATTGGTGGTCCCAAGGCTAAGATTGCATATTCCCAATGCAGGGGCCTGGGTTTGATCTCTGGTCAGGGAACTAGATCCCATAGTTCAGTTCAGTTGTGTCTGACTCTTTGCAACCCCATGAATTGCAGCATGCCAGGCCTCCCTGTCCTTCACCAACTCCTGGGGTTTATTCAAACTCATATCCATGGAGTCGGTGATGCCATCCAACCATCTCATCCTCTGTCGTCCCCTTCTCTTCCTGCCTTCAATTTTTTCCAGCATCAAGGTCTTTTCCAATGAGTCAGTTCTTTGCATTAGGTAGTCAAGGTTTTGAAGCTTCAGCTTCAACATCAATGCTTCCAATGAATATTCAGGACTGATTTCCTTTAGAATGGACTTGTTGGATCAGCTTGCTGTCCAAGGGACTCTCAAGAGTCTTCTCCAACACCATAGTTCAAAAGCATCAATTCTTTGGCATTCAGCTTTCTTTAAGGCCCAACTTTCACATCCATACATGACTACTGGAAAAACCATAGCTTTAACTAGACAGATCTTTGTCAGCAAAGTAATGTCTCTGCTTTTTAATATGGTGTCTAGGTTTCTCAAAGCATTTCTTCCAAGGAGCAAGCATCTTTTAATTTCATGGCTGCAATCACCATCTGCAGTGATTTTGGAGTCCCCCAAAATAAAGTCTCTCACTGTTTCCATTGTTTCTCCATCTATTTGCTATGATGCGATGGGACCAGATACTGTGATCTTCATTTTCTGAATGTTGAGTTCTAAGCCAGATTTTCACTCTCTTCTTTCACTTTCATCAAGAGGCTCTTTAATTCCTCTTCTCTTTCTGCCGTAAGGGTGGTATCACCTGCATATCTGAGGTTACTGATATTTCTCCCAGCAATCTTGATTCCAGCTTGTGTTTCATCCAGCCCAGCATTTCACATGATGTACTCTCATATAAGTTAATAAGCAGGGTGACAATATACAGCCTTAACGTAATCCTTTTCCTATTTGGAACCAGTCTGTTGTTCCATGTCCAGTTTTAACTGTTGCTTCTTGACCTGCATTACAGATTTTTCAGGAGCCAGGTCAGGTGGTTTGGTATTCTATCTCTTTAAGGATTTTCCACAGTTTGTAGTGATCCGCACAATCAAAGGCTTTGGCATAGTCAATAAAGCAGATGTTTTCTGGAACTCTCTTGCTTTTTCGATGATCCAAAGGGTGTTGGCCATTTGACCTTTGGTTCCTCTGCCTTTTCTAAACCCAGCCTGAACACCTGAAAGTTCTCAGTTCATGTACTATTGAAGCCTGTCTTGGAGGATTTTGAGCATTACTTTGCTAGCATGTGAGATGAGTGCAATTCTGCAGTAGTTTGAACACTTTTTGGCATTGCCTTTCTTTGGGATTGGAATGAAAACTGACCTTTCCCAGTCCTGTGACCACTGCTGAGTTTTCCAAATTTGCTGGCATACTAAGCACAGCACTTGAGCCCATGGGCTGCAACTAAGACCCAGGCAGCCAAATAAAGAAACAAAAAAAAAATTTTTTTAAGAAAAACACCTTTAAAATGTACACAAAGACATATCCGGGATATGTTTATTTTTTCACATAATTTCTTGAGATCTAATAAACAAAACCCACCCACAGATTGCTTGCATTTAGCAAAAGTAACACACCAATCCAGCTACAGAGGAAAGTACCTCTACCACTTTCTTATCATTCTTCTTTAGGGGTGTACTCATGACTTTAAAAGTAATAGGAGAAAGAAGGAAGGGGGAACAAAGACAGGGTAACTCTTTTTTTTTTAATTAATTTTTATTTTTCAGTTTGTTTTGCTTTACAATACTATATTTGTTTTGCTATACATTGACATGAATCAGCCACGAGTGTACATGAACTCCCGATTCTGACCCCCACTTCCCCCCTCCCACCGCACACCATCTCTCTGGACTATCCCCGTGCCTCGTCCCAAGCATCCTACATCTTGATTGAACCTAGACTGGCGATTCATTTCACTTATGATATGATACATGTTGCACTGCCATTTTCCCAAATCATCCCACCCTCTCCCTCTCCCAGAGTCCAAAAGGCTGTTCTATACATCTGTGTCTCTTTTGCTGTCTTGCGTACAGGTTTATCATTACCATCTTTCTAAATTCCATATATATGTGTAAGTATAACTCTTGAGAGGATGTTCCTGCAGAATTTTTTTAGAACCTCAGCTTCTGGGAGTTACTATAAACATATACTTGTAATCTGGAAAACTATCCATAAAAAAAGTTTCACTCAAACTAAGAAGTCAGTTTAACCAAGTAAAAACCTAGGTCTGTAAACTAAATCTTAAAAGTAAAATGAAAATGATCTCATCCTTTGTTGCCCAAAATGTATGTAGGAAAACATTAGTCCCTAAGCCACTACTAAAAGGGGGCTTCCCAGGTGGCACTAGTGGTGAGGAAGCCGCCTGCCAAAGCAGGAGACATTAGAGACATGGATTCAATGCCTGGGTCAGGCAGAATCCCTGGAAGAGAGGGTGGCAACCCACTCCAGTATTCTTCAGAATCCCATGGACAGAGAAGTCTGGGAGCAGGTAAGCTACAGTCCATAGGGTCACAAAGAGCTGGACTTGACTGAAGAGACCTAGACTGCACTCACACACTGCTAATAAATAAATAAATAAATAAAATTCAAAGGTGAATTTTTTTTTTAAAGCTCCAAGGAAGCTTGTAATAAAAGACGTACTTAATATTGTTTCATCTAGCATTTCTCACACATGAGCACAAACCCATGTGTGCATATGTGTGTGTTTGTGGCTCTTCCTCTGAGGATGATATCGAGGTGGAGGGAGACAAGTAAGCTATCCATTATATCCACAGAGTAAGAAAGAGCTGCGCTCACTTATAACAAGAGGTACAAAGCATAGCTGTTAACAGACCCAGTTTCCTATAAGGACTTCCCAGGAGCAGATGGGAACAGGGAGGAAGAGACGGTAGTTGGGATTTTTTGAAATCCTCTCATCTCGGATTTGTAACACCCTCATCCATCTTCTCTGTCCCTTTTCCCCCAAGCAAGTTAATAGATTAACCTTAGAACACAGGGTATCAGAGGCCAAAACTCTGCACCTGAGAAAACACTGTAGCTTCACATGTACAGAGGAATAAATCATTTCACAGTCTCTCTCCAGTGAAGCCCAGAAAGAAAAATCACGGGTAGGGGGATTTGTCGTTTAGACGATTATTACCCATAACAGGTGGTGGAAATGCCAGTGGTAAAAGCTGCATTTTGGCAACTAAAACTGCAACCCAAACATAATGATGTTCACAGGAGCTCTGTTTTTCTGGCTGCTACGATGCTATATTAACATCCAAACAGTGCCAGACAAATTACTGTGCTTGTTCCCTTTGCTACAGATTCCTGGACAGGTACAGGAAGTACTCATTCAAGCGAAGACTGAAGAAGGAAAAAAAAAGAACGAAGGAAAAAGAAAAAAAAAATTACCAGAAACCATGACTAAAACAAACCAAAAATTGTTTCAACATCCAGCCTCAATTGCTCAGAGTCACACCAGAGAAAATTACATTATAGTGTAATAACAGAAGAAAAGGCAACTTAGCTGCACTTCCTTAAAAGTTGTTTATCTAGTTTAGAATTACACTGATAGAGTTTATTAAAAAAAAAAGCCTATGTTTTCAGGATTTGGATGGGCTTTGAAAGTGATCAAGGCAAGGATTCAGAAGGACTCCTCCAGAGTAGCCTCAGAATTGATAATGCTGGACTAAGACTCAATGAAGGAAGATTAAGGGTGTGACACAGCATAATGTTTAAGAGGACAGGTTTTAAAGTCAGATGGAACTGCAGTCAAATTTGAACTCTACCACTTAAGCGCAATAGCTCTTAAGGTTAAATATCACCTTGAGCAAAGCACTCCATCTTCAAGGTCTCCAGTTTCCTCACTGGCAATGTGGAATAATAATACATACATACTTCAACATATTGCCAGGTTTAAAAAGCATAAGACAAAGCATTAAATTTGGGCCTGGTACACAGAGGACATGTCAAATAACTGTATCTACACTTATTGTCATCATTATTATCTTAGAGTTGGAACAAGCTAGTCATCCTTTTCCTTAATTCCAGACAAGGACAAATATATATATGCATGCGTGCTAAGTTGCCTCAGTTGTGTCTGACTCTTTGTGACCCTATGGGCTGTAGTCTGCCAGGCTCCTTTGTCCATGGGATTCTCCCCTCCATGGGAATACTGGAGTGGGTTGCCATTCCCTCCTCCAGGGGACCTTCTTCACCAGGGATCGAACCCACAGCTCTATGTCTCCTATATTTGCAGGTGGGTTCTTTATGACTAGTGCCACCTGGGAAGCCCAAGAATATATATATATATCCCTTCCTAATAAAAAACAATTCATTCTTAAAAACTAGGGATAAAACTACCATATGACCCAATAATCCCACTACCAGGCATATACTCTCAGGAACCCATAATTGAAAAAGACACTTGTACTCTCAACGTTCAGCACTATTTACAATACCTAGGACATGGAAGCAACCTAGATGTCCACGGACCAATGAATGGATAAAGAAGTTGTGGTATGTGTACACAATAGACTATTACTCGGCCATAAAAGGGAACATATTTGACAATGTTCTAACAAGGTGGATGAGCCCAGACCTATCATACAGAGTGAAGTAAGTCAGAAAGACGAATATCGTATATTAACACACCTGTATGGAATCGAGCAAGATGGCGGTAATGAACCTATCTGGAGGGCGGCAACGGAGATACAGAAACAGAGAACAGGCTTGTGGACAAAGATAGGAAGAAGGTGGGACGAATTGAGAGACTAGCACTGAAACGTATACATTAGCATGTGTAAAATAGGTAGCCAGTGGCAATTAACTGCATGACACACGGAGGTCAAATCTAGTGTTCTGTGATAACCTAGAGGGCTGGGATGGGGTGGGAGGGAGGCAGGGAACTGGGAAGGGATGTGTGTATATCCATGGCTGATTCATGCTGATAATGCCAGAAAGCAACTCATACTGCAAAGCACTTATCCTCCAATTACAAATGAATAAATTAAAAATAAAAACAATTTAACACTGAGAACTTGCAATGCTCCAGTCATTCCTCTAAGCTCATTTTATGTATTAGCTCACATAGGGGAAAGGACTCTTCACAACCCTATTTTAAAGATAAGGAAACTGAGAGGCAAAAAGAGGTTAAGTGGCTTGCTCAGGGTCAATAAATTGTGACTAGTGAGTCCAGGACACCCATTTGGGCTACTTTGTTCTGAAACCCAGCTGCTTTACCTTTAGATATAGGGAAATGAAGTGATTTACCCAAAGAAATGAAAACATAGTTATTGTCATAAGGGAGACTAGAGACCACACTTCCTGCTTGTTTTCCTAGAAGCGTTTGAGAGATGGGGCAGGGGTGATAAGGTCAGGTGAAGGACAGTTCAAAGAGCCCTGTGTTCCACCATGCCAGATAGAGCTTACATGTCTCCAAGGAATACCGCAATCCTACCAAGGAAACAGTTAGAGCTCCCACAGGATCAGTCTAGCGCGACTGCCTTATCCTAGCTGACCGCATAATCCAAAGCAAATGAACTGAGAACTTACAGTGGAAGTGACTTTGATCCCATCATCTTTTCTGGGCAAATAGCAAATCCACAGAAGTCAGGATCCCTTATTATAGCCTAAGATCTCTACATGTAATCCAGACAGTACTCTTAGGAGACTGGGCTTCCTAGAGAGACAGTGATGTGGGTAAGCATTCTTCTCCCCAATAAGACAAGTGGCACCTCAAAAAATTCAAGCCAGTTAAATCCCTACTGAAGAAATTTCTACTTCCTGCACTCAGCAGTTCAACTTAGACATGAGAAAGAGAGCTAGTCATACAAATCCTCAATGCTCAGAGGAAGTACCCGGAACACATAATAGATCCAGCTGGGTTTCTTGATCAGTAGAACAGAGTCTGGTGAACTTGTTCACATATTCGATACTCTTTTGAAGGCTTCCTATGCATCAGTCATTGGGTCAGTGTTGGGGATTCCATGGAAACCAGACAGATGCCACACCTGTCCTGGTAAAATAAGCATATTCTCTGAGTTAAGGTACATGGTAAGTTGTTAAATTAAGAGTGCAAGGTACTTGCACTAAAATAGTATCTCACATGTGAATGCTTACATACTAAGTCATTTCAGTCATGTCCAACTCTGTGATTCTAGAGACTATAGCCCACCAGGCTCCTCTATCCATGGGATTCTCCAGGCAAGAATACTGGAGTGGGTTGTCCAGGGGATCTTCCCAATCCGGGGATCAAACCTGTGTCTCCTGCGGCTCCTGTATTGCAGGCAGAGTCTTTACCACTGAGCCACCAGGGAAGCCCCGCCAGTGAAGCCCCTGAATATCTCCCAGGACACTCATTTTCAGACAAAATAATCATAAGAGGATTTGACAATAGGACCTCTAATAGTTCAGCCAAGGCTTTATCCTTGGAAGACAGGGATTGAGGGAACTGATTAAGATAGCTATCCGAAGGCCACAGTGCCTAAAGCATAGAGAAGAATACAGCCAAACTCATCTATAACTACGGCCAGACATCATTAAATGGCAACTTCAAGAATCAAGCCAAGGGGAAATTAACTCACACTTGTAACCAAAGGGCCAATGTTATTGATGCTTTAATAATCAGTCCTTTCCTGCTTATCTTCATCTACAAGGCTACTCTGCCCCTTGTACACACTTTGTCTCTTAAGAGTGTTGTACTGAAGCCTAACAAACAGCTGCGAATGAATGGTGAATGGTGAATGTAGGGATTTCATAGGACCAGCACTCATTCACTCAGTCACTGATCCATCATCTCTGTGTGTCTCCCATGTTTCAAGCACTGTTTCATGGCCCTGGAGATAAAATGACTAGTATAGGAAAGGTCTCTTGACTCTTGGAACCTTATGTTGTGATGAGGAAAGAGGCAATAAACAAAGAGAATAGTGATAAATGCTATAAAAAAGTGAAGACAGAAGAATGGGTTAGAGAGTGACCAGCAGGTTGGGGAGATGATCTGAGACAGGGTGACAGAAAAGGTTCTCTCTAACGGTGACATTTAAAGTGAAACCTGAATGATCTAAATGATTACAAGGAATGAGCATCTCACATACCGAGAGTTTTACTTATGGATCAGAGAATTTATACACTCTATGTGACTTTTTGGAGAAATTCTTTAATACTTATATGGCAGTGTATTTGAGACAGATCGAGACACACCTTTCATTCCCTCTTCTGAGACAACTGGACATTCTGGTTCTTGATAAAGACTGCTAGCTAGACATCTTAAAAAGTACTAAGAATCTGTTAATTCTCAATTCATTTCTTTAAACTTAATAAAAAATCTTCCTGTGTTGTCTGTGGAAACAGAAATTGGTGCAACATTACTGGCAGGACATCTGATAAAATTGTGCTGCAGACTTTAATATATACATGCTCTTATACTGGCAAGTCTACTGAAAATGTATCATTATAAGGATATAATTATAAATATCATATGTAGTTTTATGGCACTAGTGGTAAAGAACCCACCTGCCAATGCAGGAGATGTAAAGAGACATGAGTTCGATCCCTGGGTCAGGAAGATCCCCCTTGGAAGAAGACATAGCAACCCATTCCAGTATTCTTGCCTGAAGAATCCTTTGGACAGAGGAACCTGGTGGGCCACAGTCCATAGGGTCATAAGTAGTCAGACATGACTGAAGTGACTTAGCATGTATGCATGCAATTACAAATATCTTACATAGTTCAGCTATAGATATTATTGCTGCAACATTGTTTATAATGGCAAGAATTGGAAAATAATCATAATGCCCAATAAAATTGAATTAATCAAGGTAAATTGTATTCTTTTATATGATGAAAAACAGTGATCACACTCAGTAAGTGCTCACTGACTATCAGTTCCTGTGAACATCATTCTTACTCAGCCAGTCATAGAAAACTAAATTTTCAACAAATACTCATTGATATAGAAAGATGTGTGGGGCATGTGGAGATGAAAGAGTATATATATTCTTGGTTAAAAAAAGATCCTTGGTAAAGACTTCAAAGTCTCAGTGTGAGATCTTAAGTTGAACTCTTTGGACCATCAAGAAATAAAAAATTAGGACACTGATATCCTTGGCTCTGTTCTAGGATAAAAAATGAACCATCATTGCAGAGTCGTATGGATGAATTCTGATTCTTTAACTTGACCTCATATGCCCATTTCCATAAATCCAGGAACTGTCCTATACAGGATTCGGTAGCCTCACCCAATTTATCACCATAAGGTGCACCAGAAAATTAGTTTTGCTGCCACAACTGCTTTAATTCTGTTTGAGGCGTGGTTTCCAACTCTTACAGAGTTCTTCAGTCTAATTAATTCAAATTGTACCCTTTGTGAGGGACTCAAAATGTAGTTTTCCTTTCCATAAAAATGATGATTTGCTTCCTCCCAAGTGTGGAGTTATTACCCTTGCTGCCTCCTCTTTATGTCCTTTGGGAAAGTTACTCAGCTTCCCAAGTTTACGGACAAGTTTCCTTGTCCATAAAGTGGTTAAGAGAATGAAGTGCGCTAATGTATATCCTAAATCTTTAAATCTGCTTCTTAATTATTCGTGATCAATTATCTCACTTATTTAGATAATTCTCAGTTGAATTTTCATTTTGGAGGAATCCCTTGGCTTTCTTCATTTATGATCTCTCTCCCATTTTTTTGTCCCTTCTCTTAAAACAATGTCAAAATACATACCTATCAAAAAACCCAGAGCTTCCAAGCACAACTTGAAAAACCTTTCCTCTATCCATGTTCAACTATCCCCTGAGGCCTAGGTGCATTCTAAGTAGGATCTTCAGTGGCAGGTTGGGGCAGGGAAAGCTGCCCAACAGATAAAGGGAGGGGGTTGGGGGAACGTGTATGATGCTTTCCATTCTGGCACTGGCTCAACCTCAGAGTGGTCTCCTTCCCAGTGCTCCCAGCTTAGCGCCATCTCCTCACCTGCCCCTGCTCTGAACCTGCTGCAAAGACTCTGTCTTTAAAGCAGCTGTTATTCTGATGTATAAGTATGATGCTTTAAGAGAAGCATGTTATTCGATGTATAAATATTATGCCTTAAGAGAAGCATGTTATTCTGATGTATAAGTATGATGCCTTAAGAGAAGCAGCCTCACTTTCTTTTGAAATGCCTGCACCTCTTTAGTTTTTCTTTTTCTTTGTGGTTGTTTTGTTTAGTCACCAAGTAATAGGCAACTCTTTCCGATCCCAGGGACTGTGGCCCACCAGGCTCCTCTATCCATGGGATTCTCCAGGCAAGAATACTGGAGCGGGTTGTCATTTCCTTCTCCAGGGATCTTCCTGACCCAGGGATTGAACCCAGGTCTCCTGCATTGGCAGGCAGATTCTTTACCATCTGAGCCACCCAGGAAGCCCTTTCTTTTGTCCTATCACATCTCAGATGTTTATTCATCTGAACTTTTTTTTTTTCCCTTACAAGCTAAAGCTAGTGTTTCTCAAAGAGAAGTCTGTGGCCTGGCCACATCAAAGTCACTGAGGGGAGGGAGGCTTAGATTCCTGTGCTCCACACCAGACCTACAAAATGAATCTCCTGCTCAGGAATGTGCATTTCTAAAGGAACCCCAGGTGACACTAATGCACATGAAATCCTGAGAACCAAAATCCAAGGAGTGACAGGCAGTGATGGACACAGGGCAGTGTCTGTGAGCAATGTTCCATTGATACAATGGTAGCTGAAAATGCCTTCAAAACTCAAAGGGGTTTGAGAGCTTGCCTCAAAGGCCGGAGGGGCAGGCAGGAGCTATGAAGAACTGGGAGATATTCCTCCTGGAGTGGGGAAGTCTATGGATAGGCTGGCATCTGTAATTTAAGCTGGCAGAGAAGAGGGCTTAGTGTTCTTCCTTCCTTCCTTCCCTCACACTCTCTCTTCCTTCCATTCCTTGCTTCCTTTTTTTTTTTTTTTTTTTAACTTCATTCTAAAAATGTGAGTCAATTTAATGGTAGTAATGAACACTGAGATTTTTACATTAAGCTCCTGGTCACATACAGTGTGTTCTGCCTTTCTAATTAGGTAATCAAGTTATTAATTATGCCTAATAGTGTATGTTTGCCTATTAAAATTAATTGAAAACCAAATGTTTTCCATTGATAAAAGAAAGAAATCCATACCTATAGCCCAGAAAGCATTAGTGTGGTGTTCATGATAATGCTGCTGCTGCTGCTGCTACGTCACTTCAGTCGTGTTCGACTCTGTGCGACCCCATAGACGGCAGCCCATCAGGCTCCCCCATCCCTGGGATTCTCCAGGCTAGAATACTGGAGTGGGTTGCCATTTCCTTCTCCAATGCATGAAAGTGAAAAGTGAAAGTGAAGTCGCTCAGTCGTGCCCAACTCTTAGCAACCCCATGGACTGCAGCCTACCAGGCTCCTCCACCCATGGGATTTTCCAGGCAAGAGTACTGGAGTGGGATGCCATTGCCTTCTCCGTCATGATAATGACTTAGAAGAAATGGGGCTGGAGAGGCAGAGTTGTCAGAGCAGAGGGTGATAAGTTATATTCTAGAGCATGGACAATTTTCCAGGCTAGGCTTTGAATATTTGCATATTTCAGCTCTACCCCGTGAGCTTAGTATTGGTTATGTCCTTAGTCATCATTTACAATCAGGGAGAGAAGGGCCCTTGGCACTGCCACACAGTCAGTAATTGGCCAAGGCAGACCCTGAAGCCACGTAGTCTGGTTCCAGAGTCCACTCTCTTATCTCTATAACTCAGTGATTACCTCCTCCAAAGAAAGCTTCTTACCTAGAACATCGGGATATATTACCTGCCTCAAAAGGTTGCTATGAGGATTAATACATGGAAATCCTTTCATAGAGTATCTGTGATACAGATGCCATGTATGTATCTAGTATCAGTCAATAATATTAGCAATTATCAATGGTCAATATAATTAGGGCTGATGTAACTATGTGCTCACGCCTGCATGCATGCTAAGCCAATTGAGTCACGTCTGACTCTTTGAGACCCTATGGACTATAGCCCGCCAGGCTCCTCTGTACACAGGATCCTCCAGGCAAGAATACTGGAGTGGGTTGTCTCACCCTTCTCCAGGGGATCTTCCTGTCCAGGGATTGAAACTGCAACTCTTACATCTCTTGCATTGACAGGAGAGTTCTTTACCACTAGTGTCACCTGGGAGGCCCCGATGTTACCACAATAACATATAATAATAATTACAACAATTACTTATTGATAGTCACATTCTACTGGACAGTAAAATAACAAAAACATAGGCAGAATAACAAATATGTTTAATGAGGGCTGAGTGGGACATCTTTTAAAATGTGTTCTTCCAATGCCCTATCTCAGAAGCATCTGGGATGCTTGTCAAAACAAAAAAAAATAGAGAAAGGGATCCCCAGAACCCCAACCAAAACCCACTATGATGAGATCCCCAAATCTGTATATTTAGCAAAGGTGTTAAGCACTTCTGAACACTAATGTTTGTGATTCCTTGACAGAGAGATTATATTAAAATATGAGAGAAGAGAAAAAAGTCAGCTGTCAGACAACCTACATATTTCTCTGCATTTAAGAGTTAAATAGCTCAAAGGCATGTACAGCTAGTCCTTCCAGGAAGTGGTATTTCTGATTTCTGTCATAAAGCTAAATGATTTTTGACTTGATAAAATTTGCACTCATAATGTAATTAAATAATTTCCATACCATTGTGCTCTATTAGGATTGGATTAATCCAAGCAATAAAAATACAATAATAATGATGATGGATGATGGTGGATAAAGACGGGTGATGATGATAACTATGAAGTGCTTGATGTTTTACATCCAAATTATACAGTGCCATTTTAATTAACTTTATGCTAAACTATGGTGACAAGAGTGACTTGCAAACTTTTAAAACAGAAATTCAGGAGTAATTTTAAATGATTTGTTGTCTTTATGGTGCCCTCTTGTATAGCTCTACCCACCTTTGCTAATATCTCTGTGGTAGGGGTTTTTAACTCTCAAATTATAAGTTTAAGGTCTATGTTAAAATACCTCAACATTAATAAGCATCGGAAAGTAAAAACTGATAAATAGATCAAACGAGATGTTCCATAAGCAGAGCCACTATAAAATTAGGTCCAAATCTACAAGGTATTCCGTGTTCAAGCATTATGAAATGTTTAAGGAAAAGTTATTACTAATGAGAATTATAATATCCTAATTTCTTGTCCAATTCCACCTATTTATTACCACTTCCCCACGTCAACCATCAAATGTCAAGGAAGAAAATATTTCCAGTCTTTGAACCACAAAAGCAACCATCGCTCTCACAATCTATAATGCCCCAACATTTAGCAAAGAGAAAACAAAATTGTAATGGACAGGAATTAGAGCAAACTCCGGGAGACAGTGGAGGAAAGAGGAGCCTGCGTGCTGCAGTCCATGGGGTGCAAAGAGTTGGACACGACTTAGCAACTGCACAACAAAAGGAAATAGTTGGTAATGACGTTTAGAGAAGAATTTGATTTCTCCTGCCAAAGAACTGCCAGAGGAAGCGACCAGTAGATAAACATTAGACTGCAAATGCATCTGTACCTAGGCGTCTCTGTGTCATGCTTTGAGGACTGTCCAAAAAGCAGTGCTTTCGGAGACGACAGAGAGAAAGGAAGCTGGATGCATGCCCTTCATTGCCTTCCCTGCGCATAAATACCTCCACCTGTGCCAGGAGACGAAAACAGAAGAAGCGAGGAGGGAACCTCTTCACTATCTGCCGAGCAGGTGCTCGGTTTTCACTGACAGCCGCTGGAGGTAGCCCACAAGAAAAGGGCCTGCAGCTCTGTAATTGATGACTTCAAGTATGAAAATGAGCATATTCAGACATTTCACAAGGAAAGAATGAATAGTCAATACTAGCAAAGTCCATTTCTCTTATGCCAAGATTTTGCTGGTGGTTTCTCTGGGTAAGCAAATGTTTCTTTTTATATCCAACTCTGAGCTCAATGCTACATATTGACAAAGCATGAATACTTTGTGTTCATTTTCCTAAATGAACCTTGGAATTACTTATAAAATCCTTCACTTTCCTTGGTAGCTGTTGCCACATAAAGCATTTATTGGAAGAGGAAGGGCCAAAGAGAGGGTGAGAGAGAGTAAAGAAAAAACAAAACATATATAAAAAGAATAATCAGAGCAAGAAAAAGAAATTTCACAATTAGACATGTAACTAAAATCATTGCCTCTTGTTTTCAGGCAATATTCAGTACCTAATGGGAGCTCCTTGGAAGAGATTTTGTTTTCTGCATATCTTATACTTTATTATTAATGCCGCAAATCTTATTTATTCCTGAGAATGGGAATGAGTATGGGGCACACACAGTGGCATACAAAACGCTTGCCTTGGCTCCCAAGAGCAGTTTTAGTTCAGTTGTTCAGTTGTGTCTGACACCATGGACTGCAGCATGCCAGGCTTTCCTTGGCATCACCAGCTTCCAGAGCTTGCTTAAACTCATGTCCATGGAGTCAGTGATGCCATCCAACCATCTCATCCTCTGTCATCCCCTTCACCTCCCACCTTCAATCTTTCCCAGCATCAGGGTCCTTTCCGATGAGTTAGCTCTTTGCATCAGGTGGCCAAAATATTGGAGTTTCAGCTTCAGCATCAGTCCTTCCAATGAATGAATATTCAGGACTGATTTCCTTTAGGATGGACTGGTTGGATCTCCTTGCAGTCCAAGGGACTCTCAAGAGTCTTCTCCAACACCGCAGTTCAAAAGCATCAATTCTTTGGTGCTCAGCTTTCTTTATATTTATAGTTCAACTCTCACATCCATACACGACTACTGGAAAAACCATAGCCTTGACTAGAAGGACCTTTGTTGTCAAAGTAATGTCTCTGCTTTTTAGTATGCTGTCTAGGTTGGTCATAACTTTCCTTCCAAGGAGCAAGTGTCTTAATTTCATGGCTGCAGTCACAATCTGCAGTGGTTTTGGAGCCCCCAGAATAAGCTCTCTCACTGTTCCCACTCTTTCCCCGTCTGTTTGCCAGCCGTGATGCACCATGCTGTTAGCTGGGAAGCAGCTTTGGTGACAGTGCTTTTACCACAGAAACCGGAAATGTTACCAACCAGAGCTCTGTTTCCCTTCCCACACCCCCGCCCCAGAAAGTCGATTGCTAAATAAATACTACCAGAGTCCACCAGCCACACGAAGCCCTCTTGACATGTATCTGTAATCACAAGTAAACACATTCTCTGTGCTACAAACATTCCCTGTGTATAATATCTAATCTTTACGAGTATCCTTAAGAAGGACCAGGATATCTGTTGTTATTTCTGCTAGACAAGGAGAATGAAAACTCAGAGATTAAGTAAATCCACCAGTATCTCAAAGCTTTAATTAAGACATACTTTGAATCCAAAATACACCTTCATATCCTACATAATGCTGTCTTCCAAGATTAATGGGTTATTAGATCCTGGAGAAAAATGCTGTCAAAGGAAAGCTTGATATACATGCCAGTGGAAACCACTGATATTAAGGTGGAAAGATGCAGGCTTGGTGTTTGAGGAGTCCTGGGGGGCTGTCTAGGGGCCCTCTGCAGGGCTCCATGCTCTCTGTCACCGTCCTCTGTTCACCTGAACTTCAAAGGAAGACACAGGGCATGCTCGCCAAGCCATGGCTGCCACCAAGCCTGGAAGGACGCGTCATCTCAGTTGTGTATTACATAGATTTGTGTGAACCATCTAGTCTCCTTTCTGGAATCAGGCAAATTTAACAAAGTGAAATGAATAAAGAAAAGGGCATATGCATCATGTGAAAGAGAGAAAGATATGACTCCTGAAGAGAAAAGAATTTGGAAGGAAACTGAAGGCTGTCTTTAGCTTCTGAAGAAGAAATTCTCTCATCTCTGCAGCAGAGACTCTTTCATCCAGGGAGTGGAATTTAACTAACAAAGGACACCTATAAGAAGGAAGAATCCATTTCAACAGGAAGAGGCATTTTCTAGTACAAAGTAGCGTACTAGTCATCTCTCAGTTTACTCAAGGAGAATCTGAAAGTCATCTCTCATGAAGGAATGATTAAGTATGCAGGATTTGAAGCCAGGAGATCCAGCTTCAATCTGAGCTCTGCAGCTTCCTAGCTATATGATCTTAGGCAAGTCTCAGTGGTTTCCTCATCTGAAAAATGAGGATAATAGTACCTAATCAATGGGTTGTTAGCAGGATTAAAAGAAATAATGTAAATAAATATACAGAAAGTGTTATAATAGTGCCTAGTGCAAGGTCAAGCTTATGTAAACATTCACTGCCACTTTGGTATCAAGAGGGTTCCTGCCTTGAGATAAATCAGAAGTTTCATCAACCTTAGTAGTCTGACTTTGTGTTTACTTAACTTTCCCTGGAACAAAAATATTTGTTGACAAATTGAGACTCATAGTCCTTAATAATATTTATTAAGACTGCCATGGAAAATGACAGGATAAATTCTAGAGGAAGTGGAGGCAACACTTACCAAAAGAGCTTTTAATAACTTCTAAGTGTTTCTGAATATATTTTTAAAATATATATTTTATTACCTGGTAGCTCAGATGGTAAAGAATCCGCCTTCAATGCAGGAGGCCCAAGTTCAATCCCTGGGTTGGGAAAATCCCCTGGAGAATGAAATTGCAACCCACTAGCGACTTAGCAGCAGCAGCAGAAGCAGCAGCCACTATTCTTACCTGGGAAATCCCATGGACAGAGGATCCCAGTCCACGGGGTTGCAAAGATTTGGACATGACTGAGCAATTAACACAGACATCATGTCCCTAAGAAACAGACCAACAAATTAGCCTTAACATTTAACATCCTTCTAAAAATCATGTTCCTGATTTTGTATATTAGCAACTTTTTCACCCTTACTTGCATTCAAATGGGAAGTAAGTTGATACATTACTGCCAGTGGGAATAGGGGTTATAGCTACTTTTGTTTTTATCTGACCACAAATTTTATTTTTTGAAAGATTTCCTATGAACCCATTAGTTTTGATAAGTGCTCTCAGGCTACAAAAGATGCATAGAGTTATTCTCAAAAGGAATCATCACTATTTAGTTCTTGAATTTTTACCAGTAGGCAAACTTGACTCCACTATGGCTCTCAGTCTGAGCCACTGTCCAAGGAAGAAATGTCCATAAAGAAAGGATAAACTACTCAGCATTATTTAGCCTGAAGAATGGAAGGCTAAAGAGAAAAAAAAAAATTTTGTGCAATACCTATTTCAAAATAATACAAAGATTATTATTTGAGAGACAGTTACCGTATGTTCTTCATGTCCCCTGAAGATAAACAAGAAAGTCAGGGGAAAAAAAAAATACAGCTTAAATGAGAGCAGTAGGGATTTTGGATAATGGTTTTAAAAAGAACTCCTGGGTAAAAAGTGCCATTGAGTATCAGAAGAGGTTAGCAAGAGACAGTACAAAATTCTTTCCTCTAGGAGTGTTAGTTGTGTGTACACTGTTTTCCAATTTGTTTCACCACTTGCTTTTCTATTTGCATTAATAAATAAGGACAAGTAAAAGCTAACTCATTCCTTCCCAGGGATGTTAATCCACAGACAAACATAGGATCACTACTAAAGACCCTTTAGTCGCTTTCTGTTCTTCATCCCAGGTGATCCACATTTTCCTTCCCTTTAGTCTCATATAATATGCAGTTGGACTTAAGCAATCCCCCCTGGTTCTGAAACTCTCATTATTCCACCAACTGCCTGGGTACTCCTGTTCTTCTAACTGCTTCCTCCTTTCTCCAGTGGTTCCTCACATGTCTAATAGACACTCATCATGGGTAGGCCAAACCTTCTGAACACCTCTTTTGTGAAAATGTAATCCATTTTCATGGATTCAACCATCATCTTTAGGTGGATAACTCAGGTGGTCAGGTTATCTCAAACTGTAGCTCGGGATCTCCTTACTGATTAGTGAGTATCCTCATTTGGCTATTGCAGAGTCACACAGTCATCAAACTCTCCAAACTTTCATAAAGTCACCTCCTTTCCCTGACTTTTTAAACATTTCTCACCAATGCCTCCTTCAGTCACTCTATGTGCTAACCTTCAAAATATATCTCTTTTTATCTTTCTCTGATGCAGGCACCTCCCACCCATCCTCTCCCACCTCCAATCAGTGTCCCAGCCTCTCAATTCCTGTTCTTTTTACATTGCTCTCAACTTTCTTTTCCATAGTTACTATCAGTGATTCTCAAGCACATACTATTAGACTATAGGTTCTCTACTTTGACATTCCAGGCCCTCCACAAGCTGACTTCAAATCACTTTCCCACACATATCAACAATTTAAAATCCTTCTATGAGAGCCAAACTTACCTAGAGCTGCCATGGACCCTGTGCTCCTCAGACTCAACCATGGTATGTCTGTATGAATCTCATACATGCCTGCTTAGTCTCGTCAGCCGTGTTTGATTCTTTGCGACCCCATGGACTGTAGCCCGCCAGGCTCCTCTGTCCATTGGATTCTCCAGGGAAGAATACTGCAGTGAGTTGCCATTGCATTCTCTACGGGATCTTCCTGACCCAAGGATTGAACCCGCATCTCTTGGGTCTCCTGCATTGGCAGACAGGTTCTTTACCACCAGTGCTACCTGGGAAGCCCATGCAGTGTTGTCCAAAATCCAGCTTAAGGCCTACCTACCTTCAACCACCCAGTAAACAGCATTTACCTCTTCATCTACACTTCTCTCTTTAATAGTTCATTTGCTCTTAATACCTAGGGTCTTAAACTCTTAATTTTTTCTCATATATCTTTTCCAACTCATAACTTTTTAAACTTTCAGTGCATTGCAAATAATTTGAAAGCATAAACTCTTATACGACTCTGTATTCCTTCCCTTAAGAAATACATATGAATGAATATTGATTAAACTGATTTTGTTCATCCTTGATTCCAAGTGTTGCTTCTTTTTCTGCATTGCCAGGAGAACCATAAATAAGGCCTTCCACATTTACTTTAGTATTTCTCATAAAACTAGTAGCTTTTAATCCATCATTTCACTCTAAGGCCTATTTAATCCTTCATATGAAAACTGGAAAGAACAAGAGGAAGAGAATAAGTTAGAGGGAAAAGAGGAAGAAGTGGAAAGGAAAGATGGCAGGTGAAGAAAGATAAAAATAAGAAGAGAAAGAAGCCCCATGGTTTTGCTTCCTCCAAGTTTAACAACTCAGAAATTATTTGTGAACCTTCTTACAGTTCAATCCCCATTTTGGTGAATCAGTCAGGAGGTTATAACTCACATGAATTACTGTCAGGAGACTATTCCTCTGTTTCAAGTTAGGTAAGTAAAACAACTAACAGCTTCACTTCTCCTACTATGAAGCAAGTTCTCGGCCATCCAACTAATCTTGTTGTTGTTGTTCAAGCACAAAGTTATCTCTAACTCTTTGTGACCTCATGAACTGCAACATGCCAAGCTTCCCTGCCTTTCACTATCTCTCCAAGTTTGCTCAAACTCAAGTCCATAGAGTGGGAGATGCCATCCAATCATCTCATCCTCTGCCATCCCCTTCTCCTCTTGCCCTCAATCTTTCCTAGTACCAGGGTCTTTTCCAGTGAGTCATCTCTTTGCATCAGGTGGCTAAAGTACTGGAGCTTCAGCTTCAGCAACAGTCCTTCCAATGAATATTCAGGGTTGATTTCCTTTAGGAATGATGGGCTTGATCTCCTTGAAGTCCAAACAACTCTCAAGAATCTTCTCCAGCACCACAGTTTGAAAGCATCCATTCTTCGGTTCCCAGCCTTCTTTATGGTCCAACTCTAACATCAGTACATTAGTTCAGTTCAGTCACTCAGTTGTGTCTGACTCTTTATGACCCATGAACTGCAGAATGCAGGCTTCCCTGTCTATCACTAACTCTCAGAGCTTGCTCAAACTCATGTCCATTGAGTCAGTGATGCCATCCAACCATATCATCCTCTTTCATCCCCTCCTCCTCCTGCCTTCAATCTCTCCCAGCATCAGGGTCTTTTCCAGTGAGTTAGTTCTTTGCCAGTATTGGTGGCCAAAGTACTGGAGCTTCAGCTTCAGCATCAGTCCTTCCAATGAATATTCAGGATGGATTTCCTTTAGGATTGACTGGTTTGATCTCCTTGCTGTCCAAGGGATTCTCAAGAGTTTTCTACAACACCACAGTTCAAAAGCATCAATTCTTTGGCATTCAGCTTTCTTTATGGTCCAACTTTCACATCCATACATGACTACTGAAAAAACCATAGCTTTGTCTATACGGACTTTTGTCTGCAAATGACATCGCTGCTTTTTAATATGCTGTCTAGGTTGGTCATAGCTTTCCTTCCAAGGAACAAGCATCTTTTAAATTCATGGTTGCAGTTCTCATCTGCAGTGATTTTGGAGGCCCTCCCCACAATGAAATCTGTCACTATTTCCAATTTTTCCCCATCTATTTATCAAGAAATGATGGGACTGGATGCCATAATCTTCATATTTTGAATGTTGAGTCTTACCTACTTGAATGGAATTACTGCCAGTCAGTTTCTGGGTATCACAGCTGAATTTCCTTCTATTAATTCTAGCAATATTGCCTCTTTGGCTATCTTAATGTTTTCTATTATTAAGATTTTTTTTCCTTTAGCATTAAGTAAAAGTTAATGTCTATCCTTCTGCTGTGGCACTGTTGTTTAGTGGAGCAAATGATATCATTCTCACTAGTCCATCAAATCCAAATACTAAAAATGAATTTCCCCTGGTGGCATAAACAAACCAGTCTTTAATATGCAGAATATCATAACAGATTGTCCTTGACTGTTCACTATACTGTATGTTCTGACACTTGTTGGTGTATTTACAGTGCTTCTGCTAAAAAAAGAATTGATCAAGGGAAAACAGCCAAGTTCAGAATGTTTTAAATCTACATTACATACTGTCAAAATAACTTTTAAATATATATGAAAGTGAATATTTGCAATTCAAAACAAGAACACAAAAGGGAGAAATAGAAAATGCTTCTACTTCACATAAATTATATTAGAAAGAAGTTACTTGGATCATCCATTTTCTAGCAGACTCATGGAGAAATGGATGGCAGTGTAAGAGCATCCTCCTCCCAGATATTGCCCTTATAATGGAAAGCAATAATCTCTAGAAAGAAAGATTAAAGATGAAGTACAAACAGCTGAACAGAAGATAATTCAGAGTTTGATGACATATGGCCTTCTGATAGCATAACCATCATTTTGCTATAGGAATTCTAGAATCAGATAAGTGTTTATTAAGCCCCTAGAATGCAACTGGCACTGTCTCTGGTTCTGGGAAGCACAGAAGAGGCACAAGATTTGGTGCCTCTGTCAAAGGAGTAAGTAATCTAGTGTGGGGTATAAGAGAGATGCAAAGAGTGAAACAGAATACAAGGCAAGACAGTGTTGAATGGAAGCGATTTGCATTGACTAGAAGAGGAACATCAAATTCAGAGAAGGGACAGAGAGCTAAATAATGGAATAGTCCGTGTGGCTTCTTAAAGGAGTCAGGGGGAAAATGGGAATGAGATGGGAGCCTCAGGAATGAATACATTTTGACTCAGTGGTTGGAAGTGGTGAGGAGACATTCTCAATAGGCATCTTCATGACAGCAACACTATTTACAAATGGGGAGCAGTTGAGGAGGCCACCCCAACTGGGGAGGAGGCTGTGTCTGTGTAGAAGAGAACACTCAGTGTTGATAAGCCGATTTGGCTAGAGGTTAAAGCGTCTGTCTCCAATGCAAGAGATCCAGGTTTGATCCCTGGGTCAGGAAGATCCCCTGGAGAGGGAAATGGTAACCCACTCCAGTACTCTTTCCTGGAGAATCCCATGGATGGAGAAGCCTAGTAGGCTACAGTCCACAGGGTCGCAGAGAGTCAGACAGGACTGAGCGACTTCATTATACTATACTATAAATAGAAACTTGAAAGACAGCACTGCATGTGGTTAGGCCACCAGTGGGATGCCTGGCTTGGATCTGTGACTGTGGAGCCAAGGACAACAAAACGGATGAAAAATCAAAGTTCATTTGAGCATTCTTTGTGGTTTCCAATAAATTATGGAACAAGGAAAAAAGAGAAACTATAAACATAGCAAGGAAATAGAAAAAAGCAAGAGAAGCTCTGAACAAATTTTTCAAAGATTTGAACCCCATCAAGAATCAGGTTCAAGTAAGTGATTGATTTACTAAGACCCTTGTTATGTGTAAGCAATGACTGAGAACAATCCCTTGTTCACCTACTAACAGAAAAATTAAGGAATTCAAATAATGTCATTAATGGGGCATGACTATTTTGTCCTTTGTCCACTCTTTTTTCCAGATGGTTCCCTCAAGCTGAGGCAAGCACCTTACCAAACATAATCACATCTACGGACTAGAAAGTTCCTTCCCCAGGAATTTAGATTGGGATTTGAAGATGTTAATTTGGCTGTTCCCTTAACCTAGACAGCATATAAAAAAGCAGAGACATTACTTTGCTGACAAAGGTCCGTCTAGTCAAGGCTATGGTTTTTCCAGTAGTCATGTATGGATGTGAGAGTTGGACTATAAAGAAAGCTGAGTGCTGAAGAACTGATCCTTTTGAACTGTGGTGTTGGAGAAGACTCTTGAGAGTTCCTTGGACTGCAAGGAGATCCAACCAGTCCATCCTAAAGGAGATCAGTCCTGAATACTCATTGGAAGGACTGACGCCGAAGCTGAAGCTCCAATACTTTGACAACTTGATGCAAAGAGCTAACTCATTAGAAAAGACCCTGATGCTGGGAAAGGTTAAAAACAAAAGAAGGGAAAGCCAGAGGAAAAGATGGTTGGTTGAGTTTGAGTCAAACACCGACTCAACAGACATGAGTTTGAGCAAGCTCTGGGAGTTGGTGAAGGACAGGGAAGCCGAGGGTGCTGCAGTCCATGGGGCCACAGAGTCGGACACGACTGAGTGGCTGAACAAATTAAATGAGGGTTAGGCACACATGAGAATGAGAACTGTCATCTTAGTCATCTCCCCAGGAAACAGCAAAGACTAGTCTGCAAGAGTATGCCCCAGCCAAGTGGCTAGACTCAGAAAGAGGATGAGATGTACAGTTAGAGCTGACTCACTCCAGCCGAGTAAACCCCAGAGCCCTGAATCTCATCTGACCTCCAGGACCATGAACAAGTCCAGCTGAGATCAGCAGACTTATTCAGCCAATCTCAGGCTTCATTGTTGACCCTCAACCAAATAAATAAATGTTTGGTGACAAAAACACTTCCTCTCCTGTGCTGCTGAGATTTCATGGTTGTTATACAGCTAGCTAACTAAATTAGTAACATTCCTGACCTAATTTGAGCTTCACAATATCCTCTGTATTATTATAATACATTTCCTTTTTTGAATAAATCAGTTCAAGCAAGCAAGTAAGAGCTAATATACTAAAACACACTATAAAGGAAAAAGAAAAAGCTCCAACATACTGAGGTCAATATTCTATGCACCTATTAAGGTGGAAGTTCCTGTGCAAAACAGAGAGACAGATGATCCAAGCCATTCATTTCACTCAGCCTGCCTAAATCTGCTAACTGTCCCTTCAACTCCCAGGCTCTGCAGTGTTTCTTTCTCAGAACTTATTTTCTCAGTTAATCTATTCCATCTCCCATGCTTTCAGGGCTATTGCTATTAGTTAGTGATCTCCATAGTACATGGATCTATTAAAGAAATTTGTAAGAGAGTATGATTGATTAGGTCATACTCTATCATCTTTTATACCTTGAATCACTTCTGTTTCATGAGACCCATGGAAAGGTAACATCTTTATCCAAAGGCATGAATTTCTAAAAGCAGAATTTCCAGCCCTGCAATGGGTGAAGTTTCCTCCCCAGTTTCCTCAATTACATAAGACTATAGACTGAGTCTAATGATTTCCAGAGACATAAACCAATCATGCTGTCAAGCACTTGCCAAGCACATTGCCAGGGACTGAACACCAAGGGCATCTGCCATCTGCCTTGGCAGAGACTGAACCCGGTGCCACTGCAACTGTTGAGCTTCAACACCCACTGAGGGAGCTCACAGTGGAGTGAGGCACTCTGTGCTCCAGGGAACCTGATGGAACAGGTCTTTCGATAGATATTTTCAGGAACAGATTTCGTGGTCACAATCCTTGCATCTCTTCATATCTAGAAAAGCACTGAATCCCTTCATGATGACATCAGCTCCTCGTGACTTTTCTAAAATGAGTATGAGTGCCATTAAGCACTGAAATCCTCCTTCACCCTCACTGAACTTTTATATATTGACTCCTCACTGAACTCTTCAGTGAACTCATATATTGACCGTCCCCCTCGTTGGAGCAGTCTCTTAGAATTGTCGGGAGTGTGTGTAATTTCTCAGTTCTGTCTCACCACAATGAAGACTTGAAACAGCTGACCAGTGTTACACTCAGTTAGGCTCAGTTTTATTTGGTAAACAAAGGATAGTACACCCTTGAGGCATGAGGGCAGGCCAACCCCAAAGGAGAGGCCTCAACCCATCTGAGACCCCTATTTGTATAAGTTTTGTCTCCTCCCCACAAGCATATCTTATGCAAATTAGGGCTAGCCAGAGAGAGGACACATGTTTGCTTCCCCTGAGGTTCTCACTCAGATCCAAAGATTTTTCCTTTGTTCCCTTTTCATTGGCTGTTCCCTTTCTTTGTCTGTCTTTTAGCCACCACAATTTAGACAGCTTTTTCCTATTCTAACTACATAACAGAACTAACTTAAGTGCTGTCTGTCAGGCTGCAGTCCCCATTTTACCCCCCAAAAAACCTCAATTCACAACTCTTAAGTGGTGCCTCTTTTTTAATGAACAATACTTCCGTTCAATCACTCAGTCATGTCTGAATCTTTATGACCTCATGGACTGCAGCACACCAGGCCTCCCTGTCTATCACCACCTCCGGAGCTTTCCCAAACTCATGACCATCGAGTGAGTGATGCCATCCAGCCATCTCATCCCCTGTCGTCCCCTTCTCTTCCTGCCTTCAATCTTTCCCAGCATCAGAGCCTTTTCAAATAAGTCAGCTCTTCGCATCAGGTGGCCAAACTATTGGAGTTTCAGCTTCAGGATCACTCCTCCCAATGAATGTTCAAGATTGATTTCCTTTAGGACTGACTCATTTGATCTCCTTGCAGTCCAAGGGACTCTCAAGAGTCTTCTCCAACACCACAGTTCAAAAGCATCAATTATCTGGCACTCAGCTTTCTCTAAGTCCAACACTCACATCCATATATGACTCCTGGAAAAACCATAGCTTCGACTATACGGACCTTTGTCAGCAAAGTAATGTCTCGACTTTTTAAAAAGCTGTCTAGTTTGCATTCCCACCAACAAATGACCCAACAGTCCTGCTGCTGGGCATACACATGAGGAAACCAGAATTGAAAGAGACACATGACACCCAATATTCATTGCAGCACTGTTTATAATAGCCAGGACATGGAAGCAACCTAGATGTCCATCAGCAGACGAATGGATAAGCAAGCTGTAGTACATATACACAATGGAGTATTACTCAGCCATTAAAAAAAAATACATTTGAATCAGTTCTAATGAGGTGGATGAAACTGGAGCCTATTATAAAGAGTGAAGTTGGCCAGAAAGAAAAACACCAATACAGTATACTAACGCATATATATGGAATTTAGAAAAATGGTAACGATAACCCTGTATGTGAGACAGGAAAAGAGACACAGATGTATAGAACAGTATTTTGAACTCTGTGCGAGAGGGTGAGAGTGGGATGAATTGGGAGAATGGCATTGAAACATGTATAATATCACATGTGAAATGAATCACCAGTCCAGGTTCGATACATGATACAGGATGCTCAGGGCTGGTGCACTGGGATGACCCAGAGGGGTGGTATGGGGACGGAGATGGGAGGGGGGTTCAGGATGGGGAACACACGTACAACCATGGCGGATTCATATTGATGTATGGCAAAATCAACACAAATTGTAAAGTAATTAGCCTCCAATTAAAATAATTAAATTTATATTAAAAAAAAAAACCTGTCTGGGTTGATCATAGCTTTTCTTCCAAGGAGTAATTATCTTTTAATTTCATCTTTAGTGATTTTGGAGACCCCTAAAATAAAGTCTCACTGTATCCATTGTTTCCCCATCTATTTGTCATGAAGTGATGAGACCAGATGCCATGATCTTAGTTTTCTGAATGTTTAGCTTTAAGCCAACATTTTCACACTCCTCTTTCATTTTCATCAAGAGACTCTTTAGTTCTTCTTTGCTTTCTAGCATAAGGATGGTGTCCTCTGCATATCTGAGGTTATTGATATTTCTCCCAGCAATCTTGATTCCAGCTTGTGCTTCTTCCAACCCAGCATTTCACCTGATGTACTCTGCATATAAGTTAAATAAGCAGGGTGACATATACAGCCTTGACTACTCCTTTCCCAATTTGGAACCAGTTTGTTGTTCCGTGTCCAATTCTAACCGTTGCTTCCTGACCTGCATACAGATTTCTCCGGAGGCAGGTCAGGTGGTCTGGTATTCCCGTCTCTCTCAGAATTTTCCACAGTCTATTGTGATCCACACAAAGACTTTGGCAAAGTCAACAAAGCAGAAGTAGATGTTTGTCTGGAACTCTCTTGCTTTTTCAATGATCCAATAGATGTTGGCCATTTGATCTCTGGTTCCTCTGCCTTTTCTAAAACCAGCTTGAACATCTGGAAGTTCATGGCTCACATACTGTTGAAGCCTGGCTTGGAGAATTTTGAGCATTACTTTGCTAGTGTATGAGATGAGTGCAAATGTCCAATAGTATGAACATTCTTTGATAATGCCTTTCTTTGAGACTGGAATGAAAACTGACCTTTTCTAGTCCTGTGGCCACTGCTGAGCTTTCCAAATTTGCTGATATATTGAGTGTAGCATTTTCACAGCATCATCTTTCAGGATTTGAAACAGCTCAACTGGAATTCCATCACCTCCATTAGCTTTGTTCATAGTGATGCTTCCTAAGGCCCACCTGACTTCACATTCCAGGATGTCTGGCTCTAGGTTAGTGATCACATCATCTTGGTTATCTGGGTCATGAAGATCTTTTTTGTACAGTTCTTCTGTGTATTCTTGCTACCTGTTCTTAATATCTTCTGCCTCTGTTAGGTCCATACCATTTCTGTCTTTTATTGTGCCCATCTTATGAAATGTTTCCTTGGTATATCTAATTTTCTTGAAGAGATCTCTAGTCTTTCCCATTCTATTGTTTTCCTCTATTTCTTTGCACTGATCACTGAGGAAGGCTTTCTTATCTCTCTTTGCTATTCTTTGGAACTCTGTATTCAGATAGGTATATCTTTCTTTTTCTTCTTTGCCTTTAGCTTCTTTTCTTTCCTCAGCTATTTGTAAGGCCTCATTAGATAACCATTTTGCCCTTTTGCACTTCTTTTTTTGGGTATGGTCTTGATAACTGCCTCCTGTACAATGTCACAAACCTCCATCCACTGTTTTTCAGGTACTCTGCCTATCAAATCTAATCCCTATTTGTCACTTCCACTGTATAATTGTAAGGGATTTCATTTAGGTCATACCTGAATTGTCTAGTGATTTTTCCTACCTTCTTCAAGTTAAGTCTGAATTTGGCAATAAGAAGTTCATGATCTGAAATACAGTCAGCTCCTGGTCTTGTTTTTGCTGACTGTATAGAGCTTCTCTATCTTTGGCTGCAAAAAAATATAATCAATCTGATTTCAGTATTGACCAACTGGTGATGTCCATGTGTAGACTGTCTTTTGTGTTGTCGGAGTTTTCTATGATCAGTGTGTTCTCTTGGCAAAACTCTGTTAGCCTTTGCCCTGCTTCATTTTGTACTCCAATGCCAAATTTCCCTGTTACCTCAAGTATCTCTTGACTTCCTACTTTTGCATTTCAGTCTCCTGTAATGAAAAGGGCATCTTTTTTGGCTGTTAGTTCTAGAAGGTCCTGTAGGTCTTCATAGAACTGTTGAACTTATTTTTCTTCAGCATTACTGGTTGGGGCACAGACTTAGATTACTGTGATATTGAATGGTTTGCCCTGGAAACAAACAGAGGCCATTCTGTCATTTCTGAGATTGCACCCAAGTACTGCATTTTGGACTCTTGTGTTGACTATGAGGTCAGGAGGATTGTTTACCAAGTGAGCCACAAGGGAAGCCCAATACAATAAATGGGAAATGCCAATTTTTTTTTTTTTTTTTTTTTTTACAGAGCTTGTTTGCTTTTGTTTCCTGTGGACACAGGAAAAACAAAACTGAAGAAACAGGAGACAGTATGAGTATGTCTACAAGTGTTCCTGTGGGTTGGAAGTGAGAGGAGGCCTGGTGTCCAGACCTTGGGAAAGACTCAAGACTCAACCCTTTCTAGCACTATTGCAAAGCTGCTCCTCCCTGGGTTTCTCATAGTATTAAAACCTAGGGCATTAGAAGAAGTGCAGGAAAGGATTAGAAGTTTATTCTTTGTTTCTGCTTTTCCCAAAGGCCTGCTGACCTGGACAGATGGATGGTAGCCAGTGACAAGGATCAGGAAGCCTACCCCTTGATGCCTGGGCTCTGGGAGTCATATTTGTCATTCCCAGTGCTTTCCTCTCAGGGGTAACCTGTTTCCATGGGGCCTGGCTTCAGTGCTCTGGGGACAGGGAGCCAGGCTCATAGTAGAAGAGGCGTCATTCTTCATCACCCAGGCAGGAAAGAGAAGGGTAAAAGAGGAGGAGAAGGGGCCATCCATGACTGAGTATTGATTAATTACCAGTCTTGACAGTGACAGGAATGTGAAAAACAGAGCAGAAAGTTTAAAAAAAAAAAGCAACTTTATAGCCTCCTACACAGAAAATAACTGTATCTTAAATTAGAAAAATCAGTTAATCACGGCAAATGTATTATAGTCAGAATCTGAGAATCTGGAAACTATAAATAAACAAATACATCTCAAGGCTTGCATTTTCTGGAGGACCCTGCATATCCAGAAGACCTGAAGGTAGGGGGGCAATGATCACTGAAAACCAGCTCCAGGTTTCTCTATGTGCGTTTATTTCCCCTGCATCCTGTGTGCCTTGCTTTTGAAGTGTTGACAAAAAAAAAAAAAAAAGCAACAGCCATCAATAAGCAGAGACACTAGGTCTCTCAGATCTTATTGCCTAAAGCCCCTTGGAAGCAGGCTGTCAGAATCCCTGGTTTCTTTGCCGGTAGTCCTTGAAAGCAGGGGTCCCCAACCTCCAAGACCTAATGCCTGATGACCTGAGGTGGAGCTGATATAATAATCATGGAAAGGAAGTGCACAATAAATGTAGTGTGCTCGCATCATCCCAAAACAGTCTCCCCATGCCCCGTACGTGGAAAAATGGCCTTCCGTGAAACAAGTCCCTGGCGCCAAAAAGGTTGGGGCCCACTGCTCTAAAGGATTCTTATTCCTTACTTTTCTTCCAGTGTCAACTGGCCTCCACACTACCCAGGGGGGAAAAATGCCCCCCAACTACCTTCCAGTGTGCTAGAAATTCCCAGAAGTAGAACTGTTCTTTTAGGTCAGTGAACTCCATTTCTGGGAAGACTCAGTGAAACGCCAAATGTATTCATTAGAAATCCCTGAAACAAACTGTCAGCTTGACAATGTAACCCAAGGCTAGGAAGTTCTTAGTCATTTCTGGGAACAGAGGGAAGGAAAAGGTTCTGGGTTTTTCTTTTATTTGTTGTTTTGTTTTTTCTTTTCTTTTCCATGTCAAAGGAAATCAGTTGAAATCATCTAAGCCATCACTGGAAACAAAGCAAAGGTTAGACGAACTCAGAGAAAATACAACATCAGGGTCTAAGTCAAGTGGAAATCATAGTTTCTCAAGGATCCTGGAAACCTCTCCTAAAAATGTATTTCACCATGGAAATATTGTTGAAATAAAACACATCCTCTTAAAATTGTGTTAATGTCTTAGAACAATAAATTATGTCATTGTCTAAGTGAAGAAATTTAAAACACTTCTGATTTAAAATTTTTATGTAGTTATTCTTGATAATACATTATGAGGTTGTCTTGTCTGGAGTGCATTAATTACATCTGCATTCTGAAAACTCTTGCCCTAGAACTAACTGACATCATCAGATAATGTTCTATGGAGCAGTGATGCTCTGAAGTAAACAATACGTTGCATTTATTGTAGGAATTCTAAAGTACTCTCATCCAATGAAAAACATAATAGAAAACTTTTTATTCATGTAAGACTCTCCTCCAAAGTATTTTCCCATCCATATTATTTTTTCTTTTTTATACTAATATCTTCAAGAAGCTTCCATATAACTGTGATTGAACCAAGTATTTTAAACAGATCCCTCCACCCCCACCACCACCCACTAATTACTTTGCCCACTTGGAACTTCAATTTCATTTGAGAAGAGTCTTCTCAATAGTTAAAAAAAAATGTTCAGAATAAACATTGCTAAAAGTTTGCAAAATTAAACTGTAACTTATGCTTACAGTACTTAGAATAATGATTCACACAAAGATGAATGCAAAAGCAAAATAATCTAAATTTAAATAAATTAGATTCCAAGACACTCATGCTTGTTTCTATTTTTCCCTCTCTCTCTTTTAACCATACCCCTTGTTCTGTGACACTGCTAATACACTACTAAAGGCTGAAATAAATCTCTCTAACCAATCTCTCACCTGTGCAATTTAAAACCAGAGACAGATCCAGAGGGTGAAATCCATCTCTCTTTCCCCTTTAGTGTTGTCTTTAATTTACGTTCCTTTAAACATCACTATTCTTATTCAGAGGCTACAGCCTATTTATATTATCACCACTCTTCCCAGAAGTTCAACTCTTTTCACATATATCTTTTTATTCTTTTCAAAATCCTTCTATGACAAAGCCAAAGAGTAGGTTTATTGTTTGGCTGATCTCTAGTAGAACGATCACCAGATCTTTTTACATCCTGCTTCTCTGAGCATATCAACCCCATTCTTCCCAGTGACAAACTCAGCACATAGTTAGTGCTCAACCACATTTGCCAGACTCTCAGAGTTGGAAGGGATCTTTGGGAACATCTAAGTACTGATTCTGAGAGCCAAAGACATGAAGTCACTTGTCTGTCTTCCAGTTCTCTTTTACTAAACTGGATAAACTGTGTTGGTTTGGTAACTACTGTAAATCAGGGATATAGCCTATCAGCAATGTCGTGGTAATTTCATTGAAGGGACTCAGCCATATATATACATGTATCCATTCTCCTCCAAACACTTCTCCCACCCAGGCTTGTATACAACACTGAACACACATTCATGTGCCATACAATAGGCCCTTGCTGGTTCCTTTTAAATATATTAAGTGCTTTAATCTTGACAACTGTACCTAAAATGCATACTATTATTATCCTCAGACTATTGTATTTTATAGACTAAGAATCACAGACCTAGAGAGGCTTAGTAACATGGTTCAGTGGCCCAACTGATGAATAGAAGAACCAAGGTCCCAGTTCCATTCTATCTAACTGCAGCACTCCGTACTAACTATATCTTGTGTTATAAAGTAGAAAGTGACCAGGAGCTAGTGATTATTGCCTGTTCCAGGATCTCCTTTGTTTCTATAACTGCCTAAGCATTCCTATTTGAGATCCTTCCAAGAATTTACTTTTCTGTTAAATGGTAAGACACACTAACACACTGCCATTGGAATATTCATACGCATTGAAAGCATTTAATAAAGTAGAAAGCTCAGAACTTTAAATTGAGAGAAATTAGCAGGCAAATCCATATTCTGTCAATTATCTGCTAAGTTGTTTCAGGCAAACTTGACTTCTTTGAATCTCAGTAGGCTGTTCCCAGAGTAGTTTGCTACAAGGCGTCAAAATCTTATGTCAAATGCCTGGCAAATAGGATGCTGTCAATGAACAGCATCTATTATCACTGTTGGTAAATGGAAAGTTCTTATATTTGTCCATCTCTGCCATGATGTTACAAACTTTGGGCACTTTCTATTCTCTGTCAGTGGACACGTGCCAAGATTCCAATGTCAGGGGCTACATGGTGATTTAGTCGGTTAGAACCTGGAGAGAGCCCCTGGAGTCCTGGTTTTATGACTTCTGTGGCAATGGGCAGAGGGTTTCAGGCACTTGGATCCACCACTAGCAAAAGGCTGCCTCCCTGTAGAGCAGTCATCAGACCCCGCGGCTGTACTAGGAGTCTTTCCCTGTCATGACTGACGGATCTGCCCCAATTTGGCTACCTGGTATGTCTTTGCATTTCAGTTCTCTCTCCCTATGTTCCTAACTTATTTGATCTGGTGTCTGGCCTGTGCTCTATAGCCAGTTTCCTTTCTGAAACACTGGAGTGATGACTTCTCCGTAGCTCACATGTCTCAGGTGTTGTGCGTAGCAGTCTCCTCAGAATGCGGCTCTGGTTGACCCTGACAGGCCTTCACTCAAAGACCACAGGAGAGTATTTGCTGCTCGGGAGCTCTCTGCTGGTCTCTGTCGGCTTCCAGTTGCTATACCCAAAGCACACAGTGACCCTGATTCACTGGAGATGGGACTCTCCACGGGACAGTCAAGCATGTATTCGTCTGATTCTTGCTGAGTCTTTGTTCCTACCATGCTTTCGATTATGTGCAGTTATTATAAGGGTAAACCCTGAAACCATGAAGACTCTTGCTAGGGCTTAATAACTTCATAATGTCAGGGTGAATTCATTTTCAACAGTTTCTAAGAGACTTAGTACAATAGAAGGTTAAGCTAGGAAATAGAGTTGCAGGTGTAGAAAACAAACCTATGGTTACAAAGGGGTAAAGCATGGAAGGTATAAATTGAGAAATTAGGATTGACAGATACACACTGCTGCATATGAAACAGATAACTAATAAGGACCTACTGCATAGCACAGGGAACTCTACTCAATACTCTGTAATCAACTATATGGGAAAATTATCTTAAAAAGAGTGAATATATGTATAATTGATGTACTTTGCTATCCAGCAGAAACTAACACAACATTGTATACCAACTACATGTCAATAAAAATTGAAAAGTAAATAAGAATCAGAATAGGTTCTGAATAAACCAGATCAAGGCTCCCTTTTGTCATCCCTGTATCTCCACCAGCACATTCAGGATGCCAGAGGACCTCTAAAATAATTTCCTTTCTCAGGGATTCTCTGTATTAGGACAAGAATGGCTGTGACCTCTTTGGATCTAAACTTTGGAGAAGTGAAACGAATCAGAGTATTAGAGTTTGAACTTTCACCTTCAGAGCACATCAGGACCAGAAAGATATATTAGTGCCAGCAGAGTCTTGAATTCCAGAAAACAGAACAACTAAGGGTCAATCAGAAAATGACCACTGGTTAATACTGCATTTTGCAAAGAGTGGGCCTTTAAAATAAAGATTTTTTTTTACATGTATGTATAAATTAGACTTGAATCCAATTCACTTTTTCAGTAAGAATTATTGAATATTTATAATGCACCATGAGCACTGGGGAGATCAAGGTATAGAAGGGAGAGAAAGAAAAAGAAAGGAATTATGTCAGTTCAGTAGGGAAAAGCTGATATCTTACTGACTGTCAAGCACAGCGTGATGACAATAAAGGAAATTTTCAATAAGGATTATAGACCTGTTCAATGGAATCTGAAAATGCACCCACGACAAGCACATAAGCATGCCTCATTTTATCGTTCTTCACTTTATCGCACTTGGCAGATATTGTGCTTTTTACAAACTGAAGGTTTGTGGCAACCCTGTGTCGAGCACGTCCATCACACCATGTTTCCAATAGCATTTTCTCACTTCATGTCTCTGTGTCCCATTTGGATAACTTGCCGTATTTCAATTTTTTTTTTCAATATCATTATATCTGTTGTGGTGATCTGTGATCAGTGATTTTTTTATGTTGTTATTGTACTGTTTTGGAGTATCCACATAAGATAATGAACTTAATCGATAAATGTTGTGTGTGTTCTGACTGCTCCACCAAATGACCATTCCTCCACCTCTCTCTCCCTGCACAGGCCTCCCTGTTCCCTGAAACACAACACTATTAAACCCAAGCCAGTTAATAACCTTGCAAGGGCCTCTAAGTGGTCAAGTGAAAGGGAAAGACACGTCTCTCACTTAAACTCAAAGGTTAGAAATGATTAAGTTGAATAAGGAAGGCCTGCCAAAAGCCAAAACAGGATGAAAGCTAGGCCTCTTGCACCAAATAATTATCCAAATTGTGAGGGCAAAGGAAAACTTCTTGAAGGAAATTAACAGTGCCACTCCAGTGGAAACAAGAGTGATAAGAAAGCTAAACAGACTTATTGCTGACTTGGAGGAAGTTTCAGTGGTCTGGTTAGAAGATCAAGTCAGCACAGCATTCCCTTAAGCCACAAATCTAATTCAGAGCAAGGCCCTAACCCCCTTCAATTCTATGAAGGCAAAGAGGGATGAGGAAGCAACCGAAGAAAAGTTTGAAGTTAGCAGAGGTTGTCGGTTCATGAGGATTAAGGAAAGAAGCTGTCTTCATTACATGAGACCGTGCAAAGTGAAGCAGCAAGTGCTGAAGTAGACGTGCAGTAAATTACCCAGATCTACGTAATATAATCAGTGAAGGTGGCTGCCCTAAGCCATAGATTTTCAACAGACAAATAGCCTCAACAGTGGAAGAACATGCCATCTGGGACTTTCATAGGTAGAGAGGAAAAGTCAATGAATGGCTTCAAAGGACAGACTGATTCTCTTGCTAGGGGACCATGCAACTGGTGACTTTAAACAGAAGCCAGTGTGCATTCAGCATTCGGAAAACTTTGGGACCCTTAAGAATTATGTTAAATCTACCCTGCCTATACTTTATAAATGGAAAAACAAAGCCTGGATGACGGCACGTGTGTTTACAACACAGTTTATTGAATACTTTGAACCACTGTTGAGACTTACTGCTCAGAAAAAAAAATCTCTTTCAATATATTACTGCTCATTGACAATGCACCTGCTTACCCGCGAGCTCAGATGGAGATGTACAAGATTAATGTTGTTTTCATGCCTGCCGACACAACATCCGCTCTGTAGCCCATAGATCAAGGAGTAATGTTTGACTTCCCAGTTTTACTATTTAAAAAATACACTCCACAAGACTACAGCTGCTGCAGATAGTGATTCCGCTGACGGATCAGGGCAAAGAAAATTGAAAAACTTATGGAAACCATTCACCCTTCTAGATGTCATTCATTAAGGACATTTGGGATTCATGGGAAGAGGTCAACGTATCAACATTAACAGGAGTTGGAAGAACTTGATTCCAACCCTCATGGATGACTTTGACAGGTACGAGGAGGAAGCAAATGCAGACGTGGTGAAAATGGCAAAAGAACTAGAATTAGAAGCGGCCCCTGAAGATGTGACTGAATTGCTGCGATCTCATAATAAACCTTCCGTAGAGTTATTTCTCATGGATTGACAAAGAAAGTGGTTTCTGGAGATGGAGTCTACTCCTGGGGATGATGCTATAAAGACAGTTGAAATTTAGAAAACAAAGGATTTAGGATGTTACATCAATTAATTGACAAAGCAGTGGCAGGGTTGGAGAGCGCCGACTCTAACTCGGAAGGAGGTTCTGTGGATAAAATGCTATCAGACAGTGTCACATACTGTAGGGGAGTCATTCATGGATGAAGAGTCAATCAATGCAGCACACTTTAGTGTCGTCTTATTTTAAGACATGGCCACAGCCACCCCAGCCTTCAGCAACCAGCATCCTGATCAGTCAGCCGTAACACAGGCAAGACTCTCTACAAGCTTCCCAGACGGCTCAGCGGTTAAAAATCCATGTGCCAATGCAGGGTACACAGTTTCCATCCCTAGGTTGGGAAGATCCCCTGGGGAAGGAAATGGCAACCCACTCCAGTATTCTTGCCTGGGAAATCCCATGGACAGAGGAGCCCAGCAGGCTACAGTCCATGGGGTCGCAAAGAGTTGGATATGACTGAGCAACTTGACAGCAACAAAGACTCTCCACAGGCAAAAAGTTTACAGCTCAGCTGTTAGCATATTTTAGCAACAATTACTTTTCAATTAAGGTATAGATATTGCTTTTTGAGACACAAAGCTATTGTATTTTTAATAGACTATACTTAATAGTCAATTATACTTAATAGGCTATGTATAAAAATAACTTTTATATGCACTAGAAAGTGAAAAAAAAGTGTGACTTGCTTTATTGAAATACTTGTTTTATCACAGTAGTCTGGAACAGAATCTGCAATATCTCTCAGGTATGCCTGCATTCCTTTCTTCTTTTTGACGCAATGCCTGATCCATAGAGAGTGCTGGCAATAGCCATCATTGAAAATTATAGGGAAATCTGAGAAAATGAGTAGGTAAAACATTATTTCCCTTTAGGGGATTTTTCAAGGAATGTCCAATATCACCCAACTCCAAAATGCAATGTGTTTCCTATTCAGAACTCATACCCAAGTGTAATGTAAATTCCTACCCCTGCTATAAACACTGTCTTCAGGGAAATCTTTCTCAAGGAAGACAAAAATCACAGTATAATACACTTGGAAAGATGCAACAAACTGTCACCCTTTGATGAATCGATAAATATGTTTTTATTGTTACCGTGAAATAGGTTACATATGTATACAGTTGTATGACTTTTTTTATGCAAGAAATAATGTGGGATTGCATTCTGTACAGAGTGACTTAGTTTTCACTGTTCTGCGTCACTGTCAAAAGCTACATTCACAGGTCTCCACTGCATACATCTTTCTAGAAAGGAACTAGGGGTGGGCACAGGGCAGGGATGGGGGTAGTCGTTGCTACAGATGTAAAAGCCATACTCCTCGCTAGATGACTTGAACTTTGCTTTGGAAATTTTCCATCTCTCAGTCTCAGATTCCTGGGAATGTTGCTTGGTTATTCCTCCTTTATCTCTTTCTTTCTCTCCTTCTCCTTACTCTTTCCATTGTGCAGCCTAGGAAAAATCACATGACCTCCCAACAAGGACCAAAGGGAAAACACCTAAACACTTACCAAAGCCGTTGAAAGAGAATGATCAATTAGCTATTTAATGTGCGATAGATTTAAGAGTGGCTGGGGCTCCCCATGGGGAGTTTAAAATCATTGGACTCAATAGCCTTGGTGGGTTAGCTCTGGAGAAGCAATTGTCTTTCCATAGAGATTCAATAGCCATGTGTGCATGGATAGTCTATGAAAATGACACCTTCCTATGAAGGCTATGTCCCCAAAAGATGTTCACTAGAAATATCATTTCTGTACAGTCTAAGGAAAGGAATCTTATGCTGTACAGACTAAAGGGCAAGAAGTAACAGGAAGCTGATTTCAAAAATCCTACTTTTTCACATATCTCTAATTTAGATACTTAATTAATACCAGGATGTCTGAAATAGGCAACTTGAAAATACTTCTTAATGGTTGGCTATGTAGTTTGGAAAGAAACATCACCATAACCATCACTACCACCAATTTTACAATATTTACTTTGAATGCATCACCCAAAGTACTGAAATTAATAAATTCATGCAACTTTCTTGCTTTATTTAACACCCTTTATTAGTGACTCAAAGCATTTACTTTGAATGTTGAATGAAGGAGCAAGAGAAATATATAATTACTTCTGTGGGTGGCTCAGTGGTAAATAATCTGCCTGCCAATGTAAGGAGCCACAGGAAACATGGGTTCAATCCCTGGGTTGGGAAGATCCCCAGGAGAAGGAACTGATGACCCACTCCAGTATTCTTGCTTGAAAAATCCCATGGACAGAGGAGCCTGGTGGGCTACAGTCTATAAGGGTCAAAAAGAATCAGATGTGGCTGACTGAGCACACAAGAGAGAAACTCTAGCTGACCTCTTATGGTAAAAACCTTATGCCCAACAAAGGCAAACAAAACCTACCAAGACACAAAATCCTGGATTACAAAACTAGGGATTCATTCATTCATGCGTGCACAAGTTGCTTCAGTCGTGTCTGACTCTTTGCTATGGATTGTAGCCTGCCAGACTCTTCTGTTCATGGGATTTTCTGGGCAAGAATATTGGAGCGGGTTGCCATGCCCTCCTCCAGAAGAACTTCCTACCCAGGTAATGAACCTGTATTCTTATGTCTCCTGCCTTCATAGGCAGGTCCTTTACCACTAGCATCACTTGGGAAACCCCATATGCTCAACAAATATTTCCTGTTCAGTTCAGTTCAGTCACTCTGTCGAGTCTGACTCTTTGCAACCCCATGGACTACAGTATGCCAGGCTTCACTGTCCTTCACCAACTCCCAGAGCTTATTCAAACTATGTCCATCAAATCAGTGATGCCATCCAGCCATCTCATCTTCTGTCGTCCCCTTCTCCTCCTGCCTTCAATCTTTCCCAGCATCAGGGTCTTTTCCAATGAGTGAGTTTTTTGCATCAGGTGACCAAAGTATTGGAGCTTCAGCTTCAGCATCAGTCCTTCCAATGAATATTCAGGACTGATTTCCTTTAGGATGGACTGGTTGGAGCTCCCTGTAGTCAAAGGGACTCTCAAGTCTTCTCTAACACCACAGTTCAAAAGTATCAGTTCTTCACAACTCAGCTTTCTTTATAGTCCAACTCTCACATCCATACAGACTACTGGAAAAACCATAGCTTTGACTAGATGGACCTTTGTCAGCAAAGTAATGGCTCTGTTTTTTCATATGGTGTCTAGGTTGGTACTTTCTGAGTTCCTGCTTTAAGTGAAGTACCACACCATAGTAAGAAATATGGAGAGTGGTGTATACACAGGGCATGATCCTTCAAGACACAAATGCTGTAGTAACATCCACTGAGATGATTCTCAGCCCCACTCAGGAAGGGTTCATTGTTGAAAATAGCAGAAGGATATTATTGTAATAACATATCACCTAGAAAAATCTAGTATGATCCCGGAAAATAGCATATGCCTTTCACCCCCACCCCATGCCCACACACTCTTTAGAATGATTAATCCCTGAAAACTGCATCATCTTGTTAATAGGGTAAATCTTTACAGTGAGTGTTGAATTATTCTAGAGGGCACTATTACATTTATTCAAAACCCAAGAGGAAGGGTCATTTAATCTGATTTAGCTCCAGATGCCCCTTCTATAAACAGTATAAACTCATATTTTCTACCTCACTGATATAAGAAGTGAAATAATGAAATTTAAACCACTTAGTCCAATTTCTGAAAATAAACTTTGGTTCATAAAAATATGGTTCATAAAAATAATAATATAGTGTCTTGCCACCTGTGAAAACTTCTGTTATTCTGAAACTTACCTACCAGCTTTAGGCGATCATTTTTTTTTATTATTCTTTTTTGGCTTAACTCTTCAGCAAGCAGGATCTTAGGTCTCTGACCAGGGATTGAACCAGCACCCCACCACACCCCCCTGCCCCCCTACAGTAGAAGCAAGAAGTCTTAATGGCTGGGCCACCGGCAAAGTCCCTGCCTGCCTGCTTTAAAGATGTGTTCCAAATCTGCTTATGGTATACACATTTAGAAATGAGTGAAAAGAAATTGTTTACATGCTTGAAAACTGCAAGCATCACACTTTGGTGCTCTGGCCAACATTCCAGGTGAATGAAACTCATGGCCTTAGTCTACTCCCAAGGCAGAAAAATGGTAGAAGGAAACTCAATAGGAAGAAATCTGTCCAAATGTTTATTTCCCTTCATTTAGATCCATAAAACATATAGATCAAATGCTCAGAGCTATTAGGAGCAGAGGAAAATGCCAGAATCGATGCTGCAATGCATTTTGTGCTTACCCTGAATTAATGCTTCTAGATCAGTGTTGTTCCTGATTTAACTTCTTGTTAATGGTCTTAAACATTTGATCTATATCTTTTGCCAGCTCAAATACAGAAAACTCCACATCATGGATTCCCTATAGAGTCATGAGGAAAGGAATCTGCAATACCAACAGAGATGGCTAGAAACTATACCAGGTTTGAGTGACACTTCCTTTCCTGCGAAGGAGTCATTACAGAGAAACTTGATGCTCTTATATCATAAAATATAACTACCATCAAAGGGAAAGCTTTCACTACTCACCAATAATTAAAATCAAGGTTCTTTTTAAAGAGTAGAAAAATCTCAGGGAGTTGATTCCCTTTCCTGTTCTCTGCTTTTAGGACAATTTCAATAAATAACTGTTGAAACATCAAAAGATCTAGCAACAACTTTGGGATCTTCAGAAATATGTCTTATCATGACTGGACCACTGCTTTCCAAACTGAATTCACTGGAGATGATAGTAGGTGCATGGAAAATAAAGCAGCCTGATAAAACAATTTAAATTTTAGAAACATATCCATGAGCTATTTGGATATTCACAATTCATATCTATACATTGAATGTCTAAGTCTCAGAGTAAAGCAAAATTGTTAAATGTGTACATCACCCTATGTTTAAGTAAGGATTTTTTTTTTCATATTAACACCTTTGGCATCCTGGTATAATTATTTATTGGCAAGTTTATCAATTTCATGTTAAAGTACAGAAACAAAATGGAGTAAAATAAAATAGTTAATGTGTACTAAGTACTTGTTATATGCCAGTCAGATATTATTCTAAATCCTTTGCATGTATAATTTTATCCTCCTAGAAACTCTGTGATGTTACTCTTATTACAGAGGAGCCAAGAGCTAAACTTCTCAGGGTAGACTGATTGTAAACAATAAGGCCAGGCTTCAACCCAGGCAGTCTGGCTGCAAGTCATCTCAAACCTGCATACAGGCAGAAAACTCAAGGTGATTCGAGAAAAGTGACAGATAGTGAAAATGCTGTTTTTCATCTAGAAAGCAGAATGCTAAAAAGAAGGAATAATATTCTCATATGTAAAATAGGGTTCAAATAAAAAAATAGTTAACAGGAAACTTTCCCCAAGAATAAAATTGCTGAAGCAGTAGGGAAAGTAGAAGTTGAAGTTGCAGAAATATTTTTTTTCTCTGAATTATTTAAAATAAAAATTTTCACCATGTATACCTCTTAGGACAGTCTTTATTAAAAGCAATTGGATTAAAAATCCCTAGACCCTCATGAACTTGCAAGTGTCCCTGATTTCATATGAAGTTGGTAGAAAACACTTAGTAAGTCTGCGGTGACTTTGCTTCATTATAAGTGGGCCAGTCCACAGCAAATTTCCTAGGTATTAATATTTCCACCTTAGAAATGAGTCTATTAGGACTATGAGGAAAATGATGCTTCAGGAGCACAAATAATAATAATCACCTCTTAAGATGATGCAACTCTATAAACAAGTTGCTGTGTAAGCTGCACCTCTGCAAAATATCCTGAGATGATGGCTTCCCAGGTGGCGCTAGTGGTAAAGAATCCACCTGCAATGCAGGAGACCCAGGTTTGATCCTTGGGTCGGGAAGATCCCCTGGAGAAGGGTATGGCAGCCCACTCCAGTATTCTTGCCTGGAGAATCCCCTGGACAGAGGAGCCTGGCGGGCTGCAGTCCATGGGGTCACAAAGAGTCGGATACAACTGAGCACAACCCTATTCAGGTGAGATGACCAAGTCATGGACAAAATTACAGCACCATTTTATTGACACAAATACCACAGAAACTTGATAAGCCAAAATATGTGTTCAGCATCCTTAACTATCTATATCCTCTTGCTATACACAATGAAAGAACTGCAAATGAAGCCCTGTCCCTCATAGGGAAAAAATGTTATGGTACTAGTACTATTTTCCTAGATTCCATATATACGCCTTAAATATGTGATTTTTTTTTCCCTGACTTACTTCACTCTGAATGGCAGACTCTAGGTTCATCCACATCATTCCAAATGCCCCAATCCTGTTCCTTTTTATGGCTGAGGAATATTCCATTGCATACATGCACCACATCTTCCTACCCATTCATCACTTCCATGTCCTGGTTATTGTAAATACTGCTGCACAGGGAGCTCAGCTCAGTGTTTTTGAGGACCTAGAGGAGTGGTATGGGAGGGATGGGAAGGAAACTCAAGGGGTGGCAATATATATATACTTAGAGCTGATGCATGCTGCTGTTCAGCAGAAACTAACACAACGTTGCAAAGCAAATATACTTCAGTTAAAAAACTGAACGTCCCCCTTGCATGTACCAAGTATGACATTTTCTTCGATACTTACCCCCAGTCGCTCATCCTTATACCCTTTCTTCTTGTTCTAGTCATTAGCGAGATTTAAGTCCTACAAGATTCAGATCATCTCCTTCCCTGTCCACCAGAGAACTTAGCACACAGAGAAGGTTTTTATGTCTGTGGTGGACCAGGAATATGTGAAGGCACTGGTTTGAGGAATATAGTCTGTTTCCAATAAAGACATCACTGCTGCTGCTGCTGCTAAATCGCTTCAGTCGTGTCCGACTGTGCGACCCCATAGACGGCAGCCCACCAGGCTCCCCCGTCCCTGGGATTCTCCAGGCAAAAACACTGGAGTGGGTTGCCATTTCCTTCTCCAATGCATGTGCTAAAGGTCGAAACAACATGGGTATCCCAGGTAATGTTTTCTGATAAGGTAATAGACATCTAAATCCAGAATCCATATCTGCCAAATACTATCTTGAAATCTTTCTCCTTTTTTTTCCCCCACAGAGAAGCATAAATCATTGTTTCTTGCTTTTTCCTTTCCTTTTTTGGTCTCCTTTTTATTACAAAATTAAAACTCATTGGCCTGTATCCTAAAACATTACAGATTTCACATCTTATTTGGGCTAATTATATTATCCAGTCTGCCAGAATGGTTTCATCAAGAGCTTGCATTGCAAAAACTCTCCTAATCAATTCTTTGATACTTAATTAAGGACTGTCTTTGAGGATTTGGAGCCTAAAGCAGGGAGGGGCTTCTGCGTCCAAGGTGGATTGGCAGAGTTCCTTACAAACAGAAGCCCATCTCTCTCATCACTTTTGCTTCCCTGGCTTCTTTGATATTGCTTTGAACTTTGGGACTCTCTCTAGTCCCCAAGCCTCAAATTTTTTTTTCCCCTTGGTTACTATCATCCTGGAGTAGGGATGAATAGCATTTTATGTGCCGCTATGGAATTTACATAGGGTTTGGACCCCTTTTCAACCACCTTACAATTAAATGAAAACATGTTAGAAAGAAAGCCCATACAGGATACAAAGAGCCCCTTTGTAGTAGTGAGGTAGTATGCGAGGATCAGGCAAGGATGGGACAGAGGAAGATACGGTTGGGCAAATTCTAGGACAAATCTTACTAAAACTCACGGAAAAAAATTATAGTCGAGTGCACCCACTATTTCAAGCATATTGATGAGCTTTGCTAAGAGTTTAGATTATTTAACCCCACATGAATCAAATATATGGATCTTGAAGTTTATTCAAATCCAAGAAAATCAGAATTAAGTATATGAAAAATAAAAGTGTGCTCAGAGCAAAATAATCATATCTTAAAAATACATGTTTAACAAACTTAACATATGGCAGAATTGAAATGCAGAGTTTTTATAGTATTTAGTCTGATTATATAGCAATACTTCTCTTGTTTTAATATGTCTTAGAATTCTCCTTATGCTTCTATTTATAGTGAATGTTTTCCAGTCACTTATTTGTTAACAGTTGATTTAATCAACAATAGATTTCAATGATGAGTAAATTTATTTGACACCAATAATTTTGTAATAAATTTTCAGAGATTTCTTGTAGACTCTATTTCTCATAACTGAAATTAAATAATGTATTGTGCAAATAATTGTCTAATGTGTGAGTCTACTAGGATGTAAGCTCTGTGAGGTAGGGACAGTATCCATCTTTTCTTATTTATTTTTTCAGTGGAGGATACTTGCTTTACCTGTGTTGGCCTCTGCCATGCATCAGCGTGAGCCAACCTCAGGGATACACATGTCCCTTCCCTCCTGAACCCCCTCCCCTCTCCCACCTCGTCTCACCCTCTAGGTTGTCTCAGAGCATCGGGCTGAGCACTCTATGTCACACAGCAAATTCCCACTGGCTATCTATTTCACATACAGTAAGGCATGTTTCCATACTATTCTCTCAGCTCATTCTACCCTCTCGTCCCCACACTGAGCCAACAAGTCTGTTCTCTTACTTCTCCATCTCCATTGCTGCCCTGTGAAGAGGGCCATTATTACCATCTTTCTAGATTCCATATGCATGCATTAATATACGGCATTTGCCTTTCTCTTTCTGACTTACTTCACTGTATATAATAGGCTCTAGGTTCACCTACCTCAAAGACCGACTCGAATATGTCCTTTTTCAGAGCTGAGTAATATGCCACTGTGTATACGTACCATGATTTCTGTATCCATTCCTGTGTCAGTGGACATCTAGGTGGCTTTTATGTCCTAGCTATTGTAAAAAGTGCTGCAATGAACATTGGGGTACATGAGTCTCTTTCAATTATAGTTTTCTCAGGGTATGCCTAATAGTGGGATGGCTGGCTCATATGGTAATTCTACTACCTAGGTTTTTACCTACTACCTAGGTAGTACTAACTAGGAGTTCTACCCCTAGGTTTTTAAGGAATCTCCATATTTTTCTCCATAGTGACTATATTAATTTGATGGTGTCCATCATATTCCACACTTTGTTTTAGCACTTAGGGCATTTTTACCTTCACGTATTAAATATACTCAAATAATTATTAATAAGGGAATAAATAAATACTTCATTGATCACTTTACTAATATCATAAACATTTGGGAGACCTTGATTATAAATAGGGGTGATAGCAAAGACTAAACATCAATAGAAGCACTGTCTCCTGGACCACAACCAAACCAATCCTCAAATTTCTCCATTTTCATAGAAGAGGGGCCATCTAAATTTTAGGTCATATTATTCTTCCTAAAAGCTGAACTGTAGAATCCATGATTAAGATTTTTCTCAAGTAAAATATCTACCCACTGTGTATACTCTCAGTTTAGTTAGGTTCAGTTCAGTCTCTCACTCTCCGACCCTTTGTGACCCCATGGACTACAGCATGCCTGGCTTCTCTGTCCATCACAACACCCAGAGCTTCCTCAAACTCATGTCCATTGAGTCAGTCATGCCATCCAATCATCTCATCCTCCATTGTCCCCTTCTCTTCCTGCGTTCAATCTTTCCCAGCATTAGGGTCTTTTCCAACAAGTCAGTTCTTTGCATCAAGTGGCCAGGATATTGCAGTTTCAGCTTCAGTATGTGTCCCTCCAATGAATATTCAGGACTGATTTCCTTTAGGATGAACTTGTTGGATCTCCTTGCAGTCCGAGAGACTCTCAAGAGTCTTCTCCAACACCACAGTTCAAAAGCATCAATACTTTGCTGCTCAGGTTTCCCTATAGCCCAACTCTCACATCAATACATGACTACTGAGAAAATCATAGCGTTGACTAGAAGGACCTTTGTTGGCAAAGGAATGTCTCTGCTTTTGAATATACTGTCTAGGTAGGTCATAGCTTTTCTTCCAAGGAGCAAGCGTCTTTTAATTTCATAGCTGCAGTCACCATCTGTAGTGATTTTGGAGCCCCTCCCCAAAATAAAGTCTCTTACTGTGTCCATTGTTCCCCTGTCTATTTGCCATGAAGTGATGGGACTGGGTGTCATGATCTTAGTTTTTTGAAAGCTGAGTTTTAAGCCATCTTTTTCACTCTTCTCTTTCACTTTCATCAAGAGGCTCTTTAGCTGTTCTTCACTTTCTGTCATAAGGGTAGTGTCATCTGTGTATCTGAGGTTACTGATATTTCTCTTGGCAATTTTGATCCAGCTTCTTCATCATCCAGCCCAGCACTTCACATGATGTACTCTACATATAAGTTAAATAAACAGGGTGAAAATATACAGCCCTGACGTACCCTTTCCCAGTTTAGAACCAATCTGTTGATTTATGTCTGATTCTAACCATTACTTCTTGACCTGCATACAGATTTCTCAGGAGGCAGGTGGGGTCATCTGGTATTCCATTCTTCTTAAGAATATTCCACAGTCTATTGTGATCCACACAATCAAAGGCTTTGGCACAGTCAATAAAGCAGAAGTAGGTGTTTTTATGGAACTCTCTTGCTTTTTCAATGATCCAACAGATGTTGGCCATTTGATCTCTGTTTCCTCTGCCTTTTCTAAATCCAGCTTAAACATCTGGAAGTTCACGGTTCATGTACTGCTGAAGCCTGGCTTGGAGAATTTTGAGCATTACTTTACTAGTGTGTGAGATGAGTGAAATTGTGTGGTAGTTTGAGCATTCTTTGGCATTGCCTTTCTTTGGGATTGGAATGAAAGCTGATCTTTTCCAGCCCTGTGGCCACTGCGGAGTTTTCCAAATTTCCTAGCATATTGAGGGCAGTACTTTCATAGCATCATCTTTCAGGATTTGAAATAGCTCAGTTGGAATTACATCACCTCCACTAGCTTTGTTCTGTAGTGATGCATCCTAAGGTCAACTTGACTTCACATTCCAAGATGTTTGGCTTAGGTGAGTGACCACACCATCAGGTTATCTGAGTCATTAAGATTTTTTTTTTTTTTTGTATAGTTCTTCTATATTCTTGCCACCTCTTCTTAATATCTTCTGCTTCTGTTAGGTCCATACCATTTCTGTCCTTTATTGTGCCCATCTTTGTATGAAATGTTCCCTTGGTATCTCTAATTTTCTTGAAGAGGTCTCTAGTCCTTCCCATTCTATTGTTTTCCTCTATTTCTTTGCATCGATCACTGAGGAAGGCTTTCTGATCTCTCTTTGCTATTCTTTGGAACTCTACATTCAGATGGGTATATCTTTCTTTTTCTCCTTTGCCTTTAGCTTCTCTTCTTTCCTCAGCTATTTTAGGCCTCCTCGGATAAACATTTTGCCTTTTGCCTTTATTTTCTTGGGGACAGTTTGATCATGGTCTCCTGTACAATGTCACAAACCCCTGTCTATAGTTCTTCAGGCACTCTGTCTCTCAGATTTAATCCTTTAGATCTATTTGTCATGTCCACTGTATAACCATAGGGATTTGATTTAGGTCATATCCAAATGGTCTAGTGGTTTTCCCTTCTCTCTTCAATTTAAGTCTGAAATTGGCAATGAGGAGTTCATGATCTGAGCCACAGTCAGCTTCTGGTCTTGTTTTTGTTGACTGTATAGAGCTTCTCCATTTTTGGCTGCAAAGAACATAATCAGTCTGATTTTGGTGTTGACCATCTGGTGATATCCATGTGTAGATTCTTCCCTTGTGTTATTGGAAGAGGGTATTTCCTATGACCAGTGCATTCTCTTGGAAAAACTCTGTTAGCCTTTGCCACGCTTCATTCTGTACTCCAAGGCCAAATTTGCCTGTTACTCCAGGTATCTCTTAACTTCCTACTTTTGCATTCCAATCCCCTGTGATAAAAAGGATATCTTCTTTGGATATTAGTTCTAGAAGGTCTTGTAGGTCTTCATAGAATCATTCAACTTCAGCTTATTCAGCATTACTGGTTGGGGTATAGACTTGGACTACTGCAATATTGAATGGTTTGCCTTGGAAATGGACAGAGATCATTCTGTCATTTTTGAGACTACACCCAAATATTGCATTTCAGACTCTTTTGTTGACTATGAGAGCTACTTCATTTCTTCTAAGGGATTCCTGCTCACAGTAGTAGGTATAATGGTCATCTGAGTTAAATCCGCCCATTCCAGTCCATTTTAGTTCACTGATTCCTAAAACGTCGATACTCACTCTTGCCATCTCCTGTTTGGCCACTTCCAATCTGCCTTGATTCATGGACCTGACATTCCAGGTTCCTATGCAATTTTGTTCTTTACAGCATCGGACTTTATTTCCATCATCAGACACATCTACAACTGGGCATTGTTTCTCTTTGGTTCCACGTCTTCTTTCCTTGAGTTATTTCTCCACTCTTCTCCAGCAACAGCTGGGCACCTACCGACCTGGAAAGTTCATCTTTTAGTGTCCTACCTTTTGGCCTTTCTTATTGTTCATGGTGTTCTCAAGGCAAGAATACTTGAGAAGACTTGAGGGTGTGTACCTGATTAATGTAAATGCACATTTTCTGGGATTACTTCATAAAAAATAAGCCTTCGTTTCATAGTAACTTCTTTAATGGGGAAAACAAATTTTTTATTCTCTTGGTTAAATCTTAACCCACTGTTGTACGCATTTCTCTATCCTAAACACCTATTACATCCTGTATGATCCAAGAAAGCAAAATCCTGTGCTGGGAAAAGGGAAATCATCTGACATCATTCAGAGGAGGATTAAACTGAGGAAAATGAAGTAGTAGTCATCTAAGCATGAGTTTTAGTTTTCAAATAGGAAGCAGGAAAATAAGATAAGAAAAGGATTATTGTGATGAAGATAGTGGCTTAGGGAAAGAATATATCCCTAGTGGGTCAGTTGGTGAAGAATCCATCTGCAATGTGGAAGACCTGGGTTCGATCCCTGGGTTTAGAAGCTCCCCTAGAGAAGGGAACAGCTACCCACTCCAGTATTCTGGCTTGGAGAATTCCATGGACTATACAGTCTATGGGGCCGCAAAGAGTCGGACATGACTGAGCGACTTTCACTTTCACTTATCGAGAGTTGGACTGTGAAGAAGGCTGAGCGCCGAAGAATTGATGCTTTTGAACTGTGGTGTTGGAGAAGACTCTTGAGAGTCCCTTGGACTGCAAGGAAATCCAACCAGTCCATTCTGAAGGAGATCAGCCTTGGGATTTCTTTGGAAGGACTGATGCTAAAGCTGAAGCTCCAGTACTTTGGCCACCTCATGCGAAGAGTTGACTCATTGGAAAAGACCCTGATGCTGGGAGGGATTGGGGGCAGGAGGAGAAGGGGACGACCGAGGATGAGATGGCTGGATGGCATCACGGACTCAATGGACGTGAGTCTGAGTGAACTCTGGGAGTTGGTGATGGACAGGGAGGCCTGGCGTGCTGCGATTCATGGGGTTGCAAAGAGTTTCTAGTCAAGGCTATGGTTTTTCCTGTGGTCATGTATGGATGTGAGAGTTGGACTGTGAAGAAGGCTGAGCGCCGAAGAATTGATGCTTTTGAACTGTGGTGTTGGAGAAGACTCTTGAGAGTCCCTTGGACTGCAAGGAAATCCAACCAGTCCATTCTGAAGGAGATCAGCCTTGGGATTTCTTTGGAAGGACTGATGCTAAAGCTGAAGCTCCAGTACTTTGGCCACCTCATGCGAAGAGTTGACTCATTGGAAAAGACCCTGATGCTGGGAGGGATTGGGGGCAGGAGGAGAAGGGGACGACCGAGGATGAGATGGCTGGATGGCATCACGGACTCAATGGACGTGAGTCTGAGTGAACTCTGGGAGTTGGTGATGGACAGGGAGGCCTGGCGTGCTGCGATTCATGGGGTTGCAAAGAGTAGGACACGACTGAGCGACTGAACTGAACTGAACTGAGAGAAAGGCCAAAGGTCAAAGTGGAATCTAGGGTTTGCCCCATTCTTCTGCTGACATGTTTATTTGTTTTAGACCAAGTTGACACTCTTTTATAGTTTGGATCATCATGCCTATCCTTTTAGTTACTGTCTTTCTTTCATTTTGATTGCTGTTTGCTTTGTTTTCCATATTAGACTGTTACCCCTTTTTGGAAAGTCTGCTGACAAAGAAGCTCTTTGTTCCTGACTACATCTCACAATGCTTCTCTCTCTCTGCTACACAAGCACCATGGACGATGTTTTAGTGTAGCTTACAATTATGCTACCACATACAAGTCATTGGACTGAAGGCATGGTAGAAGAGGCACTGGCATAGAACTGGGGCCTTTGCAATTTAAAGTTTATCAACAGTGTATATCTGTTAATTATTTAAAAGCTTCCACTGTGCCTTATGATGCTAATTTTAAAACATTTATGCTATCTGCTGTGAGTTTGGGGGAACCAATGAAACTCGGCAGGTGTATCCATTAAAGATTGGACTATAACAGGGCAGACTGTTAAGATGAGAGGCTTCGAGAAATGATAGATGGCCATTAATGAAAAATGCAAAAGCATAAGAGCTAATTCAATTTTTATTGGGCAAAATAAAATTGTTTCATTTGTTTCTGGTGCTCCTGAAAATGCTGGAAGACCTACTCTTAAAAACCTCGATACTTACCTTGACGAACATGCTCAAGTATTTCCCATTTGCACTTATTTGTATGGTCAGAGGGAAGAAATGGGGAGAGAGTCCATTTATTTCTTCCTAGAGACTACGATTTCAAATTTCAATTAAAATGAAATGAGCGGCATGATTATCACTGTAGAGCAGGCTGTAGGTAGCAGCAATGGGCCTCCTTTCATTGCTATGGCAACCGTGCTGCCTTGTCACGGCTACCTTGGCGCTACATGTAATTGTCAGTGTGTGAGCTAAACTGATAATACACAATCAATACCCCATAAGCCGAAAACACGTTCTGAGTCTGAAAGAAAACCTAGAGCAAGCGAGGTGATTTATTATTATTTTTATACACATGGTCTGGGACGGACACACATATTGTGGCAATCTATAAGTTTTGCTAGAAGGGGAAGGAAAACAAACCTGAATGGCACTCTCTGGACTAAATGCCACCCACAGTCAGGGAGGATGAGCCTTAAATGGTCAGGGGCCCTGATGGAGCAGGAAACAGAGCAGAATGCAATGTGGATAGGCCTTTGAAAACAACCAGCTCCCCTTCTGAAGGGAAACACCCCTGCGGAGCTTAGAGTAAAATCTAGAGTGTGGAGTTGGCGGGAGCAGAGTATGTGTCCATGGTGTTCCCTGGGTGTCCTCTTCACCACTGCCAGGCTGCCAGTTATATTTTGCAGCAACCAAATAAGCGTGCCTCATGCAGACACCAATTTCAGCCAAGGATACAAGAAAAGCAATCATCAAGAAGACCAGACTCCTCCATGTTTCCACCCAGTCTTGCCCTTCTTTTCAAATCCTTAAACTGGTTGTTGCCCAACTTCAGTGAGTGTGAGAAATACCTGCAGGGCTTGAGAAAATTCAAATTGCTAAGGCACTTCCCTCAGAATTCTCACTCAGTAGGTCTGAGATGGGTTCTGAGAAGTTGCTAACACTGTTCGTTCCCAGGCCACACTTTGAGAACCACTGCCTGAAACTTATCTCAGCAGTGGTTTCACTGTTTGTAAATAATAATAATAATATCTTTTCTAGTAGAGCAACAATGCAACTAAAATATGTATGTTTTGGAAGGAAGAGGCAGTAAGAAAGCTGCATTAACACTGAATAAACTTGGCTCAAGAAACAAAAATTAGATAGGACTTTTATTTATTTGTTTGTTTTCTTGTCTTTTGTACATGGCTTACTTAGGAACTTGAGATAGATTGACCACCACTGAAGATAATTAAGGAAGAAGAACATCAGGTATGCCAGAATATAGGAAATCATAGGAAATCTGTGCAATCACAGAGAAATACATCTTTTAGACATGAAGACTAGCCTGAGATGTGAGAAGTACAACTTTGAGGTGAGGGAAGACAAGAACTGCCCCCCCACCACCACCACCCAGATGGATCTCTTGACCCACTGACCCTAACCAGTGGCCTCATTTTGAGTAGCTGCTCAGACAAAGCCTTCCTTTAAGTAAAGAGTAAGTGGAACAAAGCCAGAAGACTGGTGTTGGGAGGTCCTTCAAAGAGGAAAAAGGTGAGAGGTAGGAAATGTTTGAAGTGGTTTGGATCTAAGCAGAGATTCATGCTTTGGCAGAAAGCTGCTGACTTAATGACCTTCACAGCACAGAATAAAGTCACTTTATCTCTTGTTTTCCAGTGTGTGATATGGTCAGAACATGTATGTTTTGGACAAGTACTGATAAAATACATGCCCTGAAATGTATACATACTATTAAGGAATGATGGTGTTTCACTGTTTTTCCTGATGCTTACTGTTTTCCAAAGGACAGGATCTGACACATCTATTTAAATCAGGGTTCATTTATTCATATTTACTCTCAGTCTGATACATGGAGAAAAATCAGGGGTGTGTTTCAAGTAATAGCTGTAAATTAGTAACAAAATCTACAGCTCAGTCGAGAGACCACATAATTTTATGAAGGTAAATGCTGTTTTTCCATTCCTTTAAAATAATGTCTGTCCCACGTTGCCATGGAAAATGTAAGGCAGTTAACATTAACCTGAATTTAGTGGAATTTCAACCTTCACGATTGTAGGTTAATAAAATGGTATTTTAAAATATCATCCAATTTTTGAAAAAGAAAAGAGGAACTCAACGAGACACTTAAGGTTCACAAAATGAGCCCAGCATTAACCAGAGCTAATCATTTACAGTAGATTTTCTTTTCTTTAATCTTACTTAAGTATGGTAACAGGATAATGTTTCCCAAAGTGTGCTTCCTAGACCAGCGGATCAGTTCCACCTGGGAACATCACAGACGCACGTGTTCCGCTGCCCTGCTCACAGACCCACTTCATCAGGAACCCTGGGAGTGGGACCCCGCGATGTGGGCTGCACAAAGCCCAAGACGATACTGATGTACCACGGCTCCAGAGTCACACTCACAGAGTGCCCCTTTCTTTGTCCCTGATCTCAGGTACAGGCCTTGTATGACACACTCCACAGAACACAGCCAGGCAGTCATTTTTCAGTTATTCCGTTTCTGAAAATGATGGGCTATTTTTTTTTTAATCAGTCATAAAAATAAGGATCTCTGCCATCCTTTATGTCATCTTTTATTATGATTTCCCCTCTGTTCACACTCAATCGATATGCATAAAAAATCAACGATAACAATGTTAATAAACCCATTTGCCACAAATTTGAAAGCAAACAACTGACTACACTATTTTTCTCTCATTTTTGTCATTACAATTTAGCAATTAAGATCTGCTGTCTCTTCCCAGAGTTTACCCACCCCTCAAATGCTTCAAGATCACTTTTCAAATGTAAACGCATCAGGAGAAAAAGACACCTGCGGAGGTTCTTTTCTCCAATGAAACAATTTACCCATAGATTAAGTTTAAATAATCCCTCAGAAACCCTAGATTGCAGCATCAGGTACATGGGTGTTTTAGAAGGTATTTTTCCCCCACATTCATTAAAATTAATTTGTGCATTTTATGACACGAAAACTTATCAAAGCATCTTAACTGTGAAGCTAACTAAATAAATATCCCCAGCATTCCCCACACTTTAAAGAGATTATTTATTTTCTCTGAGGGCTGATAAAAGTTCTGATGGCACATTTTCTAATTTTAAAACCATTTTCATTTCACACTTCTGAAAATCTTGAAGTCAGGAGTGAGCTGGTGGGTCTGTTTGAAGTGTGATTCACACTTTATGTTCTCTCCCCCCAACAGCTCATGCATATTTATAACGCCAACCAGACTTCAGGTTTTAAACACGCCAAAGAAAGGGACTATTTTAGAGAATAATAAATAAGTGTGCTGTAGTTATGTAGCACTTTCTGTCCAAAATATCCACTCTTTTTACAAATTTGAACTCACAATTTTCAAAGATAAATAATAGAGAAGTCATCCTCACCTTCATCTTATTCTACAAAAGGCTTCATTAAAATAATATATTTTTTTCTCTACAGCACTTTCAACAGTAACTTTCCACTTTCCTTTTTCCAGGTTTATAATATTCACTATTCCACTTAATAATCACAAACTTACTAATCATTCATTCACTATTTCACTTAATAATCTTCATTCATTTATCAGCCAGTCAATCCATCCACCTCCCCACCCAAAAAGTAATCCACCAGTCAGTCAACAACTACCATTACAAGGATGCTGTGATAAAGCCAAGGATAGGCTAGAGAGATACAAGCAGAGAATCCCATCTTTCTCAACTGAGAGTACATAAGTTATTTGAGATTACATGATAGGTATATAAGTTATTATGTCAATATGAAAAGTGCCCACAAGTGATAAATAGGTGAAGTAATAAAGAAGCAAATACTTAACTGATTCCAGATATGGTTTTAAATGGCACATGAAGGCAGTGGTGTTTTAATTTTATGTAAAAAGATAAAATGGAATTCACTAGGTTGAGTTCAGTTCAGTTCAGTCGCTCAGTCGTGTCTGATTCTTTGCGACCCCATGAACTGCAGCACACCAGGCCTCCTTGTCCATCATCAACTCCTGGAGTCCACCCAAACCCATGTCCATTGAGTCGGTGATGCCATCCAACCACCTCATCCTCTGTCATCCCCTTCTCCTCCTGCCCTCAATCTTTCCCAGCATCAGGGTCTTTTCAAATGAGTCAGCTCTTTGCATCAGGTGGCCAAGTATTGGAGTTTCAGCTTCAAAATCCGTTCTACCAATGAACACCCAGGACTGATCTCCTTTAGGGTTAGGTTATAGGGCACAATAAGCAATTCAGTCCAAAGAAGTAGCATGAGCGAAGCTTCCAAGGCATGGAGAGGCACAGCCTCTTGAGGCTGAGGGATCACCAGCTTAACACCACGGGCCAGGGACTTCCTATGGGAGTGCGCTTTATTTCAAGGCATTCTAATTCAATTTATTTAACACATCAAGCAGGTTCAGGAAAGCACACTCTCAGGTTCAGATTCAATGCCTCTTACTGATTCCTAAAGCTAACTGGAAAGTATGAGAAAAAATTAAAAGGGTCCTAGGATCGGATTTGCATTTAGCGGTGTGGCAGACAGTTACTAGAGGAGAGAGGCAGAGAGCAAAAGCACTGGTTCAGAACAGCTGTGGGACTTCGCTGGGGGTCCAGTGGCTAAGACTCTGTGCTACCAAGGCAGGGAGTTAGGGTTCGATCTCTGGTCAGGGGACTAGATCCCACATTCTGCAGCTAAAGATCCCAAGCGCCAAAACTAAGACCCAGTGTAACCAAATCAAAACAAAACAAATCAAAATAGAACAGCTGTAACAACCCGGTTCCTGTTAATACTTTCATTCATTCATTTGGCCAACTGATATTACTGAGTTCTTAAGATACAAACCCCACCAAGCTAAACTCAGAATCAGATCATGGATTATCCTAACGGAAGTCCACTGGGTTGCTTTCAGCCGGTTGTTTTTGTTTTCATCTTCCTTCGGCTGGTAAACTTCTTACAGGCAGCGGCAACCCCTCTTTTAAACGCAATCATGCGCTCGCCTAGAGCGCTAGTACAGGGCTCTGTGCACGCTCTGCGCGGGCCACGAATGTGTGCTGATGACACTCAGTTTCACGACTACAACACTGTTTTGTAACTTAGCCAGGAAACAGAAGTGCTGTGATTCAAACAACACGCCATCCCACTATCCTCACTGCCAGCAACACAGCCCAGAAGCCAAAGCTCTGGGCTTGGGAGTGAGCCGGCTGGGGAAATTCTGGGACTCCGTGGCAAGCACTGCTAACTTTGTCCTACTCGGAAGCAGCCTACACTTTTCAAGCACGCAAGTCGTGCATCAGAGTAACGTGGCATCACGTAGCCCTCTCAGCTGGACTTGTTTTCTTTAGTGAGAAAATAGATAAACGTACCAAAAACAATATAGGTTTTTAAAACAGTTTTTATTTATTTTTTAAAATTTATTTATTTATTTTAATTGGAGGCTAATTACTTTACAGTATCGTAGTGGTTTTGCCATACACTGACGTGAAAATTACTGGATACCTTCCAGGTGGCACAGTGTTAAACACATACCAATGCAAGAGACTCAAGACACATAGATTTGATTCCCTGGGTCAGGAAGATTCCCTGGAGGAGAAAATGGAAAACCGCTCCAGTACTCTTGCCTGGAAAGTTCCATGGACAGAGGAATCTGGTGGATTATAGTCCATGGGGTGGCAAAGAGTTGGACTCGTTATTAAGAAGGAGAACTCTATAAAACTTACTGCTGCTGCTAAGTTGCTTCAGTTGTGTCCGACTCTGTGCGACCCCATAGACGGCAGCCCACCAGGCTCCCCCATCCCTGGGATTCTCCAGGCAAGAACACTGGAGTGGGTTGCCATTGCCTTCTCCATAAAACTTACTATTCATATTTATATTAAATAGAATATAAAGCACATACAGTAAATTCTTTACAATTTATAAATTTTCCTCTTAAAAGAATGAGTGATAACATCTCATCAGAAACAGTTCCAAGTGAAACCTTAATCTTCTGTGCCTTATTGTACACTGGCCCTGTTGTACCCAGTTTATTTGCTGTGATTTCTTGATCTTGTTTCAGCTCTTTAAAAAAAGGGGGGGAAAAGCTAAATTCTAAGTTATTTTATTTATCTACATATCTAAAGTTTGATTTCTGTCCCTCTTTCCCATTCCAAATTTCCCTACAGCTTCTCTTCTCTCCATCTCTTGACAACCCAGATTAACAACTTGTTTATTCTTATCTCTCCCTATTATCTTATTTCTTCACTTAACAATATATTGTGGAAATTCCTCTAAGTCATGTGGTTTAGATCAAGATAGATCAGGTTCATTCTTCTAAGGACTGTGGAACAATCTCTAAAGGAAATCTATTATAATTTACTCGACAACTCCATTTTCCTATTTATAAACATTTCTCCTTTTTTAACCACTGTAAATAGTCACAAAAAAACTCTTACATGTATGTACTAGGATACTGATATTTTTATTTCTATGAGATAGACTCTCAAAGTTAGGATTCCTGAGGCAAAGGGTATATGTATCTTAATTTTAACAGAAACTGCCATACAGAAGTTAATCTTTATTTAAAGAAAGAAAAGCTATAATAATTTAATTTTTTCTGTATTTTAAACAGCAGCAAGAGTTGGCACACTTTAAAATTTGTACTAATCTGATGAATATAAAGTGATATCTCATTGTTACATAAATTTGCAATTCTTTGATCACACAGGAGATCACACATTTTTTCCATAGGTTTAAAGGCCATCAGAATGCTTCCTTTTGTAAAATGCTTATTCATATTCATCACCCATTTGTCTCCTAGGTTCTTTTCTTCAGTTATCAATCTGCAAAACTTTTATGTATAATCTGCTTTTGTTTGTGGGAGGCACTGCTAGCCACCTATCTGTAATTATTATTGCCCTTCTCCCCTGCAGTCTATGGGGTCACGACTGAAGCGACTAGCAGCAGCAGCCCCATAAAAGAACTCTTAACATTAATGTTGAAATATGCCCAGATTAAAGAAACAAAACAAAGAAACAAACAAAACCAAATTGCTTTAACCAATCTCCCTTAGCAGCTGGGACAGACACAGTTATGGTGAAAGAAAAACAAGCTGACATCACAAGGTGAGACTTCTGGACAATTTCTTTTGAAAACTGCAAACTTAGCTGGTATACATATACTTTTTGCTTTCACCCTCCCAACTTTTTCCCTTCCTAGAATTTGGGTCAAATACTAAAGGTGCAATAGCCTTTCAGAGAACACAAAGTGACAAGGATGAAAGTCCATGGTTAGGACAGCTGCTTAGGGATTACTGCATAGAGCTGTTGTATGAACTGTGAATGGCTCACCTTTTGACTCCTTACGTAAAACAACAAACAACAAAAAAATTCAGACACCTAACTTGTTAAAGCACGGTTATTTATGCTCTCAGTTACAACTGTTTATAATCCTGATGGACTTATTTCATTACAGCTTTTCCCAAATATATCATTTATATATTAAAAGTATTAACGGAATCTTTTACTATACGTTTTTAACTTAAAATTCTTATATATTGACTATTTTCATTTTATATTATAGCATGTGGGATTCTTGTTTTGGTTAGAAATGTTCCAACCGATCATTCGTACAGATAGTATACACGTTCTTCCAATATGTTTGGTACTTAAAAAAAAAAAAAAAACTTTAAGGCTTTAATTCATTAGGAGTTTACTTTGTTTATGAAGTGAGACAGATACCCATATGGATTTTTTTTCCATATGGATGGTGGGCTGTCTTTCTACCACTTGTCAAATAAACACTTTGGATCTATCCACTGAATTTTGATGACAGCTTGGTAAGCAACTACATTGCCATGTATGCTGGGGACTTTTTCTGGCTACTCTTCACTCTCTATAATCTACTTGCCGATTTCTAGGCCGGAACTACATTTTCTTTTTTTTTTTTTACTATGGTTTTATACTGGACTTATAAAGTATACCCTTCTTCAAAATCTTTTCTTAGATTTCTTTTTGGCTATTCCCAGACATGAACGCTTTCATATGAACTTTAAGATCACTCTAGGTCATCAGAGAAGGCAATGGCACCCCACTCCAGTGCTCTTGCCTGGAAAATCCCATGGACAGAGGAGTCTGGTGGGCTGCAGTCCATGGAGTCGCTAAGAGTCGGACACGACTGAGTGACTTCGCTTTCCCTTTTCACTTTCATGCATTGGAGAAGGAAATGGCAACCCACTCCAGTGTTCCTGCCTGGAGAATCCCAGGGACGGGGGAGCCTGGTGGGCTGCCGTCTATGGGGTCGCACAGAGTCAGACATGACTGAAGTGACTTAGCAGCAGCAGCAGCAGGTCATCAAAAAGCCACCAGCAGGAGATTTGATTTGGAATTGTAATGGGGGATCACTGATACTAAATCATCCCACCAAGGTCATAGCCTTTTCTTTGGCCAAATATTGCTTGCTCGTTTCTATAGTCTAAAAAATATATGTGGTTTTTTTTTTCCCCCACATCCTGTTAAACATATCTCTAGATATTTTTGACTTTGGTTATCTTTTATGAGTTGTCTACATCTAGTTGTCCCAGGCAAAATAACAAATACATATCTTTCCTTTCCTCTTTCCCTTCTATAGGAATTTTCTTCTACAAAAATACTTATTCTTCTATACAAGAATAATTAACCCAGATGTTAAAGGTGAGAAGATAACTTAAAATATGCCATCAGTAAGAGTTCTTTCCTACTCTCACCGTATCAGAAGGGAAAGTACAAGGGAAAGAGGGGGAAAAAATCCTTCCTTTTTTCTTTCTCCTGCCCTTCCTTTCTTTCTTTTGGAGATATTCAATATTTTTAAAAGTAAATGCAATATAAGGACAACAACAAAAAGATGAATTATAACAAATATAAGGCAAAAAAGATAAATTTATCTATTTTTACTAATATTTTGAGTGTTGTTGTTTTCCTCTCCATTCTACAAATAAAGGCAACTGAAGCTCAAAGTTAGGGGTCTGGTAAGTATCACAGTCAGGATTCAAACTCAGGGCTGTATAATCCAGAGAGAGGGTGTGGGGCGGGAGGGGGGAGGTGGGGGTCGGGATTGGGAGTTCATGTACACTCGTGGCTGATCCATGTCGATGTGTAGCAAAATGAATACAGTATTGTAAAGCAAAACAAATTAAAAAAATAAAAATTAATTAAAAAAAAAAAAGAAACCCGGAAAAAATATATATATAAAATGAAGTGAATGATAAACCCCCCCCACAAAAAAAAACAAAACAAACTCAGGGCTGTATGTTTCCAGAGTTGTTGTCTTTTTCCTAGCATGATACTGCTTCTCTATAGCAATTTCCCACAGATGTTGTTTCATTTATACTTGCTTTTTACATAGATGTACAAAGACTAATTAATTCAGATATTAAAGGTGAGAAGATAATTTAAAATATGCTTCCATCAGTCAAAGAGTTCTTTCCTGCTCTCACTGTATCATATCTAGATTATGTCCTTTTATTTGTAGGATTGTTGCAAGATAAAGACTTTTTCCCTGGTTTTAGATGTACTGGGATATTACATTGACCTTTCTTTTACTCCTGTAAGTTACAGTTGCACATTGCAGAACCCATTCGATTTCATCACAACTGGGATTATTTTTCCAGTGGGACAAAAAAAAAAAAAAAAACCTAAATGAGCCAAAAACTATTTTCTCCAAAGAACAGGAACTTAAAACTCAGATGCAGGGCCATCTCTCTTGATTATAATTTTGTTGCCATACATTTTCAACAACAGCCAAAAAAGGAGACACAAAAGCAAAACTACCTGATACATCTGCTCCCATATAAACACCACCCTCACTCTTCTGATCAGGCATGCATCAAAAAGCTCTGTCTACGTTTAAGTGTAAGATGAATGACCACTTTGAGCTTTCCCTCGGGTTCTCTAGGATGATACCATTATGCACGATAGTGAACTAGTTACAGAACTGATTGTCACCAAAGTATAGGCAGCATCTTTCAGGGACTTTGCTTTTGTTAAGTGCAAGGGAATGTAACTGAAAGGGACCGAATAAAGGGACAAAGTAGCTGATTAAATAGTTAATGCCACCAGGGGGACAATACATCAAAAAAATATGCGAGGCCCCTCCAAATTAATGATTATTTAAGAAAGCAGCTTTGCTTAACCACAAAACCAAGCAGGCTTGCTTAGCAACAAGGTTATGCAACAGAGCATGAGAGATGCCCTGAAACATTGTGGCATAAGGCAGCGGGGCATGAGCCCCACAGCTTGCCAGTGAGTTCAGTGTGTTAAGATATGGTCTCTGCACACATCAGTTCAGTTCAGTTGCTCAGTCATGTCCGACTCTTTGTGACGCCATGAACTGTAGCATGCCAGGCCTCCCTGTCCATCACCAACTCCCGGAGATTACTCAAACTCATGTCCATTGAGTTGGTGATGCCATCCAACCATCTCATCCTCTGTCATCCCCTTCTCCTCCTACCTTCAATCTTTCCCAGCATCAGGATCTTTTCCAATGAGTCACTTCTTTGCATCAGGTGGCCAAAGTATTGGAGTTTCAGCTTCAGCATCAGTCCTTCCAATGAATATTCAGGACTGATCTCCTTTAGGATGGACTGGTGATCTCCTTGTAACCCAAGGGACTCTCAAGAGTCTTCTCCAACATCACAGTTCAGAAGCACACATAAAACACACACACACACATACACACACTAATTTCTGGACCTAGCTTGACCATGTAGAGACAAAAAACTTTCCTGCCCAACCTGGAGGAGGAACTGATGATGGAAGCATGCCATCTACTAAAGAATGGCAAAGAAAGTCTTCTCTTTGCTCCCGACTTTTCCTTTGATTAAAAACTGTAGCCCACCAAGTTTTTGGGTGTGGCACCCACTTGTCTGTCTGATTGTAAGCTTCACAGGCCACTAATTCGAATAGACCACTTTTTATCTATCACTTTGCCACTCACTGAATTCTTTCAGCATTGAGACATAAAGGACCAGAGCTCTTTGGTGCCCCCTGAAATGACACCTAACGATTTCACAGGTAGACTCCAGTGACAGGTAAGGAAGAAGCTAGTCATTGCTGGGCACTCATTTCAACTACTTTCTATAAGTACTACTATCATAACTCCTTGTGACTTTACTTTGAAATCCAATTTCCCTCTGTTCCAAAAGAAAGAACATTTTGGGTATATCATTCTCAAGGAAAGGAGAAGAACAAATGTATTCAGTTCCTCCCTTGACCTGCCCCTTCTTCAGTGGAGAGCAAAATAAAGAGCATGTGTAAAGGCTTAATTAATGTCAGGATTAAAACACAGATCCTGCTTCTGTGCCTGGGGGAAGTCAGTATATGTTTTTTGAAGTTTAATTTCAAGGGCAGAGTAGAACCTTGTAGAGTTTTTCCTACTAATTGGGCCCTAAGTGAGGAGTCCATATGTTAAAACATCTCCTGAAAGGGTTATTTGTATTCCTCCTCCTCCTCAGAAATATACATTAAAGGAAAAATAAAACTCTCCTTGGAATATTATTGTTTTGAGATGTTCCAGTACTTGATTTGTGACAGCAGATACAAAGAGTCACCAATTGATATCCCAAACTCAAGCCACTGGGTTGATTCAGACATTAAAAAAGCACAATCTTCTCTTGAAATTCTAACTACCTCAAATTTCTGTATCATAACGAACACACATTCTTTTCAGATATTTGGTATGGCTAAAACAGCTATTAATAGATTCTGGAAATGTAGAAAGAAATGTGGAGAGACAGGGAAAAATCCACAATGGGAAAAAGCAGGGTAATTGTAGATGTACTTCTTGCTGAACCTTGTACCGTGTGTGTGCGCGTGCACACACACACGCACACACACACACACAAAACCAGGTAGTGTATTCTCTGCATAAGTTTCCCATGCTATTTGGTGATGAAGACTGATTTTTCACCTCAGTCTATCCTTTAAGAATCAGTTCAAATTTCAACACCTCCACAAATATCTGTCTATGCAGCTTCCAGAGATCTTTGTTTTCCTCATACCTACAGGGCCTGTTGCGCTTCTCCGGGGGCTCAGATGGTAAAGAATACTCCTGCAGTCCTGGAGACCTGGGTTCAACTCCTAGGTTGGGAATGGCTACTGACTCTAATATTCTGGCCTGGAGGATTCCATGGACAGAGGAGCCTGGCAGGCTACAGTCCATGGGGCCGCAAAGAATCAGACCTGACTGAGTGACTTTCACTTTCAGACTTTCACGGGACCTGTGTGAATAACATCCATCTGACATAAATATGCAGCCGTGAAAATGGCTACTTTACTTGGAGTTCTAAAATAATAAGGAAACTAGAAGACCGACCCCAATCCTTCGTTTTGCATATTAAAAACTTGTTAGATATGTTAAATAATTTGTCTAAGACACACTGACAATTTTAACTGGGTATCTCTTCTCTACAACTATATTGCAGACTCATAGAATACAGAATAAAAGTATTTTTTCTTTGGATGTCTTTTCAAATTATTTATTTTTAATTGAAGGATAATGACAACATCGTGTTGGTTTCTGCCATTCATCAACATGGGTCAGCCATAGGTGTACATATGGCCCCTCCTTCTTGAGCATCTCTCCGACATCCCTCCCCATCCCACCACTCTAGGTTGACACAGAGCCCCAGTTTGAATTCCTTGAATCACACAGCACATTTCCACTGGCTATCTATTTTACATATGTTAGTGTATATGTTTCCATGCCACTTTGTCCCAGAATGAGAGTCTTATACTCCATATATTCCATCGACCCTTGTTGGTCCTATTCCAGTCACTTTCTCATAATAGATGTTCAATAAGTATGTGTTGGTTGAAGGTTTAACATTAATCTTGAAGCAAATTTAATTTAATCTGGTGCAACCAAAAAATATCTCTTGAACATGTAGTATAAAAAGTATTGTTAAGTGAAGAAGTCTACTGTTCAGAGAGCTTGAAATCTTGCATAGAAGATAAGATGTTCCAGCTGTGTCTACCTCGGCTAGAGTCATGAATGTTTTATATACACTTAGGACTGGTCTCTACTGGATTGTAAGCCAATTCTAACCAAGGAAGGGTGTATCCTTAAATCACAGTCTCACGGGTTGATGGGTTTGCAGCGACTGCATTTGGACCACTTGATGGGTCTGCAGTTACTACTTTGGAACACACTGGCCGCCTCTCACTGGTGTGTTTTCCCTATCTCTATTTACTTTCCTTCTGGGACTGTCGCCTTCCATGACATCCACAATCATTAGATGAAACCTAAAAAATATTTTCAATCTCCACCACTTCAATGTATGCTTACAAAGGATATTTCAAAGTGTGCTCAATCAGTGAGCCAGGCACTTTACATAGATTACTTTATGCAACAGTCACAGTAAACCTGAGATGTCAGGATGCATGTATTTATTTTATTGATGAAAAAATGGAATCTCAGATGACTACAGCATCTTTCTCAAGGTCCTAAACTTTACTGAATAGCAGAGGCAAGAATGAAATACAGGGATGTGCTGCTATGCTGTGCTCTGCTTAGTCGCTCAGTCATGTTCAGTTCTTTATGATCCAAAGGACGGTAGCCTGCCAGGCTCCTCTGTTCATGAGGATTCTCCAGGCAAGAATACTGGTGTGGGTTGTCATGCCCTCCTCCAGGAGATCTTCCCAAACCAAGGATCAAGCCCAGGTCTTCTGTATTACAGGCAGGTTCTTTACCATCTGAGCCACCAGGGAAGCTCAAGAATACTGGAGTGGGTAGCTATCCCTTCTCCAGGGGATCCTCTCAACCCAGGAATCAAACTGGGGTCTCCTACACTGCAAGTGGATTCTTTACCAGCTGAGTGACCAGGGAAGCCTGAAATACAGGGGTATCTGGCTTCAAAGATTCTCCTTCTTCTTTTTTTTTTCTAAGTCCATTCCAAATACTCTTCCTAAGAAAAGTTACAAAAAGCCAGTCAATGCCAATTTTATTAATCCTCAGGTCTCAGCATTAAAAATAGAGAATTTTCTTAAAATTTGGGTCAATATCAAATTTAACTTCTCTAGACTAAAAAAAAACTCAATAAAACAACAAAAAACTAAGCATCTTACAAGATAAGATGACATTCTGTCTTAATTTCTCAATTATTGTATTCACAACACCAACACCAATATTTCTGATTAATTTCCATTTTCTATAGACAAATGTTTGTGTGACTCACAATAAAATCTTTGTAATAATTTTATTGTAATAAATAAAATGGGAAATCTGCCCATTGTAAACAGTGTAGCAATAAGACTGAAGAGGAAAGAGAAGCAAATTAGGATGGATGTGTGACCCTCAAGCTGAGAATGAACCAGCTTGATGAAAGACTATTTGAAATACCTCTTAACTCTAGAGTTCTAGGCAGTTACTGTCAACCCCCAACTAAAAGGGAAACACTTTCAGAACAACCCAGGATAAGTGGCATATCCCTTGAATTCTTTCCAGATGTACGTGACTTAGAAAGGACTACTGTAATATAATAATTCAGGGGGGCGGGGGGTGGGGGGAGGACAGAAGTAAACCAGTCCTGGTATTAAAGGCAGCTGCAGAAGAAGCTGTAGAAGGGCATGCATTTTTAATCCTGCAGCACATACAACATTCTCTGCCCCATCCCCAATAGTATTGTGTTGGCCATTTGTAAATCATTTTTAATTGTCTTATTAAGCAGCTTAGAGTACAGCAATCAAAAGCTTGTGGCGTTGTGAGACCTGGCACAGCCACTGGGCATGGATCAGTGGTCAGGATAATGGAAGACGCAGGATTACATAACCAGCTATGGTCAGCAGGGAAAGTGATTTGGAGAGAAAGCAGTACATGGTTGATTTTGAAGAGATGCTAATCTCAGACAATATGAAACCTGACATTATGGTTCCGGAGAATGGAGACCCCTCTCCACGCATACCCACACATCAGCCGTGTACAGTCTGATGACTGCATTGGGAGAATCTAACTGTCAAAAGCAGTGATCTCTTTTCAAGGAGAAATTCCTCATGCCATGTCCTGACTCATGACATAAAGGCTATTTGCAAAATAGGCCCCAAAGGTTGGAATTTTTTTGGAGGAGATTCCCAGAAACTACATCAGAAAGTTGACTCTTGCTTTAATGAGAACATATCAATACAACATTGCATGAGAGTGAAATTTTCGAGTCAAGATTCCATGAAGACAATTTTCTGAGATGCGTGTGTCATGTCACAACTCTGTGACTCACAGTTATGACATCTGTAGACTTAAAATAGATAAAAGATCAGTTCTCACTCCTCTAAAGACTTAATTGTCCTACACTGTTTAAAGCATCCCAAGGAAAAGACACAAACTCCTGAATTAATTATTATGTCACTTTAAGCACTAGCAAGAGCCAACAGTTGTGGTCAACAGATAAGGAGCAGCGCAAACTCATGATGAGTTCCTAGCTAAGGGATCCAATGAAATGCGTTACTCTTCACAATCTCTTACTAGACAATGACCACTTTCAACTCAGCCACCAAAAGTTTGACTGAAAATGAGGAATGGGAAAAGAAAGAACTTAGGTAATTAATGGCAATACATTTTTAAATGCATATTAAGAGAATTCTATTTTAATGCAACATCAGTGGGGAAAAATTGTCTAGTCCCCTGGATTTATAGTTTCCCAGTTATATGCTGCAACATAAATAATGTATAGCTTTCAATTTTTTTCTTGATTTTCTAGTCATAGGCAAAAATATTCTAAGTCTGTTTCCACATGCATCTGGTCTTATCCAGACAAAGAAAGCATAAAAATTTCAGTAGAGACACTGTTGGTCAAATGTTGCAATAGTCTTAGAAATCTTACGATTACATACTATGTGTTTTTCTGAACAACAACTCTATTTATTTTAGCTTGAGATTTTGAAATAAGCCTAATTAGAGATACAGCATAAATAATCTAATTTTGAGAAATATGCTTGGATAAGGGATGGAGGATGGGAAGAACTTCCCACATAGGTATTCTTTCTCATTTTCATAAGTGATAACTTATTTGCCCTTCATATTCCTCTTTAGGTTTAACCATAGGTGTAGCATTTCAAAAGCAGTTTGGTAAAATAACCCTGAAGTTTCTCCATGGAAATTATAATGATTTCACAAGTGGTCTTATTCCCAAACATCTCTCAAAGTGGTTATGTTAAATAAAAGTAAAATTAAAATGATTTAGCCACACCAAAATACAAAACTAATTAAACATCCACCTTTCCAATGAAAGTGGAGAAAACAAAGAAGGACATACATAAGTCACTTATTTTACTGTTAGGATTTGTTCAGTCCTTGCTGGGGAGTCCAGGGGGGCCTTAGCTGTTGTCTACAGACTAGATAAAGTCCTTGCACCTGGTCTTGCTTTATCAGAGACGTGCACCTACACTAAAGGATCAAAAGGTGTGTCACATTAGCAGACATATAAATTATAGTTGAGAGATGCGTCCTAGAAGTGATGAGTGACAGATCTAAAGAGAGATGCAAGACACTATATAGGGAACTTGCTCATAAGATTAAACTGGTGAGTAAAGAGCTGGGAGGGTCAGGACAAGGCTGAAATGCATAGCTTCAAGGTGAGTATTTCATGTAGTACTGACTGAATGGATCTAGTAAGGCTTAAAAGCTTAAAAAAAGTCACACGGTACTGGACAGGGATAAGAGTGATGTTGCTTCTGTTGTTGCTTTTGTTATTCTACATAATAACTATTTTTAGACAAAGTCTACTCTTAAAAAGAAGAAGAAAGGGGCATGGTTTATCCTCGTTCTGCCATTTTCTTCAGTTCATTAAATGAAAGAAATTGATTTGGCAGAGCTAATTTTGTAATTAAAAAGCTTATCATGGTTTTCTACAGTGAGTTAAGTAAACAGGCAGTAATTCAGTTACAATATTTACATAGCTCATGCCAGGGGATGTCTGCTCACTAAACTATGGGGAGATGAGAAGGAGGTCATATAAGATGGGGATAAAGAGAGTGTATCAAGGGCAAGAAGGAATTCAGATGTGACAGGTCATTACTGCATTTCTTATGTTGGCACCAGGTCAGGAAGTTAGCTATTTGCATCTCCTTTGAGGGAGAGAACACTGTGGTCAGTGGCTTCATTAGACTGTGACTCCCATGAATGCTGATTCATCTCCCTTGAGAAAGGAGATTAGTAATCTACCTGAGACCAAAAGATCCCAAGTTTTCCATTCTCATAAAAGGAATTATTTTCCTTATGATCCCAAAGAGTTCCCTGGAAATTACCATTCATCTACATTCAGAGAGAAGCACAGAAACTGCTTCATGAAACAGGGAAATGATGAAGCAGAAGTAAGGATGGTAGTTGAGAAGACAGTTGAAGTCTGTCAAGTCTCAGTGGAGGCAGATGAGAATTGCTCAAAGGATATCCTCTCAACGTCCTAATAAGTTTATTTAGGGAAAAAAGTATCAAAAATAACTAGGTCCACCATTGATCAGGACCTCTCTTTGAAATGTCCTTTTAACGATGAAATTCATAAAGATCCATATCCTTGATTTATCAAGTTTGAATACTGACTTAAGAGTCAATATTCAAAGAGAGACAGAGAGACCAGTGGACAGATGAAGAAGGAAGAAAGGAAGAGAGAAAGGAAGACAGTGGGAAAGGATGGGAGGGGTAGAAGGGAGAGAGAAAAGAAGGGGGAAAGAGAAGGGAGGTGAGGTTAGGAAGGAGAGAAGGGGAGAGAAAAGAATAGTCAAGGAGCCACAGCCTCAGTACCTCAGCACCTGGCTTTGTCTTTTGATTTGGTAATTGAAGTAATGATCAAGCCCAACACCACTTGCCTTAAAAGGAGAGGCAAACTCATCACCTCAGATAATGCAGTTGCATTGGGTATGACTCTTCAAAACTATCTTTGACAATTACTGCCTTAAGATAAACCACAGGGCTCAAATTGTACAGCTGAACCCGAAACTTAGATGTTCCTGGACTTTGAACTACTGCTCTTTACCAACTGTCTCTACTTGTCTTGCTAAATCCCATGGGATCCCATTATCCCAGTGCCTTTATTACTTTATTAGTTCAGTGCCGTTATTCCAAGACAGGTCAAGGGATTCCAGTCACTTTTCTTGGCATCCTGTGTCCATTCTCATCAAGGCTCAAGTCATTCAGTACCATGGACAGCTCTTTCCCTCACAAAGTAGAGATGGGCTATCAACCTGAGGCTTAGCTCTGCCAACTTAAATCACACATGGAATGTATCCCAGAACACAGCAAATTCGTGTCTTTGTCCAACTGAGAGGATTTCAGCAGTGAGTAAATGGTATCACCTATATCCTTGTGATTTTAAAGATATTTAGAAATACAAACTGCACATTCTTTACCACACATACAGCTACATTTGCTTTTCAATCTTTCTAAATGGGATACTACTAAAATCAATTCAAATAATCACTGTGTGTCAATGATATGCCCATCAGGGTATTTCTGCCTTGTGAGCCACATTGGAAAATGCTGATGGAAGCAATTGGATGTCAAAAGTCTCTTATGTTCAGCACAAATTCTTTGAAATTCTAGACGGTATAAATTTCTGGACACTGGGCATACATAAATTCTTCCCTGTGTCAGTATTTTATAAATATTTCCTGAAAATCTATTATGTTATGTATCACAGCTGAATAAGAATATGTCCAAAGAAAATAAAGTTTTAGGAATTGCTCCATGTATCCTTTTTTATGCTCCCATCTCCAAAGTAAATTATGATGCTGTTAATCTCCAGTTATAGAAATCCAAGTCAATGAGTTATACAAAGAGGAGAAACAACAATCTTGCATTGAGTAGGCATTTCAAGTTGTATGGCTTAAAATTAAAAGTTAGGATAGTCTCCTTATCCACAGACATAACTGATACCCCTTGTATCACACTGAGTTTCCCTCCCAAGAGACCAACCACAAAATGTTACTGAGAACATCCACATACTGGCTATTTGGAGACGAAAGGAAGTAATTAATTCTCTCTGATTTAAAAAATGGTCATGACCTTTTCCAAAGCTCTTCCACACCACTGCCTACTCGGTTCCGCCTTCTCTTCTTGAGTTGCCCAGCCTACCACCCTGTGCCATCTGCCAGTTTCTGCCTATAACACGTGAAGCCTCCAAAGTATCCGAGAATCATTTTAGATCCTGTTTTTCAGGTTAAAAGCAGTAAATTGCAGATGGCAAGTTTTTTTTTTTTTTTTTCTCCCTTGATATTACTGAAAGCTGGGGTAATTTTGTCATGAGTCACATTAAAAAAAGAACAAGTGATGTTATCCAGCACCTACTCAACATGAATATGTGCAAAGAACAGCTAACTACCCAGTCATCCATTGAGCAAGGAAGGAAGGATTTTGCTGTGCTTTAAGGTGACAGATTTTGGAGTGAGAGAGGTGTGTAGTTCAGTGTGCCCTGTAAGCACAATCAGAAACTACGTGTGAAAATGCGAGTGAAAAAAACAACAGAATTGGTGGAGCACCTCCAGTGTGCTGACTTATGCTAGGCCCTACATAGAACCGACTCATTCAAAAAGCTGGGGAGGGGGAGAGCCAAGTCAAAGGAAAGGCCTGAGGTCAATATGGCAAAACACTTTTTCTCAGGGTCTAAGATTAGGAATTTATTTAAGAAGATTTTTTTTTTACCCTTATATATGTTTATTTCAAAGTTCTGAGCCTAAAAAGTCCACCTTCGACTTAACTGCCTAATTTTAAGAAGACTTGAACTGTTTCACTGTTTGAAATGAAACCAATTTCATAAGCACCCTCAAAGGAATACTATTGCACCAGAAGTTAAAGTTGACAGAAAAGCTTTGGGTAATGCTGGAGCCCAAGAAAGGAAGATGGTGCCTCAACTTCTTTTAACCAGCTATGGGAATTTACTCCAAGTCATTTCACTCCACTGAGTCTCAACAGGTTCTAAAGAGGTCCGTGCTGACAGCACTTAGGATTCCTGGTAGCATTATAGCCTATAATCTATCTCTTTTTAAGGGATTTTATTTTGAAGCCTCCAGTAGATGACATCTGAAAGTTTCTGCAGTCTTGAACTCCACAATTCACTTAAAATAACCCATGGATGAGTCCATACTATGTCCACATTCCCCAGATAAACTTTAGAGCAGAGCATAAGATATGCATGCAGATGAATATACCTATTTAATTATTCTGCTGTCTATCCTCAGAGTGGGGCGCTGAGGACTGTTAAATCAACACATCTAAGACACAGAAACAAGTGCCAATAGAAAAGAAAGGTGCTTACGAAGTAGGTAGGTGAAACAAGGAAATTTCATTAATAATAACATTAAACCTTATGTTCCAGTGAATTTTGTTTGCTTGTTTGAGTTGTAGCAGTAAAAGCCTTAATCAGTTTCATTCATCATGAAAACAGACAGGTGTTTGTGGGGTTCTCAAAATAATTTTACCTTAAATTTATCTCACCATAACTAATACATTAATCTCACTATTAAATATGCAGAGGTAGAACCTTAAGGCAAATATATCAAAGGATCAATTAGTAATAACTTCTGTGTTTTAGAAAGGTGCAGGGTACCTTATAAGTGCCTCTCCTAAATGACTTGAACATTTTTCTTTGAATACTGTTTTTGACCATAGGGAAGTAGAATGGAATACTTCTGAGAGAGAATAAATCTAGAGGAGAGTCTCCAGGCATAAAAGAGAGGAATAAACTAACATGATCTGAGTAAGAGTAGAGTAAGAACCGGACAATAGTGACAGGATGGAAACAGGAACAGAAAGTGTTATCTTTTCAATACAACCAAAAGCACAGCTTACAAAAGAAGAGCTGCTTTCAAGAGTGTCTTTACATAATTGCTACACTCTTCTCAGACTTAGCCTTGGCATGGCAACTGTTCAGGAAAATATTATGAATATAGGCAATTTCCAAGTGGCAATGAGAGAAAAGCTGTGCTTGCTAGGTTCCATCGCCAACACCCTTCTCCTATAAAATCTTTCTCAAGTTTTTTGTTCTAATTCTTCACTGTATTTTCACTTTCCACTGCTTCCATCATCCTTTCCAACAAAGCACACCAGGCTGCTTTAAGGATCTAACAGGTAAGAATTAGAAATGGTGCTGCTGATGTGAATTTTGAGTCAATGATCCATCAAATGATGGCACTTATGTCTTGGGGCTCCAAAAGGCTTCAGGAGAGTTTGCCCAGTAGTGACAGGGCAACTCTTACAATCTAAATGAGGAATCTCTGAGTATCATATCTTCTGGTTCATGTCTGTACATCAGATAGCAAGATGAGGATCTGTTCTTTTCTCTAATTAAACAAAAAAAGTGAAGCATAATACCAGCTTATGCTGGTGGAAAAAAGATGCCTCTGGAATCCTGGAAACCTCAGATTAGCCAAAAAGCAATCAGTGTTGTCCATCCCTTTTCTGATTTTCACAGTGATCCCAGGCCCACTCAGGCTGATAAGCTTTCATTCACTTCCAAAAGTCACAGTGCTTCATCAGTACCTTCAGAAATATCTTTCTTTGGGAAGACAATCTGCTAGAAATTTAGCTTCACTAACTGAAATCAAAGTAAAAACGTTTAGTATAACGCATATGTTATAATGCCATTTTTTTTTAAAACCTCCACTGCTATGCCTTGAAAATCAAGCTAGATTTTATTATAACCTAAAGAGTTCTAAGTCTGTCCTCTCTCTAAGCAGAGAGAGGTGCTTCAATAATGGTGGATGTGACGATACCACCACCACAGCAACAATAACAGATATCAATTAACAGCAAAATGAGCAGAGAAGAACCACAAGCTTAGGTAAGCCCTAGCCTCAGTTCTTCATCAGGAACAATTTTGCAAAGTCTGCTGTTTTTATTTGGCTGTTCTGGGTCTTTGTTGAGGTGCTCAGGGCTCTAGAGTGCCCAGCCTCTCTAGCTGTGGCACAGGCTTAGTTGCCCAAGGAATGTGTGGTCTAAGTTCCCTGCCAGGAATCGAAACCATGTCCCCTACATTGGAAGGCAGATTTTTAACCACTGGACCACCAGGGAAGTTCCTGATAACCATTTTGATTGTCACAGTTAAGGGGTAGGGCTGGCGTCTAGTAGGCAAAGCCTAGGAATACTGCTAGACACCTTACAATGTACAAGGCAGTCATTTCCAGTAAAGAATTATCTGGCCTACCATTTCGACAGACCAAGATTGAGAAAACCTGCCATAAAGGACGTGGAAATAGGAATGAAGTAATGATCAAAGGGCATGGAGTGAAATAGTGGCGGGAGCCATGGCTGGCAATTTTAAATAAAATCCTCCCCACTTGGGTTCCGCAGACTTCTGGAAGTTTTACTCTTCCCTGGCTCTATGAATGCCCTTGAAAACTTTCTCTTAAATTTATCTTCCAAGTTTTGTTAATAAAATAACATCATATTAAGGAATTTAAGTAAAGCAATATGTAGGAAAGAAAGGAGGGAGGGAGGGGATGAAATGGAAGAGACAGAGGGGGTTGAACATTCATTTGAAAACAAACTAAAACAAGAAAGATCAGCAAAATGTATTTCGTTATTATTGGATATTTGCTTATTTACTTTACCTCCTGAACCTAAATTCAAATGGTAAAGTATGCTCTTTCCAAGATACAGAAACTTCAGAATGTCAATTTCAGTGAGGCAGATGATTAGCATACTTAAGAAAAAATAATAATTAACTATGGCCTCTTACTATACTTAGCCATCTTTTATTTCCTTCGCAGTAAGATGATTTCAGGAGGAGTTAAGACTGCAGGCTCCAGAATCAATCTAAGTTATCTGATCTGTTAGCTCTGTGATCATGCCAAACTAAGAAAAATAAAGCCTATTTTTCACATCTGCAAAATGGGTTCTTTAATAGTGTTTAATTGCTCAGCCTGTAAAGAATCTGCCTGTGATGCAGGAGACCCAGGTTCAATTCCAGGGTTGGGAAGATCCCCTGGAGAAGTCAATGGCAATCCACTCCAGTATTCTTGCCTGGAGAATTCCATGGAGAGAGGAACCTGGCAGGCTACAGTCCAGGGAGGTCGCAAAGAGTTGAACAAACAAAGCTAAGCAACTAACACTAGTACTTGGAGAGTTGTTGTGAGGACCGAGTTAGAACTTCATGCAAAGCACTTCCACTGGTATTTGAATAAATAATCATTCAGTAGTTTACTGATGCGGTGGTTATTTTATGATATACAGTGAAGACTCTGGCTTAAAGAAATAAAATCTTTCTTTCCTTTAATTAAGAAATGAGGTAAATAATAGACTTTCTAATGAAGTTCAAAAGATGTAACTCCCCAGCAATTTATGTCACAGTACTGAAAATATCCATAAAGACAAAATCTCCATATACCATCAGAATATATGATTATACCATGTTTGTGACTGTGCTTAATGTTAAATGATTAAAGTCATAATAAAGAAAATACTAAAACATAATGCAAAAGTATTAACTTTTAAATTTTACTTTGATCCTTATTTCCTCATAGAGAAAATCGGTACTTACAGATTCCTTTATTTTCTTTCTTTCTTTCTTTCTTTTATTTTCTTTTGGACAAGGAAAGAGTAGACCTTGGTTTTGGCTGGCTACAATATATTGCTAATATATAATACATTTTTTTCTTATTGCTCTTATATTTACCATTATCTTTTATCTATGAGAAGTGATACTGACCTTCCATGTATCTTATGGTTATCTATTTTCCTTTTAAAAATAAATGTATTTCTTTCTAAGTAAAAGAAATCAACTTAAAGAAGACAAATAATGGCACAAGGCGTAAGTGGACGTGACAAAAATGGTGAAGGTGGTATTAGGATACTGGAGTGGGTAGCCTTTCCCTTCTCCAGGGGATCTTCCCAACCCGGGGATCAAACCCAGGTCTCCCACATTGCAGGCGGATTCTTTACCAGCTGAGCCACCAGGGAAGTACTCAAATGGCATAGGCATAGCAAACACTGCATAAACCTTCCTCATGGCTCATCTCTGAATGAATACTCAAATCACACAGCTCCATGGGGTTTCAGAGAGTCTACACTTTGCCTATCATTTTGTTTAACATTTCACCAAAGGATACAAGAAAGATCCATAATATTCAAGAGCTAAATATGTCTGAAAGTTTGGAAGTGTGCTCTGATGGGTGTTCCATTCTAACACACACGGTTTCCGATTTCTTTTCTCTAGTTTTAGTCACCAAAGAGGAAGCAGGGGGCAAGAGTGAGGAAAGGATACGCCACGTGACACCAATTTTCTGTGATGCGGAGGAAAATGTTCAGAACTTGACAAGGAATAGGATGCCACCACCTCTTGAATGAAAGGTAATCTGTGAGGTGGCCTCTTGATCTTTATAAAGTCACAAGAAACCACAGGGGAATATGAAAAGAGAATGAAAACGTGTCCAGAAACTTAACATTCCACAGATTTTAGGCTGGTCTGCCAACCAATGGGTGAAGATTCAGTTTTATTAGATGAAAGTCAAGAAGCCTTACTTGCAGATACTAGACGTTGGGTTTGATCACATTTCAATACCATAAAATAATAATCATAACACGATTAATGAATTTAATGAGGATACATTCTATTATGTCGTATTTTGTGAACTTTATAGTCCTTTTCCTGGATTACCTCTTTGGGTCATCGGAAGGTCTTATGATGTGGGCAGAGCAGGTAGCGGGACAATTTTACAGATGAAAAAACTGCAGTCCAAGAGGTTAAATGGGGTCCAGAAAGGCCAAGGCACATATCAAAATTCCTACAGTGGCCTGGCAGGTATCATAAATGTGGGAATAAGCTTGCCATAACAAAATACATAGCGATGTGGCCTCAGGCAAAACCTGAGCGCCTATAACCCACCAGAAACATGACATAATTTCAAATGTTAAAAAAAAAAAATGTTACCAAACAGCACAGATTTTGTGGGGCAGATCTTAATCTTGAGAAAGCAAGTCATTCCTTCTGGTAGTCAGTAGAGTTAGGGCTGGTCTCCTGACTTGGTCAGTCTACTTGAATATTTATTGAAAATTTCCTATTCCATGACATCAGCCCTCTAATCGTTTACATCCTAGTCGGGCACTGGCAATAAGACTATCAGGTGGTTATGCAGGTCACACTGGTGCCCATTAGCAGAGCCATTCACACCCCAAATCCAGGAAATGAGTTGTGCTGTACACTGTCCGGAAACCAGCCTGGTGTATAAGGAAACAGGATAATCATGTGAGGCGAGAGGCACAAGAGAGTACTAAGTGCTACAGGCATGGGAAGGGAAAGACTTTACAGTTCAGTGGTGAACGCCACGCCCTGGGCACAGTGGCCAACCCTGCCTGACCACAGTCCGCTTCACAGAGTACCAGGCAAGGCAATCAGGGTCACTCAGATGTCCTTTGTGAGTCTGCTGCAAGTGAAAAAGTGAAGTCGCTCAGTCTTGTCCGACTCTTTGCGACCCCATGGACTGCAGCCTGCCAGGTTCCTCCGTCCATGGAATTTTCCAGGCAAGGATACTGGAGTGGGTTGCCATTTCCTTCTCCAGGGGATGTTCCTGACCCAGACATTGAACTCAGTCTCCCGCACTGCAGGCAGACTCTTTACTATCTGAGCCACCAGGGAAGCCTTGCAAATCTGCTACTCCTTCCAAATCTAAATTCTTGGCCTCACATTGACTTAGCCTTCCATCTTCTTCTCTTCAGGGTTTCCACCAGGCCTGGGCCTCTGCATTTCAAATAGAAGATAAAATAAAACCTGCCTTGAGAAGAATGGAGTGAAGAGGAAAATCTCTTGACAAATCACACTGAGTAGTTTATTATGACAGCCCCAGGAAGGACAAGTGAAGAAGAGGTCCACCAAAGACAACATGTTAGAGGCTTTCTTTCATTGCAAGTTCCTCTAAAATATCAGCACAACCCAAGGATCAATGGTGAGCTAACCAAATGTTTAGCTTCTCCTTGTTTTATTTCAGTAAAAGTTACTGATGAACTTCAGTTGAAAGTTCCCAAGACAGGGCTCTCACATCTTTATATGCATTCATAATCATATTTCTAACTTTTTCACATTGCTTTTTGCTTTTAAATAAAGGAAGAAAAATCTAACTATAAGTTCAAAAATCATTTCATGAAGATGGAGAAATGTTTTGAAAATGGTTGCAGGTAAACAGCTTTAGAGAGAAAAGCTGAGGTCAGGATAAGACAAGCCAATATGCAGTTGTTAGGCTGTGTGTCGTCAAGATAATCTGTTAAGAAGATAAACTTTTTTAGCAAATCAAAATATGCCCCAGTTAGTTCAGTTGCTCAATCATGTTTGACTCTTTGTGACCCCATGGACTGCAGCATGCCAGGCTTCCCTGTCCATCACCAACTGTAAGAGTTTACTCAAATTCATGTCCATTGAGTTGGTGATGCCATCCAACCATCTCATCCTCTGTCATCCCCTTCTCCTTCTGCCCTCAATCTTTCCCAGCATCAGGGCCTTTTCAAATGAGTCAGCTCTTCACATCAGGTGGCCAAAGGATTGGAGATTCAACTTCAACATCAGTCCTTCCAATGAACACTCAGGACTGATCTCCCTTAGGATGGACTGGTTGGCTCTCTTGCAGTCCAAGGGACTCTCAAGAGTCTTCTCCAAAAGCATCAACTCTTGGCACTCAGCTTTCTTTATGGTTCAACTCTCACATCCATACATGACTACTGGAAAAACCACAGCTTTGACTAGATGGGCCTTTGTTGGCAAAGTAATGTCTCTGCTTTTTAATACGCTATCTAGTTCAATCATAGTTTTCCTTCCAAGGAGCAAGTGTCTTTTAATTTCATGGCTGTAGTCACCACCTGTAGTGATTTTGGAGCCCGCCAAAATAAATTCTGTCACTGTTTCCATTGCTTCTCCCTTTATTGGCCAAGAAGTGATGGGACCGGATGCCATGATCTTAGTTTTTTGAATGTTGAGTTTTAAGCCAGCTTTTTCATGCTCCTCTTTTACTTTCATTAAGAGGCTCTTTAGTTCCTCTTCAGTTTTTACCATATGGGTGGTGCTACCCGCATATCTGAGGTTATTGATATTTCTAGGAAAAGTTGCCCCAGAAACTCATTTTCTCCCTCCACGTTATCCTTGCCAAATCTGAAAAGGTTGTGTTAAATGGTAATCAGCTGGCTTCCTCAATCTCATATCTTTGTGAACTCTAGATTTTTAGGTATGGGATGCTCAGGAAATGACCTAGGAGCAGTTAAGAGTAAAATGTAAGCCCACAGGTGTCATTTCAGGGTCTTCTATCTCTCCCTAACGCATGACCCTAAGATTGCACTGCTTATGCAAAATTTCCCACCATTGCCTCTTTCCTGTTGTATGCTTTGTCATGTCTGACCCTTGCGACTCCATGGACTATAGCCCATCAGGCTCTGCTGTCCATGGAGATGCTCCAGGCAAGAATATTGGAGAGCGTTGCCATGCCCTCCTCCAGGGGATCTTTCCAGCCCAGAGATCAAACCCCAGCCTCCTGCATTGCAGGTGGATTCTTTACCAGCTGAGCTATCAAGGAAGCAAAAAAGGCTGGCTTGTCAGGAGTGGGATTCGAACCCATACTTACAGGGGAGACTGTGACCTGAATGCAGCACCTGGCCAATTGGCCTCTTTCCTACATGCACACAAAATTACATGTGCATCGGTACTTGTGTGTGTGTGCGTGTGTGTGTATGTGTGTGTGTATTGGGGGCAGGGGGGAATTTAGAAATTCCAAGCTGATTCCAAACAAACACACTGATAAAAGTTCACGATATTTCCAGTTGGTTTCCAAATGCAGAGTGTGAGATTCAGAAAAGGAATTTGAACTACAAATAAGAAAAGAATGTGATCCAAGACAGTTGTTACTGGTTTCCAGCCAGCTGACTACAAATAAGCTTCAAGAACATTCTCTCTTCATCCTTTCGGTACCTTAGCACAGTAAATGATCGTCTCGTCAAAGAAGGGAAAAACAGCACAGTGTCTGTAGAAAATACCTATTCAAAACAGCAGGTCACTCAGAGCTGAAAACAGACCCAAATACACACTATGGAAAAATAAAAGTGGTTAGAGAAAAAACAATAGGGATGAAATAAGTCTAATTATTAGCAACGTTGTTTTGAGAGGATAGGAATAGTTACCTTTTTTCCTTTTAGTTTTCTCTACCACTCATTTAAAAAAATATATAATGAGTGTGCTTCTTTTCTAGTCTGAAAACATAAACTAATATTTTTGAAAGAAAAATAAAGCACATTGGCTTCCAAAAGATACCAATTAGAAACATAACACGGCATAAATTCATTGAGAGCATAGGTGATGGCAGTGATAAAGAACCTGCCTCCCAATTTTCATTCTTCAGAATTCCATTTCAAGAATCGGACCTGACCTTGATTAATACTGAACTGATTTCCACTCCTGAACAATAAGGCCCAGGAATAAAATTAAGCAATTACCATCAGGAATCTCCATGAGCAAGCCAGCACCCATGGTTTGTGATATGGATACTCTATGGTCGTTTCAACATACAGAAGGACAAGGCTTAGAACGGTTCACAGTAGGCCTGCTTGTCCGCATCTCATGTGAGAACAATTATGTTTAATGAAAGCAATGTGTTATTTTAGGGCACCTCCCCACCCCCATCCAGAAGAGAAATTCTAGAAATAAATAGCCACCCGTGATCTCACCCATTCTCTTCCCCAAAATAAATCAGAATCCTAAGAAAGCTGGTACTTACTCACATCTACCTCTTCTTTCTGTTAGTCGTCATGCTAAGACTTTGTAAAAGATTCCCTTTTGACCCGTATCCAAGATAGTGACACCAAGAAATGGCTATGAAAGGCACGACCAGACCGCAGGTGCGTGCACACTGGGCTTGAGGTTCGCGACTCTGGAAATACCCTGACCTCTCTGGGCTCCAGCTTGTCTCCTTAGGCAGTGTTCTGCCAACTCTTGATGAGCTCCAAGGTTTCTGTAAGAATCACAGGAAGTAATACTTACAGAGACACTTGTGAAATTACAGTGCCTTATTATAAAACATATATGTGAGCCTTTTATCTGCTAATGTGGCAAGGTCAGGGAAAATACGGAACAGGATGTGGGGATTCAGAACAATGGATTCGGAGATTCTCGCGTTTTACTTATAAGGCACCAACTTCTGCACTTCATATAGTGAAGCAAAGATGGCATCTGGACAGCAAAGGCGACTTCCTCCCTGGTCGCATCAAAAAAGTCATCTCCGCTACCTGTCTCCTGAAGATGGACAGGGAAAAGCCTCTAACACAAAATAACATACATCTCTGCATCTGAAGTCTTCTGGGCCACTTTGCAGCGACCGTCCCTCTTAATTCTGTTTGAAAAGGCATTTATTAACCAAGTGATAAAAGAGGGAAGATTCAGAGCAGTACGTCTTCACAACAAACCAGGTTCACAAGGTATAGAAGTGTCTTTCCTCCTGTCTAGAGCTGAGCAAAATTACATCAGGGTGCTGCAGAAACAGGCTTTCCCAAATTCTCTTCCCAGAGTCAATCTCCACAACCTTCACAACTCTGCTTCCGAACCCCTGCAATGATGGAATGCAGTCCGTTAACTATTAAGATATCCCTCATCTGTTAACAGAAAAGCTGCTAAATTGCAACTCTGAGCAAATTTACATGGAAATCACCAAGAAACTCAACACACAAGGAGGGAATTACCATGGCGAGCTGCATGAGCATCTAACTTCTGATGCCCGTGGAGTGGCTGACCTCGGGGCACAATCATCAGTGCCCGGATGAGGAAAATCAGCCAGGGCTCCCCTTGGCTGCTCCCACCTCTCACACCCATTTGGACTTAATTTCCATCTGGCTTGCTAACTCACTGGTCCTTTCGGAGCTGTCACTCCCTCAGACCCCCTCGCAAGGCTTTCCGCAGCTCCCTCTCCTGTACTATGGAAGGGAGTCTGGTCTTAATTAGTTTCATACCCCCTCCAAAGGTTAATTGCTCAGTTTTCTCTGCTCCCCTCTGTCTCTGAAACTTCTGCTCACTGGTGTTCGACTCAGAGCAGCATTCAGTGAAGTGTGTCAGGAGCAAACATCCCTCAGAGTTCCCAAGGGCTGGGGCTTCCTCCCTTCCTGTCTCTATAAATGCCCTTCCTCTTTCCTGGCATCCAGATGAGTGATCTGGGTTCAGACGGGCTGTTCTTTCCTGAAGCGTGATTCCTGCTTTGCTGTTCTGAACTTATCCATCCTTCCGGGAACAGACTGCAGCCTCCGTCTACCTGGGCTGAGGGTTCCACTCAGGGTTCTGGGTGGAATTCACTTCTCCAGACTCTTTGAAGCCTGCCCTCCAAAGATTTTCTGACCTCATGGTTGCCACTGTCTGCAAAGTCTACCCCTGCCAACTCTGTACTCCAGGAGAGTCAAGCCCTTTTCTTCTCATATGATCAGGACAGATATCATAACTCTATGCAAAATGAAAATAAAATAAAAAGAGAATGTCCATGCCATTCCCGTGTCTCTGGATTTGTCACTTTGTTCCCCAGGACTGGCTCACCCGCTCCCTCTCCCCTCCCTAGACCGGAGTCCAGATCATTCTTCAAGACCATGTCAGTCTTCCCTCCTGTATCGGTGATGTCTTGCCATCTATAATCTGACACCACAAGGGAGGCCCAGGCTCTGTAATTTGGTAATTTTCTGTAGTGGTTAAGAAACAGGCTCTGGAGTTCAACAGCCTGGGTTCAAATCTTGAATCTACCACTTATAAACTGTGAGATGGCAGTTGAGTTACTTGAGTTTTCTGAGTCACACTTTATACACCAGCAAAAAGTGGATTATGAGGATTAAAAAAAATAATGCACGTAACATAAGTTCCATAATAAAACTCAATAAATGTTAAACACTGTACCTGTTACTTTGTATCATTCACATGCCTAGTTTAATGAAGGACACACACTGGAAATAAAATATCTGTTGTTTGATTCAATCTTTCTATCTTTCCTTCTCTCTTGCGCGCGCTCTCTCTCTCTTTCTCTCTCTCTCTCTCTCACACACACACACACACAAGCAAGGACTCATTCTCAGAAAAGACCTGATTAATTTCCCAACCCTCTTCAATCCAAAAGAACTCCTCTGTAAAAGTACTGCAGAGAATGCTGCTGAGATCCCTATAAGTAACCTAAATAGAAATCTTGTGAAAATAGTAAAGTATTCTAGAAATGTGAGACCCCTACATGTGATAACCATCCATTAGTTGTACCTGGTAGTCCTGCCCTACGTGGGAGCTGCAAGATGTTTGTGAGATGAAAGAGGCAGCTTCCTGTGGAAAGAAAGCACATTTTCCATGAAGAGCTGAATTGAAACTGTGCCTCCATTGTTTACTAGTTGTGTAAATTCGTACCAGTTAAGTAACTAAACTTTGTCTCAATTTCCTAATTGGTAACATCGAAGATCATGGCATCTGGCCCCATCACTTCATGGGAAATAGATGGGGAAACAGTAGAAACAGTGTCAGACTTTGTTTTTTTGGGCTCCAAAATCACTGCAGATGGTGACTGCAGCCATGAAATTAAAAGGCGCTTACTCCTTGGAAGAAAAGTTATGACCAACCTAGATAGTATATTCAAAAGCAGAGACATTACTTTGCCGACTAAGGTCCGTCTAGTCAAGGCTATGGTTTTTCCTGTGGTCATGTATGGATGTGAGAGTTGGACTGTGAAGAAGGCTGAGCGCCGAGAATTGATGCTTTTGAACTGTGGTGTTGGAGAAGACTCTTGAGAGTCCCTTGGACTGCAAGGAGATCCAACCAGTCCATTCTGAAGGAGATCAACCCTGGGATTTCTTTGGAAGGAATGATGCTAAAACTGAAGCTCCAGTACTTTGGCCACCTTATGCGAAGAGTTGACTCATTGGAAAAGACCCTGATGCTGGGAGGGATTGGGGGCAGGAGGAGAAAGGGACGACCGAGGATGAGATGGCTGGATGGCATCACAGACTCAATGGACGTGAGTCTGAGTGAACTCCGGGAGTTGGTGATGGACAGGGAGGCCTGGCGTACTGCGATTCATGGGGTCGCAAAGAGTCGGACACGACTGCGCGACTGAACTGAACTAACATTTGGGAACAACCTCACTAGTTTATTGAGATAACTAGCACTGCGTAGGTATAAATAAATCTTGGCTGGCTTTTCCTCACCTTCCTAGCACACGATTTCAGGAGAAAGTTTGGGACCACAAAACAGAATGGCACTCATGAATTCTTAATTGACAGTTGCCTTTTATAGTAGAAGAGATTGTGAATAGCTTTATCCTAGAACAACTGTGAAGGTAAAGACACTAGATTTTCCTTGTGAGGAAGATCTACCTGGCTTTTTCTAGAATCATTTAATGGTAGTTTACTTGCCTAGTCATATCCAACTCTTTGCAACCCCCTGGACTGTAGCCTGCCAGGCTCCTCTGTCCATGGAGATTTCCCAGGCAAGAATACTGCAGTGGGGTGCCATTTCCTGTCCAGAGGATCTTCCCCATCCAGGGACTGAACCTGCCTCTCCTGTACTGCAGGCAGTCTCTTGCATTGTGGGCAGATTCTTTACGAACTGAGCCCCCAGAAAAGTCCCCGGATCATTTGATGCAGGTTATAAAAACAATTTAGCATGTAAATGTATCCCTGTAGGATCTGAAATGGCCCATTAAAAACCTCACATACTACGTGGGGATCACAGCATTCATAACATGCTGTCATCTGAGGGGCGAAAAAGACATCATTACTGTTTCATCTATTCTCAGTATCAACAATAGACAAGGGACCGTACAACTACAGGGGATGTGAATTTTGGTCTCTGATGCTGCAGTGAGGCCTGTGATCTTCCAATAAAAAGTTTCACAATAAAAGGAGACAAAAAAAGGTTATTTTTAAATGACACAAGGGAAATTTTGAAAAGAGATCTGAAGATTCAAACTGCTTTACCCAAATAACCACATATGAATCAAGACTAAGATTAAGGTGCAGGGTTGCCTTATGTATCTCAATGGCTGTACTAAGTAGTCACGAAATACTCAAGAGAACTCTAGAATCATGCCCCCTTGATGAGCAGACAGGGCTTTCAATTTTAAATGATTCATCTGAAACGAGTCTCCCACACAGGAAATTGCATGAGACTTAATTCATTTACCTAAAAAGGACAAAGGATTGACTCAAGCCAAGGAGAATTCAAACATCAATTCTCTAGGCTTTATGGCAGAAACGTCTAATAACCTAATTTTGAGATTCTAAGTCCATTAACTCTTGCTAAGATTTTCAAAAGAAAAAGAGAGAGACAGAGGAGAAAGATGGACAGAAGGAAAGAAGGAAGGAGAAAAGAGGATTGAGGAAGGGAGGCAGCAGAGAAGGGGAGGGAGACAGGAAGGAAGTGGAATGAGACGGAGAGGAGGGAGAAGAAAGAAAACGGAAGACCAAGGAGGCAACACATTCCTAGATCAGGAGAAAAAAGGAGCCATTAGATCAAAAAGGATCAAGAAAACGCCATGCTTCCAAGACTGTTCAAAAGGAGATTTTTTCAGAAAAAACTTTACTAGCCTGGTACCTTAACATCTTTCCTGGCCAGGGCTCAACCAGTATGTTCAGGCACCATCATCTTACAGAGCAAAAATTACCCAGTTAGCAGGGTTGGCAGTTCAGAGGGGCATGGGAAATGGAAAATATACCACAAACATATTCCTTTTGAGAAGACCTGTGGCATTTTTAGGGTGACGTCAGGAAACAGTCCAGGAGCGCCCTCACTATGGATGTTTGCCACTCGTTCACTCCTCTCCCAGGAGGCACATGTCTGATTTCATTGCTAAGGATGAACCTACCTTCCATCAGAGTGCAGTTACACTAAAAACCTTTAACAAGAGAGCTTTGCCTCTTCTGGGACTTGGAGGTTGATAAATGTGTGAACTAGAGGTGATGGGAATCTGTGTTGAAATGGAAAGGTCATGCTCAACCTAGGATAATTTAGCGCGTGTCAAACATATAGTTTCAGGGCCAGATTTTGCCCCTAGAGATGCTAGTCTACAATTTCTGTAACATGAACTAAACTTCTATCAACTGAAAAGATGAGTCATTGGCGTCTTTTAGGCACCTAAAGATTGAGGGAATGTTTTCTAGCACCAGCAACAGCATCACGTAGCTATTATTCCACCTTCTCCCTTCACTCCACCCTTAGGAGTTCAAATTCATTTCCTTTTTTAAATTATTAATTTTTTACTTTTATTTTTAATTGGAGGATAATTGCTTTACTATGTTGTGTCAGTTCCTGCCATCCACCAATGTGAATTAGTCATAAGTATACATATGCCCGCTTCCTACAGAACCTCCCTCCACCCCATACCCCATCCCACCCTTCCAGGTCATCACAGAGTACTGAGCTGGACTCCCTGTGTTAAACTGCAACTTTCCATTGGCTATCTATTTTACACCTGGTAATGTATATGTTTCAGTGCCTCTCTCTCAATTTGGCCCACCCTCTCCTTCCCCAATGTGTCCACAAAGCTGTTCTCTATGTCTGTGTCACTATCCCTGCCCTGTTTATAGGTTCTTCAGTAACATTTTTCTAGAGTCCACATATATGCATTAATACACAATATTTGCTTTTCTGTAAATTAATTTTCTTTCAACACAGAAAACATTTAAAAAAACGTGATATTTAAAGCCTTCATAGAAAAAATTGAATATATCTGCTGACCCCATCTGGAGGAATATACACTTTAAGAGAAACACAGGTGGATGACACTGGAGCCGATTATACAGAGTGAAGTAAGCAGAAAGAAAAACACCAATACAGTATACTTACACATATATATGGAATTTAGAATGATGGTAATGATAAACCTGTACACAAGACAGCAAAAGAGACACAGATGTATAGAACGGCCTTTTGGACTCTGTGGGAGAGGGAGAGGGTGGGATGGGTTGGCAGAGTGGCAGTGTAACATGTATGATATCATAGGTGAAACAAATCGCCAGTCCAGGTTTGATGCAGGATGCAGGATACTTGGGACTGATGCACGGGGATAATCCAGAGAGAAGGTGTGGGGCGGGAGAGGGGAGGTGGGGTCGGGATTGGGAGTTCATGTACACTCGTGGCTGATTCATGTCAATGTATAGCAAAAAGAATACAGTATTGTAAAGCAAAACAAACTAAAAAATAAAAAATTAATTAAAGAAAAAAAAACAGAAAAAAAAAGAATGTAATGTATTCTGTAGAGTGTATAGAAAAGTTTAAGGCATGAATACAGAGGATTATTCTTCAAAAAAAAAAAAAGGGGAGACACAACTGCATACAGAGGTATCTGCATGACTTTTCTGACACCTATATCTAGTTAATACAAATAATCACATAGGGAGAAAAAATACAACTCTTTGAAAGGTAATGAAAAACCACTGTATCAAATGCCTCTAAAGTTAAAGGAAATCTCCCTGTAAAAAGGGAGCAAAGTCACCATAACTCCTCTAGGCTTCTAGATCTTAAAGCAATCAGCCAGCTAATATTTATTCCACAATATAGACAAAAGTCTCCCTCCTGTCAGGGGAAGAGAATGAATTGTTTTCCCATAATGGTGTTTTCTTTTCAATCAATTTCCCTTCAAGCTTGATTTAAGAAGGTAGCGTGTCAGAACCTCAGCCTGGTGGATGAAATCTGGGACAGTTTCCCATCAAAGGTGAAAATTATGAGAGGCAAACCTGTGGAGTTCAATCTGGATGCTGCAAGACTCCCCCTCCTCCTTCTCACTCACTCACTCACTCTCCTTTTCTTCTTGTCAGCTAGAAGTGTTTGCAGCCCTGGAAAAGCTCATAGGAACAAAAATGAAAAAGGCTGAGATAAACCCAAGAATTGGAATAGAGACAAGAACATCCTCCAGGTATTTTTCCCCGTTTTCCTAAGTACATTCAACCTCAGTCCAATTCATCAACCATGTGTCGAGTTCTACTCGCTGTCAGGCACCAGTGGGCTGGGTATTTGATATATGAATGACATGGATTTGGCTGTCTTTGCCCTCAAGCGGTTTACAGTCTAGGTAAACTACTAAAATGCAGTGTTAAAGGCTATTATAACTACTTTTATGTGAAAATACAAGAAGTGTTCCTGCAACAAATATGGCAAATGAATAGATGGCATTCTTCTAATTAAATCTAATCTGTATTTTTTTCAAAAGGAGCTTATTAAGTGCTATCCTAGCTATGGCAACACTTATCCACGCATCTGTCTAAGCCAGTCTTCTCCATTTCTCTTATTCTATGTATTTCATCAGGTGCTAAGCTCTGTTGAATACATCCACGTTATTCTTTCTGACACCCGTTCCCTCTCCCTGGCCCCCGTAGCCACTTCCTTCGCCTCAGTCCTCCTCATAGCACTCCTGAAATTCTGCAATGGCTTGACTGCAATTTAACCCTGGCTATTCCTCCATCACTCTGACACTAGAGTGATCTTTCTAAATCACACATCTGGCCATGGCACTCTTCTTCCTAAAAACATCTCCTTTAGCTCACACGCTACCAAGTCATCTTCAAACTCCTTAGCCGAGGGCACAGGGCGTTTCACAGCCGGACGACAGCCACTTCTGCCACCGACGCAGTTTGACCACATTGGGTCACCCATTGTTTCTCGTTCCTTAATGCTTTTGCTGAAATGGTATCCTCTTATCTGTATTGACTGCCTAGCCACCATTCAGTACTAAATTCAAATGGCACCTCTGCCCCCTCCACAGGAGTGTTCCTTGAAATCCCAGGAAGAATTCCTTTGCTTTTCCATGTATACTCACATAGTACTTTATATGTACCTTATCTTATGTTATGATATTCTTAAAGACACTGATGTTAGCTGAAAATTAAAGCAAGGGAGATTGATTTATGAAAAATTAATAAAAATGTGCTTAATGGACCATCCTAAACATATACAGCCATTTGAGACCACCAGTAGAGGCTATTTAGAATTACATTTTGGCTGCCACTTCAGAGAAAATCTATTTTAAAATATTAAGTAAATGCCTTCTTTCTAAGACAAGGCATGAGTTCAAAATCAGGGAGAAGATATAAGAGATATCTGACGTTTCATTTTTTAAAGAATATTTCAAATGAAAAAAGAGTCACTTAAGAGTTTGGTATAGAAGAATAAGCACTGGCCTAAAATATTGGAGTTCTTAGTTCAAGCACCTATAATACTGCTCACTAATCCTGAGACCAGAGACAAGTCAGATAACCTCCTAACCTCTATTAGTCTGTTTTCTTTTAATAAAATGGGGATTAAATTATTTGCCCTAAAAACATCAGGGGATGTAGACAGGATCAAAGTGTAATAACGATAGTAGCTTACATTTATTGAATGCTCACAAGGAGTCAGACACAGTGCTAACTGCCTTCCACAAATAATCCCATTTATTAGTGCCAGCCAAGAGGAAGTCAGGCAACAGTAAGATGGGAACAAGGGGACGCTTATTGACAGAAGAGGAGGATAGAAAAACAAAGGCTCTTGGGAAAAGAAGGTATAATCTAATTTCAAATCAGCACAGACAGCTTGACTATTAGACACTCCAATCGCTGCAGGACACCACCACTGGGGTGAGCTCTGTTGCCATATTACATATCATTCAGCACTCCACACTCAGAAAACTGACCTCTACGGAAGGCATCAGTAAAGTTGAAAGACATGCCTGTCACATTTGATAAAAGGGAAAGTTGCTGCCTTTTACACAATTTGTTAATTTTTTCCTACTAATGCTTCTCTTAAAGTGTTTATATTTTAAGCATAAAAACATAAACAATATACACATAATATATATAAAATATATACATCTGTGTATTTCTCTGTCTCTAGGTCTGTCAGTACGTTTTTCACTCAGGACACACCTGCTGAAATGTTAAACAGGGAGGACAAGTTAAGGCCCTTTGAAAATGGTTTCATTAATATTTACTGAAACTAGCTGTCCAAGGTAGAGTGAAAGGAGAGGAAGGGTCAACATCAGCTTTTTCTGTATTTCTATTCTGTAGACCTGCCTCCTTCCTATAGCACAGTTTTCTTTCTATAGGTGACTTGTGCTCACTCTGCTTTTTTGACAACAAACCAGTACTAAAGATCATTTAACTTCACAGACACACACTCAGATGTGATAATAACAATTGCAACATGGCATCCTTATGGCGAAATAGAATTATTATCCACTTAATCCTCAGAAGTGATAATGGGAATGATCCAGCATTAAGAATGTCCCTAGTGGCTGCAAGTGTTCTCACCTCATTAGAGGACACCCTAGATGGGAAGACAGGCAAATAGGATATGACACCACTTGCTCACAAAAGGCAAGGAAAAGGTCAAGCTTTCTATATCTCTCAAACCCACTATACCCGTCCAAACATATGTATGTAAAGAGAATGTATAAAAGCTCAGACTAGCTCAAATCAAGGTTTTCCGGTTCATATAAGCACCATACGTCCAAACCAAGCATCTATCATTAATTTCTTAGTTCTATTAGACACAGTCTGCACAAAAATTATTCTCCCATGACATTTTCATAGCCTGTTTTCCTGTCTCCAACCCAAGTGTAAAGAGATAGAAACTAATAGATAATGAAACAAATGGATTTTGATTGAATGACAAACAATTTTACTGTCTTTTTAAAGATGACAACAGATATAGCTTCCAAACAAGAACAAAAGAGTTTGCTTTTCCCCACATCATTTCCTGTGCTTTTATTGCCGATTGTACATATATGCATATGGAATTTGCACAAGCCATTTTTCTAGGAAAACCTTTGACTGTGCAACACTGACAGTATTTAATTTTAAGCTAGACTTAGATGCAAATTTGTGACCTGAAGTCATGGTAATGATTTTATTTAATTTTTATTTTGAAGCTAATCAGATATTTGTTAAAAAAAAAAAAAAACTTAGGATATTTAAGGGGCTGGTGGCTTAGTTGATAAAGAATCTGCTTGCAAAGCCAGAGATCCTGGGTTTGATTCCTGGATTGGGAAGATCTTTGGAGAAGGGAATGACAACCCGCTCCAGTATTTGTGCCTGGGGAATCCCATGGACAGAGGAGCCTGGCAGGCTACAGTCCTTGTGGTGGCAAAAGTCTGACACAACTTAGCAACTAAACCACTACCACCACCACCACTAGAAATTCTTTGCAATTTAATCATCAATTAAAAACTTTAAAAAATACTGTGAAGATAGTAGATTTTGAATCAAAAATAGAATTCATATAGCTAAAAGGGGGCTCAAATGATCCATTGGTAGTACCAGAGATTTTCTATATATTCATTTATACATGTGAACTTACAGAACAGATATAACACTGGAACCTTGTTCGTTTTTTTTTTTTTATATTCAACATGACATGAGAATAAAATTTCATCTATAAATGTAATTGATTTATCAAGTGAATCTATAAAACCCATGCCTAGAATAGGATGTATTATTTCGAGGACTTTTCTTCCTTTCCTTACAACAGCATACATTACTTAGGTCCCATGTCAGGGCACATGCATACAGACAGGCTCATATATCCAGGTCTCTGTTGGCTTACTAACCAAAGGAGCTCCTAAAGCATTCTGAGATAAGACAGAGAAGTGAACGTGAAAGTCACTCAGTCATGTCTGACTCTGCAACCTCATGGAATATACAGTCCATGGAATTCTCCAGGCCAGAATACTGGAGTGGGTAGCTTTTCCTTCTCCAGGGGATCTTCTCAGCCCAGGGATTGAACCGGGGTTTCTTGCATTGCAGGTGGATTCTTTATCAACTGAGCTAAGAAAGTACTTCTTCAAAAAGCCAAATGAAACCAATTTGTTTATTTATGAAAGTGATTAGGTGACACCACCCATGGAGATCTGTGGTTACACATTCACCACTCAAACTACATCCATATGGAAAGTTACTGGACAGGTATCTCAGAATTCTTTAGTGTTTTCACTTTAATTATGTCATTTCTCATTCGAAGGTGCAATTTAGGAAACAATCACAGAGCTATCAGCCCCAAAAGTTGGAAAGAAATAAGAAACTGCAGGGTTATAAACAACTTTGAGAAGGACAGCACTTTACCTGCAAAGTGTTCATTAAGTCATCCCTCACTATCCCTTGCCCTCTCCTATGGAAATTCACTCCCTATATAGCTGATCTTATTTTTCTCCATTTTGGGGCCAGTTCAATGGCTTTGTTCATTCTCATCAACTTTGTACACTATTTTATGAAGGGGAAAAAAAAGGTAGTGTTTTGAGCTTGAGTTGCAGTTTTGGAATATCATTTTTGCTTCTTATTTCAGACCATGGTCATATATCTAGGACTATTCTTGTTCCGATGATTCAGTAAAGTCCTAATGTTAATCACTACCTCCTGCCTTCTTAAGTTCCCTAGTGATTTTAACATGATACACAGTCATTCACTTTCTGTCCAACACTGATAATTTACAACTTTGATACGGTCTTGATTCTATAAATCTCAACTACACAATGACCTTCTGATTTAGCCTACAAAGTCACACTTTTGCCAAGAACCATTCTACTTCAGAGCATCTTATGTCTTCAGTAACCCTAGTAACTTTGGGAATATAAGAGTTATGATGCTTAAAAAACAATGCAATATGTCCCAGCTTTATTCTTTTCCTATGTTTTATGTAGATGTATTTTTATTTAAAAGAATATCTCTAAAAGAATTATCAATATTTTCTAGATTTTTAAGTGTTTAGCAAAGAACTTAGCTTCTGAGAAATGTTACCTCATTGCTTTCCATGCAATGATCCAAAGGATATTTTCCTGGCACAAAATATGCCAGGGAGAGAGACTGGCCTCCAATGAAAGCAAAATGCCAAAGTGAATTTCCAAGGGAAGAATTTTCATGGTCCCTTTTTGAACTAATCCTTTCAGGGACTTCAGGTATTACCTTTTCCTGGCCTATACTTGATTCCAGAGGGAAGATATTTAGATGAAAAAAGGGAAAGCAGGCTCTGACACCCTGGGCAAAACCACTGAGCCTGGCTTTCTCTGTCTAAGAAATGAGTAATAAGTATCTTGCAAGGTCTTTGCAGAGAGACAGGAGAAAATAAATGTAAAAGCATTATTATAAAATGTAAAGTACCATAAAAATCTGAATTATTTTATTAGAACCAGTTTGTATAATCCCAAATTTCTGTTATTACTCACTCTTCACAAGTGGTTAAGATTGAACATTAGTTGAAGTGCTCTGTATGAGTGTTCACAACTCTAGATATTTGTGTTATGTCTCAGGTTTTCTGATGGAGTGTGTATGTGTAGGGGTGGCGTGCATCACTTTTCATAATTGATTCACACCAAAATGCTAGCTTTCAAGAGGCAGAGCAATGTATGTAGGCAGTTGTTGTTTCGACAGTACACAGTTACTCGGATGACAAGCAAGCTTTCTGCAGGAACAGAACACTCTCCCGTCACCTTCCTCCAGATAAAGGCCAGAATATTGCAGAAATAACAGATGGAGACAAGCTGGGACCTAATTGAAGATCTACCTATTGAGAGTAGCAAAGACCTGAGAGCTCCAAGGTCAGACTTTCCTCGCCAACCAGGCAGCATGCAGAACCCGGGACATACAGAGCAAAAGAGACTTACTTCTCCTTGGGTTGGGACAATCTTTTCCACCTACATGGTCCCTACATGGCCCCAAGGGGTAAATGCAGGTTGAGGAGTATGAGAACATGGCCTTGCCAAAGTGTCGTAGCATGTAATTCTTCTGTGGTTCTCGGATGGCTCCTGGGATCTCTGAGACTTTGTTTCTATATCCCAATTCCAGTCAGCCTTGGTAGTGTAGTGGTTAGGCGGGCAGATACTCAGGCAGGCTAGGCTCGATAAAGGACAGAAATGGTCTGGACCTAACAGAAGCAGAAGATATTAAGAAGAGGTGGCAAGAATACACAGAGGATACTTTGCTGACTAAGGTCGGTCTAGTCAAGGCTATGGTTTTTCCTGTGGTCATGTATGGATGTGAGAGTTGGACTATAAAGAAAGCTGAGCCCCCAAAATTGATGCTTTTGAACTGCGGTGTTGGAGAAGACTCTTGAGAGTCCCTTGGACTGCAAGGAGATCCAACCAGTCCATTCTGAAGGAGATCAACCCTGGGATTTCTTTGGAAGGAATGATGCTAAAAACTGAAGCTCCAGTACTTTGGCCACCTCATGCGAAGAGTTGACTCATTGGAAAAGACCCTGATGTTGGGAGGGATTGGGGGCAGGAGGAGAAGGGGACGACCAAGGATGAGATGGCTGGATGGCATCACGGACTCAATGGACGTGAGTCTGAGTGAACTCCGGGAGTTGGTGATGGACAGGGAGGCCTTGTGTGCTGCGATTCATGGGGTCGCAAAGAGTCAGACACGACTGAGCGACTGAACGGAATGGAATGGAATGGATCCCAATTCCTGGTATTTCACAATAGTATTAGTGCTCAGACTGTGGGAGCAGGAATCTATGTATCTTTTGAACACTGTGGTTTGTGTTTTACAGTCTTCATTTTTGCCTTTCTATCCTAAGAATTTCTTTATACTTACCCTGTATACTTTAACATCCTAGGATTCTGTCAATCAACTTCAATAAAGCTGGAAATAAATTTCTTGTTTGTAATTTGGCTAAGTGAGCATGGACAGCCCCTGGAGAAGACAGTACAGTCAGAACTCTGTTGAGGGTTCCACATGCAGAGATTCAAACAACCATGGATCACTATTGATAGTATGTATAAAATATAGATACTATGCATAAAATATAGATACTATGTATAAAATAGATAACTGATGAGAACCTACTGTAGAGCACAGGGATCTCTACTCAGAGCTCTGTGGTAACCTAACTGGGAAAGAAATCCTGAAGAGAGGGGATATATGCAGAAGTATAACTGATGCACTTTGCTGCACAGTAGTAATGAACACATCGTTACAAAGCAACTGTACTCCAATAAAAATTAATTAAAAAAGCAAACAACCATGGATCAAAAGTATTTTTTTTTAATTCTAGGAAGTTCTAAAAAGTAAAACTTCAGTTGACACACACCAACAAGTATCTACACAGCATTTATATTGAATTAGGTATTAGAACTAGAGATGATTTAAAGTATACAGGAGGATGTGCATAGGTTATACACAAATATTACATCACCTTATATAAGGGCTTGAGCATCTGCTGATGTTTGTATCCCCTGAGGTCCTGGCCACATGATGTGAAGAACTGGCTCATTGGAAAAGACCCTGCTGCTGGGAAAGATTGAAGGCAGGAGGAGAAGGGGATGGCAGAGGATGAGATGGTTGGATGGCATCACCAACTCAATGGACTTGAGTTTGAGTAAACTCTGGGAGTTGGTGCTGGACAGGGGAGCCTGGCATGCTGTAGTCCATGGGGATGCAAACAGTCAGACCGACTGAGGGACTGAACTGAACTGAGGTCCTGGAAGCACACCTCCACAGATAAGGAGGGGCGGCTGTATTAAATCTAAAGTTTGTATTTACAAAGCTTATTTTCTCTTTTCACCTGCTCTTACCAAGCACTCTGTGAAGTTTTAAGTATCCTGGCCCCTTGGTTTAAGGAGCAAGCCTGGACTCAGCAACTATAACAGCTGTGAAGGTAATAGATTTATCTGCAATTCACTGAGTCCCATTTTCCAAATCCTATTATCTCTTAATCCATTCAGTTTCTCCTAATGGGGTTCCCCTTAGAATGTGCAAACTACCACGGGAATCTGAGGAGTCTGGAAGAACAACAACTCCATCACTGGTTCATTCTGAGTCCTTACAGAGTTGATCATTAAAGAGAGAGAGAGAAAAAAAAAAAGAAAGAAAGAAAAACACAAAGTACCACAGTCTATTTCTAGGTTAGCAGCAACATGTCTGCAGAGGACACTTTAGGTGTGGACTGACGACCTTGATCCATGTCTGGACCTATTTGGTCGAAGGTTTCTGGGAAAGGCAAGAACAGTGTGTTCCAAACAGTATGAATACATGTGTCCAGGGACTGTGGAATGAATTACACCTTTAGGGAGTATCACAGAGGCCAATGAAATAACCTCAGACACCATCCTTCAGTGATTTTATATGGGATATTACTAATTCCTAGAATTTATGCCTCTGGAAACTCAGCTCATTGGCTTGGAAACAAAGACTTTTATCCTGCCCTGTGGCTATAAATTCAACTCCAGACAGGAGTTGGTGAATGTATCCTTGGAGAAAAAAAGACAAAGACAAACAGATAGTGCCTGATAAAGGGAATAAAAGAAGAGGATGAGAAGGAGCAGTCGTAGTCATTTCGGCGGTGGTGCTGCTGTGCAATTATAAGGAGGCAGGACAGCACCGCCGGGTGGAAATAGCTCCAACTCTGAATACAGCTCTAGTTTCATATCAAGACTCCATCAACAATGACTTGTGTGATCTTGGAGAACTGACTAACTTCACTGAATCTCTGTTTTCTCATCTCAAAAATATTTCACAGAAACTAAATAATTGATGTAGGTCACCTGTACAATTAAAATATCTCTCAAAGGATCAGTTCAGTTCAGTTGCTCAATCGTGTCTGACTCTGCGACCCATGAACTGCAGCTCGCCAGGCCTTCCTGTCCATCACCAACTCCCGAAGCCTACTCAAACTCATGTCCACTGAGTCAGTGATGCCATCTAGCCATCTCATCCTGTCACCCCCTTCTCCTCCCGCTTTCAATCCTTCCCAGCATCAGGGTCTTTTCCAGTGAGTCAGTCTTTCTATCAGGTGGTCAAAGTACTGGAGTTTCAGCTTGGAGACCTAATGTTTATTTAGATCTTTGTTCTCTGAATTTAACAACCACTTCTTTGGCTTATAAATCAAATGCAGAGTCGCCAACTGTCTTCTTAATATTAAAAGAAAAAGGTTTCTTTGGGACTTCCCCGGTGGTCCAGTTGCTAAAACTCTGAGCTGCCAATGTACGGGGCCCAGGTTTCATCTTTGGTCAGGGAACTAGCTCCCACGTGCTACAAGTAAAATATCCCACATGACCCAGTGAAGATCAAAGATCCTGTGTGGCTCGGCTAAAAGATCCCATGTGCTTCACTAAGACTTGGAGAAGCCAAATAAATAAGTAAATTATTTTTTTTAAGTTTCTTTTTTATAGGAGGAAAAGGGATAATGCGGATTGCCAGAAAACACATCTCTTAGTCCTCTGTGTTACTCCTATATTTCAGAGATCTGGACATTCACATCAAAGTAAGCCTGAAAGTTACCTTAGAAACTTACTTTAGCAAGCCCCTAAGTGAACAAGGATAATAATATCAGTTGTCATTTATATTGTGCTGTCTTTCTTAATTTGTATGACTTTGTAATCTTTCAAATCTCCCTGGAGGAAATCAATAGGATTTATCAAAATAATTAGTATTCTCATCATATATATATATATATATATAGAGAGAGAGAGAGAGAGAGAGAGACAGACAGACAGAAGAGACAAAGAGAGAAACCAGGGGAAGGAGGGATTTTGTGACATTTCCAAAGCCAAAATCGTACTAGAGGTAATACTAAGAGTCACATTTGTTTTTCCTAAGTTGTTTATGTTTTCATAGGGCTACATACATACACTATACCACATAATGAAAAAGGTAAATCTTTGGATAACCGTGATCAGGAACAAATCTGTTCTAAACTCGCCCAGAGCGGAAACATCTTCCCCAAGATGGGCCTCATTCCATGTCACGCACTGCTGCTGCTACTCATATCATTTCTATCTTGTCTCCATCGCTGACACATGTGCAAGATGAAGTGAATTATCACTGGCGTTTTAGCCTGAGCAGCAGAAACTATCCACTAGGCATTCTGAAGGAAACATGTTAAAACCAGTTCTAACCCTGGGCAGCGGGCAAGACAGGGATTCCACAGTGAAACAGATAAAACACCAAATCTATCATATACACAGAATATCTGCGATGGTTATCAGCAGTCCAAGAGAAGCTAAAACAGAGGACGAGTCTGAGGAACAGAGAGAGCCAGAGTTTGTTCTCATTTCTGCTAATGGGTAACTTGAAGCGAAGACAACAAGCCTCCCTGAAACCCAGTTTAATTATCTCTAAAATGATGATGATGAGATGATTCCTTTATATCTCCTTCAAAAAGATCATTTGAAAATGGGGGAAAATGATAAATTACCTGGAATTTTCTACACACAAGCAGCACAGAATTCAAGCTACTGCTCCCTCTCTAAAGCCTCAAAGCAGCTGCAATTTCTCTGCGGGAATGAGGAGGAAGGCATTATGTAACATTGCATCTGCCCTGATGGTCCATTTCTAAAAAGAGCTCCACTGAAGGACCTAGCTAGCCTCCTTCCAAACACTGGCAGGGCTTTGTTCTTCCTTTTAACTGAAATTAAATTGCTGCCTGAAGAACAGAGGATATATTTAGAAGACAGATTCTTCCCATTTTTTTTTATCTGCTTTAAAATTTTCTAATTGAGACTCATATTCCATAAAATACATAGCAGTATAAAGAATTGGGGAAAGAGGCAGGAATAATTTTTTTTAAGTCTTTCTGACCTTTCCCCCATTTTCTCATCATAGCAAATACATAGCCGACCTTTTAGGTTTGCTGATAGTATGCACTCACCCCCATTCCATTCAGATACTCTCTTTCAAATCCTCCACGGCTAACACTCACAGTCAATTCATTAAATCCTTTTTACTGTCAAAAATATGGAACACAACTGAATTTATACCCAAATTTCCAGTAAAGACTTCCATTTTCTATTTCTTTACTGCTGAAAGGTGACCAGGATATGATGGTACACACACTTCCACTGAGGATGTGGATAAAAAATATGGATATGACTGGTGTCACACATATTTTTATTCTTTCAGTAAATACCTTATTTGGAAAACCTCTGATACATTTGCAAAGTCTCAAACCAATCTTATAACAAGGCTTTGGGGAAATTATATATAGTCCCTATCTTTAAGTCTTCAAGGAGTTAACAAGTAGTGATGAGAGTTAGACGAATACAAAAGTTCCTTTTCTTGTAAACTTTCGTGGAAAAGAATAAAATCTGGTCAATGTTGTCTGCAAACATCACAGGGTATTAAATGTAGTCCCCAACCTTGGTTGGGCTCAAATCAGTCCAGTCTGAGCTTATAAACCAATACAAACATCTAGGGGGGCCAGGCAGTAATGAAACAAGAGCTAAGACAGAGATAAGTCAAGAGGAAGAGACAGTATCAATGAGAAACACACAATTTATGCCTTGGCCTAAGAAGACAGACTTAGTTTCGGCGATGAATTGGTGTCATACTGTAAAGAACAATATTGCATCAGAATCTGAACTGTTAGGTCCATGAATCAAGGTAAATGGCAGGAGATGGAAAGAGTGTACATCAACATCTTAGGAATCAGTGAACTAAAAATGGGTGGGAATGGGTAAATTTAATTCAGATGACAATTATATCTACTAATGAGGGCAAGAATCCCTTAGAAGAAATGAAGTAGCCCTCACAGTCAATAAAAAGTCCAAAATGCAATACTTGGGTGCAATATCAAAAACAACAGCATGATCTTGGTTCATTTCCAAGGCAAACCATTTAACATCACAGAAATCCAAGTCTTTGCCCCAACCACTAATGCCAAAGAAGCTGAAGTTGAACGGTTCTATGAAAACCTATAATTTGTCCTTTTCATCATAGAGGGTTGGAATACAAAAGTAGCAAATCAAGAGATACCTGGAGTAACAGGCAAGTTTGGTCTTGGGGCTCAAAATGAGGCAGGGCAAAGGCTAACAGAGTTTTGCCAAAAGAATGCACTGGTCATAGCAAACACCCTCTTCCAACAACACAGGAGAAGACTCTACACACAGGTATCACCAAATGGTCAATACTAAAATCAGGATGATTATTTTCTTTGCAGCCAAAGGTGGAGAAGCTCTATACAGTCAGAAAAACAAGACATGGAGCTGACTGTGGCTCAAATCATTAGCTCCTTTTTGCAAAATTCAGGCTCACATTGAAGAAAGTAGCAAAAACGAATAAGCTGTTCATCTACGATCTAAATCAAATACCTTATGGTTATACAGTGGAAGTGACAAATAGATTTAAGGGATTAGATATGATAGATAGAGTGTCTGAAGACCTATGGACGGAGGTTCATAACATTGTATAGGAGGTGGTGACCAAAACAATCCTAAAGAAAAGAAATGCAAAAAGGCAAAGTGGTTGTCTGAAGAGGCCAGACAAATAGCTGAGAAAAGAAGAGAAGTGAAAGGCAAAGGAGAAAAGGAAAGATATATCCATCTGAATGCAGAGTTCCAAAGAACAGCAAGGAGAGTAAGAAAGCATTCTTAATAATGCAAAGAAATTGAGGAAAACAATACAATGGGAAAGACTAGATACCTCTTCAAGAAAACTGGAGACAGTAAGGGAACATTTCATGCTAGGATGGGCATGATAAAGGATAGAAATGGTGAGGATCTAACAAGCAGAAGAGATTAAGAAGAGAAGAAAGAATACCCAGAAGAACTGTACAAAAGGATTGAATACCTGAATAACCACGATGCTGGTCACTCACCTAGAGCCAGACAGCCTGGAGTGTGAAGTCAAGTGGGCCTTAGGAAGGGTTACTACAAACAAAGCTAGTGGAAGTGACCGAATTCCAGCTGACCTGTTTAAAATCCTAAATGATGATGCTGTTAACGTACAGCACTCAGTACATCAGCACCTTTGGAAAACTCAGCAGAGGCCACAGGACCAGTAAAGGTCAGTTTTCATTCCAATACCAAAGACAGGCAATGCTAAGGAATGTTCAAACTACCGTACAATTGTGCTCATTTCACAAGCTAGCAAGGTCATGCTCAAAAATCCTTCAGGCTAGGCTTCAGCAGATTGTGAACCGAGAACTCCAGGTGTACAAGTTGGATGTAGAAAAGGCAGAAGAATCAGAGATCAAATTGCCAAAATTTGTTGGATCACAGAGAAAGCAAGGGAATTCCAGAAAAACAAAACTTCTGCTTCATTAACTTTGACTGTGTGGATTACAACAAGCTAGAAAATTCTTAACCAGATGGGAATCCCAGACCACCTTACCTGTCTCCTGGGAAACCTGCCTGCAGGTCAAGAAGCAACAGTTAGAACCAGACATAGAATAATGGACTGGTTCAAAATTGGGAAAGCAGTTTGTCAAGGCTGTATATTGTCACACTGCTTATGTAACTTATATGCAGAGCATATCATGTGAAATGCTGGTCTGGATGAATCACAAGCTGGAATCAAGATTGCTGGGAGAAATATCAACAACCTCAGATATAAAGATACCACTCTAACGGTAGAAAGCAAAGAAGAATTAAAGAGCCTCTTGAAGGTGAAAGTGGAGAGTAAAAAAGCTGGCTTAAAACTCAACATTCAAAAAACTAAGATCATGGCATCTGGTCCCATCTCTTTACTGCAAATATAAGGGGAAAAATTGGAAACCATGACATATTTTATTTTCTTGGGCTCCAAAACCACTGCAGATAATGACTGCAGCCATGAAATTATAAGACACTTGCTCCTTGGAAGGAAAATATGACAAATCTAAACAGCATATTAAAAAGCAGGGACATCACTTTGTTGACAAAGGTCTGTATAGACAAAGCTATGGTTTTTCCAGTAATCATTACAGATGTGAAAGTTGGACCCTAAAGAAGTCTGAACACTGAAGAATTGATGCTTTCAGACTGTGATGCTGGAGAAGACTCTTGAGAGTCTTCGGATAGCAAGGAGATCAATCCAGTCCATCTTAAAGGAAACTGACCCTGAATACTCATTGGAAGAACTGATGCTGAAGTTGAAGCTCTAATACTTTGGTCACCTGATTCGAAGGGTCGACTCATTGTAAAAAGATTCTGATGCTGGGAAAGATTGAAGGCAGGAGAAGGGGGAAGCAGAAGATGAGATGGTTGGATGGCATCACTGACTCAGTAGATATGAGTTTGAGCAAACTCTGGGAGAGTGTGAAGGATAGGGAAGCCTGGTGTGCTGCAGTCCATGGGGTTGCAAAGAGTTGGACACAACATGGCAACTGAACAACAGCAATGAATTGGTGTTAGCCAAGACACACGGCAACGCACTCCAGTATTCTTGCCTGGAGAATTCCATGGACAGAGGAGCGTGATGAGCTACAGTCCAGGGAGTCGCAAAGAGTCAGACAGAACTGAGCACCTAACACACACACATAAATACATTTAATTAAAAAAAAGACAATCATCAAGATTTTTAACATGAAAATTTTAATCAAACTGTCAATATGATGGACACTGTGATGTACTGCCCAGATCTCCGTGCAACTGAGGACACACGGTCCAGCTTGCTGGGAGTGCTATCTACAGAGGGCCTGAGCTGCCAGCCCCTTCAGGTTAGCCTCAGGTACAGAGAGCACCTTGTCCAAGATCATGCTCTTCCCAGGAGGAATCAGTGACTTACTGATGCACAAGTGTAAAGGCCTGGCCATCAATAACAGGATGATCTGAAAGCCAGTTCAGCTCCAGAGCTCCTCGTGGGGTGGGATGAGGCTGTTGCTGGGTGTGCATCACCGCTCAACAACTCTACTGCACAATTCTACTTCTGTCCCCTCCCATCCACAGCTGGCAGCCCCCCAGGGATCTTCTATAAACCCTGTGGCACACTAAACTCCAGCTCAGACTCTGCCCTGGGGAACCCAACCTCTGACTCTTAGCAACTGCTGGTTTCTTATTTTGTTTTGAGTATTATTAACATGATAGATATCAAACAAAACCAACTTAAAGTACCTGGCCTAACATAATAAAGAGCGTAGGCTAGAGCCATCTGATGGAGACACAATGCAAAGCAAATACATACTTTTTAATATTCTAGTAGCCACATAAAAAAGTAATAAGAAAAATAAATTTAATAGTATATCTTATTTAACCCCAATGTCAAAATACTATCATTTTAAGATATAATAAAAAAGTAAAATATTAATGAGATACTGTGCATTCTGCTTTTAATATTAAGTCTTCAAACTCCAAATTATTTTATGGTTACAGCACATCTCATTTCAGAAACAATTTTTAGTAAAAATATACGATCTGCAGAGGAATTCCATAAAATTTACAACTGTAAAAGCAGATTCACATGCCCAAGTTGTTCAATACATACTAAACACTTTCTAACGACTGAATTGAACACTGGTTTTTACAGTCAAACTTAATTAATTAAAATTAGACTGCATGAAAAATCCAGTTCTCTTGAAATGAAACCACATTTCAAGTACTTAGCAGCCACATGTGGCTAGTGGTTTTTATGCAGTGCAGATATAGGCTGTGTTCCTTTTTTTTTTAAGTACTTTAATGGATCTTTTGAATGCTATGACATCCAATCAACGCAAAAGCAGTGAACAAAATAACTGAAAGAAGGGTTATGTTAACATAAAAACAAAAGTACAACACATGTTTTTAATGAAAGTGGTTACTCAAGGATATGAAATCATTCATTTGACAATAAAAAAAATCTGAATGACAAAGTAGAAATCAAGGAGTGTGTAAACGTGCTGTCTTGCAGTTGACAATCTTCAATAAGAGATGGACAAGAGGAAATTGAAAAATTATTATTCACGTGACTAGATTAAGGTCATACAGCATGCTACTATACTGAGGTTAATTCAGGAGATGGCTAAGAATAAAGAACATAAAAGTCAAGCAGAGGAAAAGGGACACTGATGAAGATTTGGCTGCAAGATGTGGCAGAGTTCATAGTCAAGGAGTTTATGCAATGAGTCCAAGTTTAACCATATGGGGATTAGTGTTAGTTGCTCAGTCGTGCCCGACTCTTTGCGACCCCTTGGACTGCAGCCTACCAGGTTCCTATGTCCATGAGATTTTCCAGGCAAGGATACTGGAGTGGGTTGCCATTTCCTTCTCCAGGGGATCTTCCCAATTCAGGGGTCGAACCCGGGTCTCCTGCACTGCAGGCAGATTCTTTACCCACTGAGCCACCAGGGAGCCCTATATGGGGATTACGTACCATCAGTCTGCAAGTGGTGAGGACAGGAACCGGAGATGCTGAGACGATGCCTATCAGTTCACACAAGTCACGAAAGAGGGGAATGACTACTACAGAAGATGTTTGATAAAGACAACAATACAGTCTATTTTCTATCAGTCCATCGGAAAAGCACATATTTGACTATCTACACTATCACTAAAGTGCTGGGTCTTCCCTGGTGACTCAGACAGTAAAGAATCAACCTGCAATGCAGGAGACCCAGCTTCGACCCCTGGGTCAGGAAGATTCCCTGGAGAAGGAAAGGGCAACCCACACCAGTATTCTTGCCTGGAGAATTCCATGGACAGAGGAGCCTGGTGGGCTATGGATCTGGACTCTTTGATTCCTCGGGATTGCAAAGAGTCAGACATGACTGAGTGACTAACACTTTCACTGTTCTCAATTTGCTTACATCCCAGTTGGAAAAGTATATAATTAATTCACTGGTAAATAAGCAAGACAATTTTTTATACTTATAAGTGCTGAGAAAATGATGTAAAAACAATATGATAAAGCATGACCAGAGTCTATGAGTCACTTTAGCTATGGTGACCAGGAAAGGCCTTTCTAAGAAAGCTCCACTGAGAGAGATGAGCTCTACAAGAGGAAAAAGGCAGCCAGTGGAAGATATGGGGAAAAGTGTGCCAAGTAAGGCTTTGACTGTAATAGATTAACTATTTAGCCTTAATATACAATTTTAAATTGTCCTTGTACATATATGCTTTAGCCTGAACTGCAATGTTTTCTTGAATAAAATCATTGCAGTCTCTTTTTAGGCATTGCATATAACTCATATTCCTGTGGGGGTATACTAAGCAGGAAAAGGGCAGCCATCTCACGTATCTCACTAAAAACTTTAGGGAATGATTGCTTAAAATTTCCCCAAACGTACAAACTTATAGACTGACTCAGTGACTGATTCTCTGAAGTCTTTTACCTACTTCCAGGGCTGTGATCCAAGTATTATTTGTATTTCTTCTCGGAAATTTCCCTTCCAGCAGAACAAATGGCAAGACGGTCATATATGCCTTAAGAGTTTCTGTTTTAGGGGTATCCCACTGTTAGACCAGGATGATTATTAACAGCATCCTCTTTTACCCCGTATGGTGTCCTAGTTTGGAGATAAACTGTGTATGGTCACTCTAAATGCTACCCCACCAACTACACTGGGAGGCCAGAGGTTAGCTCTCTCCATATATCCTCTGGCACATAAGCACGCACGGGAGTATCCTGTACCCACATGTGCTCCCAGCCAGTTTCCGTTTGTCAGAGGTTAAAGATAAATAATGACAACGATAAGCAAACAGTGTGATTTATACTAAGCACTACGACTTGCCCTAACGCAGGATAACGTATTGTCTCCGAGCAAGCTCATCTTTGTTTGCCTGCCTCCTGACCTTCTCAGCAAAGAAAGCCTCTTGATTTGATAATGCCTGATAGCAGGCACTGAAGGCTCCTGGGTTTGTTGATTCTACATCTACCTCTTCATTTCATTTAGCTTGGTTTTATTTTTTTTGTTCCTCAACTAAGAGAGCCAGCATGACCCTTGTGTTTAGAGCTGAAGCAATCAATACTGATTTCAAGCAACATAGGAAAGCCCCAGACCTACTCAGAGCTGCAAGCAGGACTTCGGATTGGAGCCAGATGCTAACGTGTTCAGGAGAAAAGATGTGTTGCTCACACAGCGGTGTGATGTAGGGGGCGAGTGGGAAAGAGAGCTGTCCCATTATTCAGATTAGATCCTAAACACACAATTTAGAAATAGTGAAAAACCGAGAGAGAGATTAGCAGAGAGAACTAAGGATGAGAAAAACAAATCTTTCAAAAAAGAAAAGAAGAAAAAGAATTTTCTGGCCAGAATGCACTTTTCTCCATCCACAATTTTGCTTCCTTGGCCTGTTCTGTTTACTCATTCTTTCTATACCTTCTTTAAACAGAATCACCACTGAAACACCTTCCCTGACTTATACCCCGGCCTCCAAGACAGAACTGTATAGCCCTGCCCACTTCTACAGTCTCAAGGACTTTCTGTTAGAGATTACATGAAACATTTTCAATGTTGTATTTATCCATCTGTCTCTCTCTCTAGATTGCAGGGTCCTTGAGAGGAGATGGTTTCTTACCCATCACAATCGTCTCAGCCTAGAACTCGTATCCAGCAGCCACTCAATAACTGTCCTCTGAATTTAACTGAAACCCACAAATAATGATGCATTTTAGGTCCTTCTGGTGAGGGAGGGAAGGAATGAATAACTGGGTGAATTGTAGCACTATTATATGGTTGTTTTATTACACAGCTATTTCCTAGCAGACAGACCAGCTCTAAACTCTACATGAGAGATTCAATTTAGGAGAAACAATGGAAAATTGGAAAACCCATCTTGACAGTAAACATTGAGATGAATAATGAAGAAAGAAGTGGGCTCTTCTTTTCTAGGCGTGCACACGCACGGGCACAAATAGGCATACGGAATCACTTAGCTGCAACCCCACGAGAAGGGAGAGGAGCACACCAGAGGGCTTTTCCCATGATGAGCCCACCCTCTCATTGGCATCCTAAAGAAAGGTGAATTATTGCATCCATTATTTCCATACTTGGTGGGGTGATGACAGAAGCTGAAGATACACTAAAACTACTTTACTCCCTCCTCCGCTGTGAACTTTGTCACTGAAATTATATTTTCATTCCTTCTGTGAAATTATGTTATACTTATTCCTGGCTTTCAAAGAGAAACGGGAGAAAAATAGGTATTTTCATACTACAGAGCTGTCTTTTGAATGAGGTGTGTGGGGGGAGTGGTTTAAATAGATTTCAGAAGTCTAAGAATTTCACAAGCAAGAAACTTGAAGAAGTAAAGTGATTTGACCCCAATAGCATAAAATCTGGTGTGGTGTCTGGCACACAATAGGCCATGGTAAAAAAAACTTGGCAAAAATTTATGAATACTAATGATTAAATGAATGGCCAAACCACGGCTAGAAACGTCAGGACCATGAGTTAAACTGCACATTCCAAATAAAAGCTATTTCTGCTCTACACACTCATACTAACACTTGTTTCCCCCCTTGGCTGTGCCTTGCAACTTGCACGGGTCTTAGTTCCCCAACCGGGGACTGAACCCAGGACCACGGCAGTGAAAGCTACGAGTCTGAACCACTGGACCTCCAGGGAATTCCCTGAGTCTACTGTCTTATCAAGATATTGATCTTTGTTGAATTTACAAAGAACATTAAAATCTCTCTTCAAAAGCTATTCTCACTTCTTTTCCTTCTCTAATCCCATTTAGTATCTGGAAATGGGGGACCATCATAGCCCAATTCCCATGGTGGGAAGTCTCCCCCCAGTATCTGTATATTATTAGCAGCACTTCCTTCCTCTCCAAGTCGTCCAAAGTTAGAACATGCCTCTGGCCAGTTTCTTTCAGCCAAGCTGCCCTCAGACTGCAGTGATGCGTAGGGTTTTCCTCAAAATGTCAGAGAGCTCCAGTCAACCCCTGTTTGCTTCTCACTAATCTGTTTCCTCTGCCAGTACCCCCAAACCCTTGGCAATCTTTTTTGATAACAGCCAGATTGAAATTTCATTTTTGCTTCTGTGCATGACTACCTGCACATATCTGTCAGCTATGATGCGTCAAAACTTTTCACTAGCAGCCGAATATACTACGATACAAAAAGCCACATTGGAAAAAATGGGCCAAGAGAGATAAAATGAATAGTATTTGTCTTAAAACACACTAACCTAGGTGTTACGAGGCACCAACTTTGTGGTATGGTATGCTGAAGCTACAAAGTGAAAAATACTAAACACACACGTATACACAGCCTTATCTTGTGTGGTTCTGACATGTGTAGACTTCATTCACCATGATTGAATTAATAACTTCAGAGAAGGAAATGGCAACCCACTCCAGTATTCTTGCCTGGAGAATCACAGAGACAGAGGCGACTGGTGGGCTGCTGTCTATAGGGTAGCGCAGAGTTGGACACAACTGAAGCGACTTAGCAGCAGCGGCAGCAATTAATAACTTCAACATCTTGATAACAGTTTAATTTTCAGTTACAGGAATAGGTGGGAGACACTGCAGGTCTGATACCAGACTGGCACAATAAATGAATAGTGCATTAAAGTGATTCACATGAATTTTTGGTTTCCCAGTGCAGATAAAATTACATTGACACTATACCAGAGCAATAGCATCACATCTAAAGGAACTGTACTTACCTAAATCAAAAAATAATGTATTGCTAAAACATGCTACACATACTCTGACAACACAGGGTTGCCACAAACTCAATTTATAAGAAGCACAGTTATCTGGAAAGCATTACAGAGAGAAGTGCAATAAGACAAGGTGTATCTGAACTATAGGATACTAATGTTGGCTACCCACAGGAGTGTAAACTTCACTGCTAGCTCTTCAGTTCACAATCACTACATGAATCACAGACATACATTATGATCCATGACCAATCACATAAGTTCTTCCAAAGTCTGACAGTGAATGTTCACAAGATGTCTACTGTTCAGTTCATGCACAGATAGCAAAACAGGTAAGGTGTCGCCTCCCTTCTCTCAGTGATGCACCCATGTGACATTTTGTCATAAAACTGGATAGTCAAAGTAGAGAAGCGGCCATCAGAGAAAAAAATGAAGAGGCTGAAAGTGAAATTTAAGTGAATGTAAATGAAATTATGGAAGAAATAGCCAACCATGTGAAAATGTTGCTACTGCTACTCAGGAAAGGTTTCAAGATCTGCATGCAGCCAGAAAGGTCTCCCTAAAATCCAGAGGTGATCCTTCCCTCATAAGTGAGCACTTGCAGCTCTATCCCTTACACCAGCAAAGAGGCACATGGTTTACTGTTGATTTACGTCACCCCAACGGGCTCGTGAGCCCACGCTTTTACGACAGAGGTATTAATGTGGCTGAAGGAGGCCTGAAAACAGACTCCCTGTTGTCTTGAAAAGACACTCCGAATACAGTCCTGTTCCTCACTTTTGGATTCACTCCTCTCACAATGACGACTCTAAAGCAGTTAAAAGCATCACTTGGTACAGGAATCGTGAGAAAGCTTTTCCTCTTGACATTGTTCTGAAAGATCTATGAGCCTGTATTTCCCTGGAATTGCATCTCCTCCTCTTTGCTGCATCCCACCTATAAGGCTCGCAGAAGAGAGGTCATGAATAGAACTGTTAATCCAACTCCCCCCTCCCCCGCCCGCCACCGCAGAGAGCAATGCAGGGAAGCATAAGTATGATGCAATAAGATTATCCAGAAGCTTCCTCCTTCTAAAGGGAATGCATGGACACAAAAAGCAAAATATCACCTAGTTATAAAGAGTAAGCAATTTCTGAGATTCCATGAATATGCTGTGTATACAAGATTCAGTGTGCTTGATGAAAAATACATAGAGCTATTTCTGGCTGGAAATTTTTCTTTAGCTATTTAGAAAAAAAATAATATTTTTGCATTCTCATTACAAAATAAAATGTGCTTAAAGAACAAAAGTTGGATAATAGAAAAAATGTAAAGGCATGAGAAGGGGACGACAGAGGATGAGATAGTTGGATGGCATCACTGACTCAACGGACATGAGTCTGGGTAAACTCCAGGAGCTGCTGATGGACAGGGAGGCCTGGAGTGCTGCAGTCCATAGGGTCACAAAGAGTTGGACACGACTGAGCGACTGAACTGAATGAATTAAAAGCATGATGAATAGGATAAATCAACTTTAGAGATGACCCTTTTGGGCTTTTCTGTCTTAAATTTTATTTATTTTTTTACTTACTTATTGGCTGCGCCAGGTTTTAGTTGTGGCATGTGGGATCTAGTTCCCTGACCTGGGATCAAAGCCAGGCCCCCTGCGTGAGCCTTAGCCACTGGGCCACTGCGGAAGCCCCTAGGCTTTTCTTCAGGGGCATGCATGCGTACATAGTGAATACAGCCTCACACTCTTACTTGTTTTACTATAGTTTGATTGTTCTCCAGCCTCTGTTACGAATGCTCCCTGATATTTATAGTGTACTGATCATCTAGAGGAAAACTGTGAGTGAAAATCAGTAACCAGTTGGAGAGAAATTACAGAAAATTATGCCCTTCTCAAGGAAAAAAATCAGTATGAACTTATGACTTCAGCAAGAAATACATTTTTTTCAGCTTTGCTATTACTTCAAGTACTAAGAACCAGGGCTCATGCCCACTATCCACACTCGCATATGCAAGATTCTTTGCAGTCTTGCTGATTTCATGTCTTGGGGCCGGAATTAATCTCCATGAGTCTAAACTACTCCTGCAGCCACAACACACATATATGCACACAAATATCAAAGGAAATACTGAAAGGACAAAGAGTCCACTTAAAGGAGACCCTACTAACTAGTCGGTGATAATTTGAATGCTAAATAATAACCACAAAACTACTCATAATTTTTGCTGTTGATTGAAACAAGCTAAGTCCATGAAAGTTCGCAGTGATGTTTAAAAAAGTTTGCTATAAATATGACAAGTAGTTTTAATATACAAGGAGTATGAACATAATAACAATAAAATATATTTAATTATTATTGATTTCAATAAGTAAAAGAGTACAAAAAAATATGTGCAACTACATTTTACTTTACCTTTTACTTAGGTGCCTGTCTTTAAAGTATTGGTGTGGGCCTGTTGCTACTGGATGAGTAGAGAATGGTGAACAGAAGTAACAGGAAATAAGTCAAACGTCTTGAAGAACAAAGAAGGAGCCTTTCCATGAGCTGATGAGCCTGGTCAGCTCTGGGCTTCACATCTAACAAACCCAGAGAAAAGGATTCACCAGAGCTTTCTAGGATGACACACTAATCTTATAAACTGAGGAGAAATAACCACAGTCACCCTCATCTCCTGGGAAATGAAACTGCCAGACGGTCCTTGACTTTTTTAAAGTTGCTCATAAGCGGTGGCGCAATGGTAAAGAATCCGCCTGCCAGTGCAGGAGACTCAAGAGATGCAGGTTCAAGCCCTGGGTCAGAAAGATCCCTTGGAGAAGGAAATGGCAACCCACTCCATTATTCTTGCCTGGGAAATTCCATGGACAGAGGAGGCTGGCAGGCTAGAGTCCATGGGGTTGAGAAGAGCCAGACATGACTGAGCGACAGAGCACGTGTAACAATATATGATTTTAGTAATGTTAAATAAAGGACAGTATCTAATAATGAACATGGTACATATAATATAGCCAAGGGTAATTTTATATATATATATAAAATTGGGGGGCGGGATAGCAAGTTGCAAGAAAAATATTAGATTTTTGTAAAAGAAGTTATATCTTAAGACAATAAATCTAATTAATCATTTTAAAAAGAATCTCAGCCAAGTGACCAGCAGCTGAGATTCGATTGACCTTGAGAAGCAACTACGATGTAATATATTAGCTGGATATTAATCTCTAATCCTCCTGGAAAACATAAAAATGAGTCCAGAAACAATGATAAAATGAGTCAAACTTTACTGATATAGATTTAAGTTTAAAAGTTTAAGTGTAAAAGGTCTTTTAAGGTATTTAAAATGTTCTTAAAAATCAATACAAAATATGGAATTAAAATGTAAGAGTAATTGGTGGCTCAGTTGGTAAGGAATCCACCTGCAATGCAGGAGACCCGGGTTCCATTCTTGGGTTGAGAAATTCCCCTGGAGAAGGAAATGGCAACATACTTCAGTATTCTTACCTAGGAAATCCCACAGACAGAGGAGCCTGGCAGGCTAAGTTCATGGGGTGGCAAGTGTCGGACATGACTTAGCGACTAAATCACCACCACAGTCACCTTATAGGGCTTTCCAGGTGGGTCAGTGGCAAAAGAATCCACCTGCCAGGGCAGGAGACGCAGGAGACACTGGTTCAGTCCCTGGGTCGGGAAGCAGGAAGAGCCTGCGCGGCAACCCACTGCAGTATTCTTGCCTGGAAAAATCCCATGGACAGAGGAACCTGGGGGACTACAGTCCATAGGGTCGCAAAGAGTCAGATGTGGGTGAGGAACTGACACACACACACACAAACACACATAGTCACCTTATAAAGAAAATTTAGTTTTTAAAAGGTTGCATTTTAGATGCATAATTTAAATAAATGGAGCATCAAACAAAGCACAGAGAGTAATGACTGCTCTTAACCCACAAAGGCCCTTCAGATCCGAAGACATCCACCAACACAGTGTTTCCATTTTGTCATATTCCTAAGCATTGCACTTTTTAAGATGGCTTGAAATCTTCCAGGACTAAAATAAACAAAACCCCTTTAAGGCAACTTGTCCTATGGATAGGGTTATGGGTATAATGAGGTAGTAATTTGGGTTATGAGAAGAGTTTATAACATTATGCAAACTTTTTGCCGCTCTTCATTAAGAAAAATAAAACATCTATACTTTAATCAAATGTGCCCATTATAACAGGCCAGGTTATGCTGCTGCAACAAAAAAGCCCGAAACCTCAATGGCTTAACATAAAGATAAAATGGTCTGTTTTTGTCTACTGTGGGTGGATTGGAGGTTCTGCTGTTGTCAGAGTGCTTACTCCAGGAGCCAGGCAAGCGGAAGGCGTATTATCTGACGAACACTAATAGGCTTAGAGAGTAACTAACTTTCACTTTTCACAGGCTTGGAGAAGGAGAGAGAGCTGTAGAGGGTATCACACTGTTGGTGTTTAGTCACTAAGTCATGTCCATTTCTTTTGTGACCCCATGGATTGTAGCCTGCCAGGCTCCTCTCTCCATGGAATTTTTCCAAGCAAAATACTGGAGTAGGTTGCCATTTCCTCCTCCAGGGTACCTTCCTGACCCAGGGATTGAGCCCATTTCTCCTGCATTGGCAGGTGGATTCTTACCACTGAGCCAGCTGGGAAGCCCTCAGTTCAGTTCAGTTTAGTCGCTCAGTTGTGTCCGACTCTTTGGACCCCATGGACTGCAGCACGCCAGGCCTCCCTGTCCATCACCAACTCCCAGAGCCTACTCAAACTCATGTCCATCGCATTGCCCAAAACATGGAAAGCCAGAAATATATGATGAACTTTGTGCTGTGCTAGAATTTTCATGAGCAAAATAAGGCTGTAAAGCTACCTGTGTTCTCTGAAAAAAAAAAAAAAAAAAAAAAAGACCCACCAAATCCTGGGATAGGGACTTGGAATGACTATGCCTTCCCCCACCCCCCGCCAATGTCTGAGGGTGATTTGTGGTCCCCACTGGAACGGCTGAATTTCCAGGGTCTCATCACCAGTCAGCCCCATCTTCTCTCACTAATACATGTGCCCTGCATCTTTGAATTGGTTTTGCATCTTTGCTGAAGCAGATTTGAAGAAAAAGCTCTCCTTATGCACTGCGGTCACACTGCTACATCCTGACCCCACCACGTAACACCTGTCCCTCTCTGAGCACACAGCCAGGCAGTCATATCATTTCCTCTGGAGGCACAACCCAGGCCCTGGTGGGATCATTTCTCTGTCAGCTCCAGCAATGGATTTTTTTCCCCTTATTTTCCTTTTCTTATGGGCTCACCTTGAGAGGAACCATCCCTTTCAATCTCTCTGATGCTGACAGGTTAATAGCTAGAATATGACAAATGCCTAAAAAGACAGAAGTGCTGCTCAAGACCTGAAACATGCTTTTTGTCATCGTTGTCTGTTCTTTTGCCACTAGCCTTTCCTCTCTCCCATCTACCAGCTACCTCTGCTCCTAAAATCCTTTAGGGACAGGTAATGGTGATTTTGTTTAAAGAATCTAGAACCCAGACCATGTTCACATGCCCATGGGTCTTTCTAAATCTTAGTGGTGAAATATAAATATGTTCTGATGACTAAATATCACTATTACTTACAATTATTAATACATTAAAAGGAAAGATACCCCACATCCTTCTGTAGTGACCATTCTTCCATCTAAGTCCTTTCCTCCATGCAGACATTCACAGGGAGCAACAAAAAATATATATAATATATACATATTATGAAAAATATACACATCTTATGAAATGGGAGTAATAGTCGAGAGACAAGTAGGGAAAAGCAGAGAATTTATGAGAAATTTATAAATGAGACATGAATACATGAGATATGATATATAATACACAGTATATGCAATATTTCCTGTAAGAAATACATAAATACACAGTATATGAATGAAAGGGCAACCTCAATGGATGAATAAAAAAGACATGGTACATATACACAATGGAATATCATTCCACCACCAGAAAGAAGGACATCCTATCATTTGTAACAACATGGATAGACTCTAAGCACATTACGCTAAGCAAGATAAATCAAAGACAAGTACTATATATGATATCACTTATGTATGGAGTCTAAAAAAAAGAAAACCTATGAAAAACAAAATAAAATGGTAGTTACCAAGCGATGGTAGAGGGAGGGATAAGAGTGATGTTATTCAAGGATACAAACTCGTAACAAGTCATACATAAGTCCTAGAGACCTAGAGTGCATTATAACGACTATAGGTAATTACACTGCACTATAATTATGTGAGATGATAAAGAGAGCTACAATGACAACTGTATTACAACATGTAAACGCATCAAAGGAACACATTATACACCTGAAGCTCACACAATGTCACACATCAAATTCACTCAATGGTTTTTGTTTTAAAGCAGACTTTTAGAAACACATGTGGCTACCTGCAGGCTTCCCAGGTGGCGCTAGTGGTAAAGAACCCACCTGTCAATGCAGGAGGCATAAGAGACGTGAGCTTGATGCCTGGGTCAGGAAGATCCTATGAAGAGGGAAATGGCAACCCACTCCAGTATTCTTGCCTGGAAAATCCAGGGACAGAGGAGCTTGGCGGCCTACCGTTCATGGGGTCACAAAGAGTCAGACATGGCTGAAGCAGTTTAGCACATGACTATCTTCTCACTAATATTATATAATATAAGTGATGTTCTAATATAGGAATCTTGTTTGCCTTATTGCTTAATATATCTACAGTGCTTGGTGCAAGCGTGCATGCTCAGTCCCTTCAGTCATGTCTGACTGTTAGATCTCATGGACTGTCACCTGGCAGGCTCCTCTGTCCATGGGGTTCTCTAGGCAAGAAAACTGGGGTGGGTTGTCACGCGCTCTTACAGGAGATATCCTCGACCCAGGGACCGAACTCATGTTTCTCACATTGCAGGTGGATTCGTTACCCACTGAGCCACCTGGGAAGCCCCTTATGTAAATATAGCAAACAATATTTTTAGACTGAATGAATATGAGAATCTCCAGTAGACAAACGTATATGAGTTACTACTGAAACCAAGTTGTTCATTTTTTCCAGTAAAGACTACAGGTGTGGTGGGATGGGGATTGTGGAAATCTTTGGGAAGACCTGGATAAGAAAGAGAAAGGCAAGCTGAGGATGATAAAGACCATCGTTTTTCCATCCTGGTAGATCTTTTGCTGTTCCTTAACAAAATAGTATGCATATGCATACTAGTATGCATACAAAGGGATACTAGTGTGCAGATGAAGTCTCCCCAAAGTTCTGTAATTATTGCATTTGAAGTTATTGAGTTCCTGATATCTCTGACCTGACATTCACTTAAAGACTCTTCACATACCAGAGAAGCATCGATAAGGGAGACAGAAGTAGGAGTTACTCCATCAACCTCAGCGATCAAAATAGTATCCATCCAAAATGAGGCAGGTTTCCTTGTTCTTAAAATGAGGCAGCCTCTCTGGAACTGGGGCCAAGCCTCATACGCCGCGCTCAGAGGAATCCTGAACATGCAGACAGTAACTAAGCCAGAACTTTACAATGTGGTACATGCACTGGGGTCAACCTGGCAGAACAAAATGCTGCACTAATCTACATTCATTACAGCCTAGAAATGGAAGCTATGCATGAAAGGGAAAGGGTAATTAGGAGAGAGTGAGAGGTCTGCAGGTGTCTCTGTAATAAACTCCCACAAGGAAACGCTTTTTTCTGTGTCTCCTTCTATTAGCCAGCTGCACTGCTTTTCTCACTAATGGGGAACCTTCTCCACCATCCCCTGGAGGTACAAAGGTTGAATTGCATGGCTGGTTCTTTTGCACCCAGGTCTTAGATCCTCGGGAGGATGGGTCTGGCTTTTCACGAAGACCAGGTTCGGAGAGTCATGTTCTGCAGCAATTGAAATGTGTGCTATTAGAGGAGCATCAGTTTGGTTGCTAGGCAACCACCCGTCTTCAAATCCTAATTCTGCTAGTTATGATATAGGTGACTTTCAGTGTATTCCTTATCCTTTTAAACCTTTAGTTTCCATGGGATCATAAAAGTTCCAATAACAGAATCTATGCAATAGGCTTATTCTACATAAGATGGAATGCAAGGTACTTATTCTGGTGCTTAGAAAGTGCTTAAAGATAGTAGTTATTATTAGTACCATTGCTAAATGTCCTCTGGGGTGGGAGGTGAATTTACCTTTGCTGAGAGTCACCAAGAAGTAGAGAGGACTAGAAAATGAGACCCAAAGTGTCAAAGAGAGTCAGTCTTAGGAAACATGCTTATGAAAGCCAAACAAAAGCACTCAAGAAGAGAAGGATCAAGATGTGGCCTTGAAACTTTAATCCCCAGAGGAGCAGCATGGGCGTCAGCGGGGAACTTGGAGGAAATGCAAAGTCTTATGCCCAGAGCCTCCTGAGCACGGAGCCCAGGAATCTTTTTTCACAAGCCCTCCAGGGATTCTCATATATGGTAACATTTAAGAACCACTGATCAAGAGTAGCGAAAGTTTCACAGAAGTCAAAAGAGATGAATTTAGGAAAAGTTCAACTAATGTGATCATTGGAAATATTATTGGATTGTAGCATTTGGGGGACCACTTTTAGTAGTGTTATAAGAAAAAAAAAAAAGCAAATCGGGATGTGTTCCAGAAAGTGGGCTGTGAGGAGGTGGAGAAAGACACTGAAAACTACTTTTCTAAGTTAGTCGTGATGTGAAGACAGAAAATAAAGTCATTTAAACCTTTGCATTGTCAAGAGACATTCTGTTCTCCTCTAGAATAAAGGAGATGATCGATTCCATGGTCAGTGAAGATTTAGAGAAAAGATACAGAGGCTAAAGAGGATAATTAACTGATTGAAGAATTCTGTTCTGCTGGGCAACTGGCCACTATTTACTTACTCTGTACAATGAGTTCCCCCAAGTTAAACTAACCTACCATACTACTTGGAGGAAGTCCAGGTGGTGCTAGTGGTAAATAATTCATCTGCTAACGCAGGAGACATAAGAGACACAGATTTGATTCCCTGGGTCAGGAAGATCCCTTGGAGTAGGAAATGGAAACCCATCTCAGTATTCTTGCCTGGAAAATTCCAAGGACAGAAGAGCTTGGAAGGTTATAGTTAATGGGGTCGCAAAGAGTCGGATATGACTGACCACACACACACACACCATACTACTTATGGATTTGAGACAAAGAGTAAATCTTTTTGTAAGAGTACAGAACTCCCTTCTGGTCAATATGGGCCATGGCAATCACTCTAACCCAAGCATGTTTTCTTCCTTCCCCTAACTTACAGGTGACATTTGGCAAAGCCTTGAATTTCATAAGTGGAGGGAGATGCTACTAGCATCTTGTGGGCACAAGCCAAGGATTCTGCTAAACCTCCTACAATGCACAGGACAGTCCCTCACAGCAGATAATTTTTTGACCCAAAATGTCAAGAGTGCTGAAGTTGAGAAACCTTAGTCTACCAGGAAAAATTTGTTTTATGGTTATACTACATGAATTGTATATAACGAAATCCTGCCTCTCTAGGTAGGAAATTTGCATCTCAATTCTAACTCTTGCCTTATCTTTTTCATCATTGCTATTCTACTACATAGAGGAGCTCACTCACTTTGGCTGTAAATCCTATGACATTTCAGCTAAGAAATTTACTTTTAACTTTATCACTGTGTACCGTGGTCTGTCTTTGTCCCTATGCTAGCAGATGTGCAAGGCTACACACAGTTGCTGATATTTTATTCACTTGGGGCCAACGCAATATCTTTATTCAGAAAGTAAACTTTAAAGCATCCAGAGACTAGCCCAGCTTTCTCTACGGTACTGCATTTCACATTGTTTAAACTCTAAAATCTCAAACACGTGCAGACAACGCTTCTAAAAGTGCTTATTTCACTTTTTTTATGTACACATAGTCTGTTGAATAAGTCAACAAAGATGCCAGTTCTTTATATCAATTCCACGTCCCTGTCTATTCATCCAAAGTTTCAAGAAGCCAGACACATAACAGAGGACTCTGCCAAAAATTACAGAAGCAAAGAACAGACAACGTTCTGTTTGTTTGAAAGATCCATGGTCTACAATACCGCTGCCAGCCAGGCTTCCGGGCTGAAGTAGCAGAGAACGCAGAATGGCACCCTGCTTCCAGTCCACACCTACATGCTGGAATTCTTACAACTGCAAGGTGATGAGGACGATAAGAAACGCAAGTCGGGACTGGGAAGAAGCAGGGCCTGCCGCTCCAGAAAGAAGCACTAGTTCTGCAAAGAGTTACTTTTTAAACATCTCCTCTTAGAACATTTAAGATTAATGGTTGCGCGTAGGAAGAAAGAAATCTGTTGATATTTTAGTCATTTTATGTACTCAGCATATTTTTTAAAAATAAAATGATAAAACACCATAATTAAATGATTACTCAGAAGTGGACTATATTAGGTTTTGTGGGTACTGCTGAAAATGGACTGTAACTTCTGGGGATTCTGGTTTTGAAAGTTCTGAGCAGAGAACTAAGTCAGGCACACCCTGGACTACTTCTCCGTTATGGGGAAAAGGCTGCTGAGAACACTGTGGGTAGGTGAACTTCTATCCGTTCCCGTCACAAAATCTTTTTTTTTTTCTTCCCCAAATTGCAGTATAATTGCTTCACAAGGTTGTGTTAGTTTCTGCTACACGGTAAAGTGAATCAGTTGTCTGTATACACATATCCCCCCACTTTCTGGGCTGTATAGCAGGTTCCCACTAGCTAGCTATATTACACAAGGCAGCGTAGACATGTGGGTCTCAACCTTGTAATCTGTATCAGCCTCCACGTGCCCCCCTCCTGCCGTCCACATGTTCTCTGCATCCACATCTCTGAATCGTTCCAATGGCTGCCCATTTATTTTCTCACCCAAACTCCTTGTTTTCTAATGTTTGCTTAAGACCTCCGATTCTGTAATAAATTACACATTTAAGTTCTAATATCTTAACATTTGTTAATGTAATTTTAAGCAGTGAAGGAAAGTCTCGATTTCAGAGCAGTGAGAAGCTAGTACTAGCCACCATCTGGGGGTAGGCAAAGAGGCACAAGCGGAAGAGACCCAGTGACGAACCTTCACAGTGGACAGTCAACACCTGAGATTTCAGCCAAGATGGTCTTACGATTTCAAGTAAAGATAGCTCAGTTCAGGTCAGTCGCTCTGTCGTGTCCAACTCTTTGCAACCCCATGAATTGTAGCACGCCAGGCCTCCCTGTCCATCACCAATTCCCAGAGTTCACTCAGACTCACATCCATCGAGTCTGTGATGCATCCAGCCAACTCTTCCTCTATCGTCCCCTTCTCCTCCTGCTCCCAATCCCTCCCAGCATCAAAGTCTTTTCCAATGAGTCAACACTTTGCATGAGGTGGCCAAAGTACTGGAGTTTCAGCTTTAACATTAGTCCTTCCAAAGAAGACTAAGGACTGATCTCCTTCAGAATGGACTGGTTGGATCTCCCTGCAGTCTAAGGGACTCTCAAGGGTCTTCTCCAACACCACAGTTCAAAAGCATCAATTCTTCAGTGCTCAGCTTTCTTCACAGTCCAACTCTCACATCCATACATGACCACTGGAAAAACCATAGGCTTGACTAGGACTTTTGTTGGCAAAGTAATGTCTCTGCTTTTGAATATGCTATCTAGGTTGGTCATAACTTTTCTTCTAAGGAGTAAGTGTCTTTTAATTTCATGGCTGCAGTCACCATCTGCAGTGATTTTGGAGACAAAAAAATAAAGTCTGACACTGGTTCCACTGTTTCCCCATCTATTTCCCATGAAGTGATGGGACCAGATGCCATGATCTTCGTTTTCTGAATGTTGAGCTTTAAGCCAACTTTTTCACTCTCCTCTTTCACTTTCAACAAGAGGCTTTTTAGTTCCTCTTCACATTCTGCCATACGGGTGGTGTCATCTGCATACCTGAGGCTATTGAAATTTTTCCCAGGAATCTTGATTCCAGCTTGTGCTTCTTCCAGTCCAGTGTTTCTCATGATGTAATCTGCATAGAAGTTAAATAAGCAGGGTGACAATATACAGCCTTGACGTACTCCTTTTCCTATTTGGAACCAGTCTGTTGTTCCATGTCCAGTTCTAACTGTTGCTTCCTGACCTGCATACAGGTTTCTCAAGAGGCAGGTCAGGTGGTCTGGTATTCCCATCTCTTTCAGAATTTTCCACAGTTTATTGTGATCCACACAGTCAAAGGCTTTGGCATAGTCAATAAAGCAGAAATAGATGTTTTTCTGGAACTCTCTTGCTTTTTCCATGATCCAGCGGATGTTGGCAATTTGATCTCTGGTTCCCCTGCCTTTTCTAAAACCAGCTTGAACATCTGGAAGTTCATGGTTCACGTATTGCTGAAGCCTGGCTTGGAGAATTTTGAGCATTACTTTACTAGCGTGTGAGATGAGTGCAATTGTGCAATAGTTTGAGCATTCTTTGGCATTGCCTTTCTCTGGGAATGGAATGACCACTGACCTTTTCCAGTCCTGTGGCCACTCCTGAGTTTTCAAGATTTGCAAATACTCTCTTCCAACAACACAAGAGAAGACTCTACAAATGGACATCACCAGATGGTCAACACCGAAATCAGATTGATTATATTCTTTGCAGGCAAAGATGGAGAAGCTCTATACATTTAGCAAAAACAAGACCAGGACCAGACTGTGGCTCAGATCAGGAACTCCTTATTGCTAAATTCAGACTTAAATTGAAGAAAGTGGGGAAAACCACTAGCCCATTCAGTATGACCTAAATCAAATTCCTTATGATTATACAGTGGAAGTGAGAAATAGATTTAAGGGACTAGATCTGATAGATAGAGTGCCTGATGAATTATGGACGGAAGTTCATGACATTGTACAGGAGACAGGGATCAAGACCATCTCCATGGAAAAGAAATGCAAAAAAGCAAAACAGCTGTCTGGGGAGGCCTTACAAATAGCTGTGAAAAGAAGAAAAGTGAAAAGCAAAGGAGAAAAGGAAAGATATAAGCATCTGACTGCCGAGTTCCAAAGAATAGCAAGAAGAGAAAAGAAAGCCTTCTTCAGCGATCAATGCAAAGAAATAGAGGAAAACAATAGAATGAGAAAGAGTAGAGATCTCTTCAAGAAAATTAGAGATACCAAGGGAATATTTTGGAGAAGGCAATGGCACCCCACTCCAGTACTCTTGCCTGGAGAATCCCATGGATGGAGGAGCCTGGTGGGCTGCAGTCCATGGGGTCGCTAAGAGTCGGACACTACTGAGCGACTTCACTTTCACTTTTCACTTTCATACATTGGAGAAGGAAATGGCAACCCACTCCAGTGTTCTTGTCTGGAGAATCCCAGGGACGGGGGAGCCTGGCAGGCTGCCGTCTATGGCGTCACACAGAGTCGGACATGACTGAAGTGACTTAGCAGCAGTAGCAAGGGAATATTTCATGCAAAAATGGGCTTGATGAAGGACAGAAATGGTCTGGACCTAACAGAAGCAGAACATATTAAGAAGAGGTGGCAAGAATACACAAAAGAACTGTACAAAAAAGATCTTCATGACCCAGATAATCACGATGGTGTGATCACTCACCTAGAGCCAGACATCCTGGAATGTGAAGTCAAGTGGGCCTTAGAAAGCATCACTACGAGCAAAGCTAGTGGAGGTTATGGAATACCAGTTGAGCTATTTCACATCCTGGTAGATGATGCTGTGGAAGTGCTGCACTCAATATGCCGGCAAATTTGGAAAACTCAAGGACAGGTAGGAGGCAGCCAAATCTTGCTTAGCCTTCAGAGGCAGCTGCTTGCACTCACATTAGCCATCTCTTGCCCCGTACCCACCCTGTCTCACTGTGCTGCTCCAAAGGTGATGGTTCTCATCAGCTCACATCCCAACTTCCTTTCTTCCTACTCCATTCTCAATTCTACATTCATGTTTTTAGATAATTTCTGATCTGTGGAAGAGTTGTTAAACTAGTTCAGAAATTTTTTTTTTCTTTTTTGTAAGTACTAGTAATACAGGTCAATAGTTATTTTCAAGGTCAAGTCAATTCTTATATGATCAACTGATTTTGTAAACACACATAATAATCCCCTTAAATCCTCTTTACAAGAAACTGAGGCTAGGTGGCTTAAAAATATTGGATGCAATTGCTAAAATGGTCAGCTGAAAAATACATAACATGAGAAAGAGAGAAAAAGCAACACATCCTAAAGAGAGAAAGATCCATTTCTCTCCAAAGAAAGAAATTCTTAACAAATCTAGGAGGAGCTCTAAAGTCAGTGAGATCTTAGCACACACAGAGCAAGGAGTTGCCAAATCCCCACAAACTTAGGGAAAATCTATTTAGATGATCATCTATTCATGCATGACATTAAAAAGAGGGCTATATTTACTATTTTTAATCCTGGCTTTCTCCTTTCCAAGTTTCAAATCTTTCTGCTTTGGCTAAAGATATCCCCTTTATTTCCCCCAAAAATTTGAAGAAAATTACTCTTGGACCTTTGTTTATAGAATATACATAAAGGAATATATCAGAAAGAGACATAATTATCTAGTTATTGTAAGTTTCATTAATGAATCATCATCTCTGGATAAACTGATGAGGCTGATTTTCTGAAGCTATAAAATTCACCACAATCCCAAATGCCATTTAAAAGAGTCAAAGGACAGACACTCTACAAGGATCGGGAGAACTGTACAATAGAATATACAATAGAAAGACTGAGAAATAAGTCACCAAGAGGGAAAAGTCAATTAAAGTCAGTGTAACACTCACTGAACATCTCTTATACAATGGAGTATGTTTGGGGCATAGAAACACCATGCTAAGCCTGAAGAGAAATTGTCATCTCATCCATCCGAGTCGGTAGTTTATCTTGCTAACCGATTACAGTGGAAATAAAGTTGCCTCAATCATGCCAATTTCAAAAACTTAGAGTTTTCAAGTTTTTATTTACCTTTAAAATGATGCCACCACCTGAGTTCTCCCCAAATCTCTTCCCAGTTTTCTCCCAGCCAGAGAGAGAAAACTGAAGAATTTAATTCTCCCACTTTTCCTCCTTCCGTCCTCCATTGCAAATTACCTCTCTTTCCTCAAAGTAGAAAATAAAAGGCTTTCTTTTCCTCCTCTAAATGAGTTTGGAGTCTGTGGGCATTATTGTGCAGTATTAAGCTAGAAGCAGAGAACTGATTGCTTTTGGGGACAAAGGTATCTCTCTCGATGCCATTCAAAAAATCCGTGTGCTACAGTGTGATTAATGATGGGTATGGGTAGTTTAAGACTGCCATTTATTAGTGTTGATTTCAAGTTTCAGGCTGACATTCTTAACATTCAGAACTATAAAGCAACTAGGCCCTTCATGGTTTCTCTGTAACCTTTCGGCCTGATGTCCTACACAGCTGGCTAATATATATAGGTTCTCTATGGGGTGCTTTACTGTATGCCGGGTAGCAAAATAAAAGACAAGCAAAAATGAATATAGTCTTCTACTTCCCCAAATATTTGCTGATGATGAATGCATAACTTTTAATTCTAGGCAAAAGAGAATGTGTCTGCCTGTAACTCCATGAATAATCACACAGAGCACTATGCCTGAAAATGGTTTGGAAAGAAGAAAACTTAGAGTTTTCAGGAGATCAACCATCAAATACCTTAAGTTGTCACCTAACCCAAGGGAAGGGCAAAGGCTAATAGAGTTTTGCCAAGAGAACACATTGGTCATAGCAAACACCCTCTTCTGAAAACACAAGAGAAGACTCTACACATGGACACCATCAGATGGCCAACACCAAAATCAAAATATTATATTTTTTGCAGCAAAATAGAGAGCTCTATACAGTCAGCAAAAACAAGACCGGGAGCTGACTGTAGCTCAGAACATGAACTCCTTACTGCCAAATGCAGATTTAAATAGAAGAAAATAGGGAAAACCAATAGACCATTCAGGTATGACCAAAATCAAATCCCTTACAATTATACAGTGGGAGTGAGAAATAGATTTAAGGGACTAGATCTGATAGACAGAGTGCCTAAAGAACTATGGATGGAGGTTCTTGACACTGCACAGGAGACCGGGATCAAGACCATCTCCATGGGAAAAAAGTGCAAAAAGGCAAAATAGCTGTCTGAGGAGGCCTTAAAAATAGCTGTGAAAAGCAGAGAAGAAAAAAGCACAGGAGAAAAGGAAAGATATACCCATTTGAATGCAGAGTTCCAAAGAATAGCAGAGAGAGATAAGAAAGCCTTCCTCAGAGATCAGTGCAAAGAAATAGAGGAAAACAATAGAATGGGAAAGACTAGAGAGATCACTTCAAGAAAATTAGAGATACAAAGGGAACATTTCATGCAAAGATGGGCTCGATGAAGGACAGAAATGGTCTGGACCTAACGGAAGCAGAAGATATTAAGAGGTGGCAAGAATACACAGAAGAACTATACAAAAAAGATCTTCATGGACTCAGATAATCACAATGGTGTGATCACTTACCTAGAGCCAGACATCCTGGAATGTGAAATCAAGTGGGCCTTAGGAAGCATCACGAGGAACAGAGCTAGTGGAGGTGAGAGAATTGCAGCTGAGCTATTTCAAATCCTAAGATGATGCTGTGAAAGTGCTGCACTCAATATGCCAACAAATTTGGAAAACTTAGCAGTGGCCATAGGACTGGAAAAGGTCAGTTTTCATTCAAATCCCAAAGAAAGGCAACGCCAAAGAATGCTCAAACTACTGCACAATTGCATAGAGAATTGCAGCTGAGCTATTTCAAATCCTAAGATGATGCTGTGAAAGTGCTGCACTCAATATGCCAACAAATTTGGAAAACTTAGCAGTGGCCATAGGACTGGAAAAGGTCAGTTTTCATTCAAATCCCAAAGAAAGGCAACGCCAAAGAATGCTCAAACTACTGCACAATTGCAACTCATCTCACACACTAGTAAAGTAATGCTCAAAATTCTCCAAGCCAGGCTTCACTAATACGTGAACTGTGAACTCCCTGATGTTCAAGCTGGTTTTAGAAAAGGCAGAGGAACCAGAGATCAAATTGCCAACATCCGCTGGATCATGGAAAAAGCAAGAGAGTTCCAGAAAAACATCTATTTCTGCTTTGTTGACTATGCCAAAGCCTTTGACTGTGTGGATCACAATAAACTGTGGAAAATTCTGAAAGAGATGGGAATACCAGACCACCTGACCCGCCTCTTGAGAAATCTGTATACAGATCAAGAAGCAACAGTTAGAACTGGACATGGAACAACAGACTGGTTCCAAATAGGAAAAGGAGTACGTCAAGGCTGTATATTGTCACCCTGCTTATTTAACTTCTATGAAAAGTATATCATGAGAAATGCTGGGCTGGATGAAGAACAAGCTGGAATCAAGATTTCTGGGAGAAATATCAATAACCTCAGATATGCAGAGGACACCACCCTTATGGCAGAAAGTGAAGAAGAACTAAAGAGCATCATGATGAAAGTGAAAGAGGAGAGAGTGAAAAAGTTGGCTTAAAGCTCAACATTCAGAAAACGAAGATCATGGCATCCGTTCCCATCACTTCATGGCAAATAGATGGGGAAATAGTTGCAGACTTTATTTTCTTGGGCTCCAAAATCATTACAGATGGTGATTACAGCCATGAAATTAAAAGACGCTTACTCCTTGGAAGGAAAATTATGACCAACCTAGACAGCATATTAAAAAGCAGAGACATTGCTTTGCCAACAAAGGTCTATCTAGTCAAGGCTATGGTTTTTCCAGTAGTTGTGTATGGATGTGAGAGTTGGACTATAAGGAAAGCTGAGGGCCAAAGAATTGATGCTTTTGAACTGTGGTGTTGGAGAAGACTCTTGAGAGTCCTTGGACTGCAAGGAGATCCAACCAGTCCATCCTAAAGGAGACTGGTCCTGAGTGTTCATTGGAAGGACTGATGTTGAAACTGAATCTCCAATCCTTTGGCCATCTGATGCAAAGAGCTGACTCATTGGAAAAGGCCCTGATGCTGGGAAAGATTGAGGGCCAGAGGAGAAGGGGACGACAGAGGATGAGATGGTTGGATGGCATCACCAACTCAATGGACATGAGTCTGAGTAGACTCCGGGATTTGGTGATGGACAGAGAGGCCTGGCGTGCTGTGGTCCATGGGGTCATGAAGAGTTAGACATGACTGAGCAACTGGACTGGACTGAACTGAACCCAAGGGCATTCCCTTTGATAAGCGCCAGTGGCATCCTGTCCTCACACACTCCCACACAGGCACACACGCACCCCTGACAACACCCAGGCAATCATTCACTACCGTTTCCACATTCACAGATTCCTCCAACTCACATCCAGTTCCAAAGGTGGCCTTCAACCACTCTGAAAATTAATGACTGTATTGTTTGTGATATAGGGGGGAGATATTATCTATATTTCATGATTTCCTCTGGCACATTCATATTGGTCCTGACCAAAATGAAATATATTTGGCTTTAGGTGAGATTTAATTTTTTGGGGGGGATTAGATAAGCCAAGTCAAATTAGTGCTAGTCTAATAAAATATATTTCTGTTTCCACCCCAGTCTTCCCCTTCTCTGTAAATACCACCAGTCTACTCAGTGTCTCAAGTCCAAAAGAGTAGGCAATCCCAATTTCTCCCTTGTCATTAATCCCCCTCCTACTTCCATATCCATGAGCCATCAGCAAATTTTGTTATCACTGTTCCCGAAATATACTTCCAACACATCCACTCTTTCTCCACACTTCCCACTAAAAGCCTCCTGAGTAATGTTCCTCTTCCTTTCTGCCCCCTTCTCCTACAATTCATTCCCCATAAAGCAGCAGGAGTGACCTTTCAAAATATACATCAGATGATATCATTCTCCCAAGCAAAGCCCACCAATGTTCTCTGTTGCTTTTAGAATTACGTCTTCATCGCTTCCCACGGCCGTCAGTGCCCTTCGGGATCTGGCTGGCCACCTCGTCAAGTTTGATTTTTCTCTTCTGCCCACTGGTCCCTTCCTCTTTCCCAGGCATGATCGCCCCTCAAAGCCCACATACTGAGCCCATGTCTTGCCACTCAGCCTCCAAGTCTCAATTTTGATGCCCCTAGGGAAGATTAAGCTACATATTCTTTCTCCAAGCCAGTTATCACCTATCACATTATTTTCTTTGTGTATCTGTTTACTTAACTTATTTTTAGACTCCCTCCCAAGAATTTAGGTTCCATGACATCAGGAAGCCTGTTGGTTGTTCACCTGTATCCTAATGCCTAGCACAGTGCCTGTCCCCAGATAAGGCCCTCAATAAAACACTGGTAAAGGAAAAGTATGAGTTCAAAGGATGAATGAATTCCCTCTCTTGTCTTGTTGGCCTTGGGAATCACTTTTGTGTTGGCTTTAGAAAGTGGAGGTACTCTTTTCTGCTCCTTAAGGCACTTAGTACCCTCATCAGTAAAATAAGATAGTTGTATTAAATGATCTTTAAAGTGTCTATTAGCTGGGAAGAGTTGCTAATTCATGTTAGGAGAATAATATTAATATAAGCTATTAGCAGCAGAGTCACTCACAGAATGCAAAGCTCATAAGTCTCTTTTTCATTCATTAGCTATTATGCTTATATTTCATTTCCTTTTTCTGTACAGGGAAACAGTCTCTGTATATATGTACATAGTTATCTCTCTCTCTCTCTACTTATTTAAGCTAGCTATTTTTATCCCTACCTATGCATTTATAGTTTTTTATAACAAGATAAATAAGTCAGACTTCAACATCCATTTTTATTTGGAAAGAGACAGAAAAATATACTGTATTAACTAATTATATTCACTAATAAGAATCATTCCTATATACCTTCTCCTGAGCCCCCTGTATATTGTGTATAAAGTGATTCTAAATTTATTTAATTTTATCAGCCATTCAATAGTCCTTATTTTAAAAACTGCTCTTTAAGTTAAATTATTATACATGATCAATTATGTGTTTCATAACATATTCTCACATTTAATGGAAATTTTCCAACATATTAAATAGTTTAAAGTTTCTTTGTTTAAATTATTGGATGTACTCAAAGATGTGGAGGGTAACAAAATCATGTGGCAAGATTAAATGAAAATGTCCTTTTTTATTAGCTTGATTTTCCCCTTCCAGCCCATGTTTTTGGGGTATGTTTTGCTTTTTTCTCATGTTCTTAACTTTTCCTAGTCTTAAAAGGCAAATCTCCTCACTAGTATCTTCCTATAGGAATTAAAGAAGAGAAAACATATTTGAAGAATCTGGGCTTCGGATAAGCAGTTCTTCTGGCTTATTCTCTTTCATTTCATTAAAAGGAATATTCCCAAGATAGTATCTATGTTCACCCAACAGGTTTCAACTCCTGAGTTAGCTTTCAACCCAGTTCATCTCTCCTCACTCTACTACAAACCATGTCCAGGGCAAATGTATTAGAATATTATGACCTATGACGTCATATCATTCTCTGATGCCCATATGGAGATGACAGACCTTAAGCTTACTAACCTTGAGGATACAGGTAAAGAAGGGCCATGATGCCATATTGAGGGGAAAGAAAAGAAGTTGGAGGTCAGAAAATCGAGAGCCTAATTCAAACTGATTAAAACTATAGAAAGAGCTGTCTGTCTCTAGACATTTATTTAAAAGTATCTACTATGTATTTAAAAAGTACCTACTATGTGTTTAAAAGCAGAGACATTACTTTGCCGACAAAGGTCTGTCTAGTCAAAGCTATGGTTTTTCCAGTAGTCATGTATGGATGTGAGAATTGGACTATAAAGAAAGCTGAGCGCTGAAGAATCGATGCTTTTGGAGAAGACTCTTGAGAGTCCCTTGGACGACAAGGAGGTACAACTAGATCACCCTAAAGAAAATCAGTCCTAGATATTCATTGGAAGGACTGATGATGAAGCTGAAACTCCAATACTTTGGTTACCTGATGCAAAGAACTCACTCATTGGAAAAGAGTCTGATGCTGGGAAAGACTGAAGGAAGGAGAAGGGGACTATAGAGAATGAGATGGTTGGATGGCATCACCGACTTGAGGGACATGAGTTTGAGGAAGCTCCAGGAGTTGGTGAGAGACAGGGAAGCCTGGTGTGCTGCAGTTCATGGGGTTGCAAACAGCTGGAGGTGAATGAGCAACTGAACTGAACTGAACTATGTGTTAATTATTGGTATATAGTTGTGATCAAGACAGAACTATACCTGTTTCAGGAGGCTTAAAATTCAGTAGGCTAGAAAGAGAGAAAGTAGGAAAAATAATCATATATAATATGAGGAAAAAACCAAAACCTGGAGCAAAGAAATGCACACACATGTTATAATGAAGAGGAAAGGGTTTGTTTTAAATCCCTTATCCTCTTCATTGTGGATTTGCCTCCTGATCTTTGATTTATTCTTTTTTTTTGGAGGGTGCCTATTATAATTGGGAACTTATGTTCCTCCATTGTTTTTCCGATGCAGCTTTTTCTGGTAAGTCCTTAAATAGTTTTAGCCTTTTGGCAATCTTTTCTTTCTTAGTTAATTTTTCTCCATTGAGAGAAAGCTCTGTTTGCCAGCTCTGCCGGACATTGAGTAAGAATTTGGTAGTGGAGGGAGGCCTGGGGAAGTATTTGGGATAGAAGATGGAAGCTAAAGAAACCCACTCTCAAACAACTTTGTCATTAGTGTGGCCTTCAGAGAAGCCAGGAGAATGGAATGAATGATCGCTCTGAAACTTCAACAAGAGAACTATATTCATGTGTGAAAGTGAAAGTGTCAGTTGCTCAGTCGCATTCAACTCTTTTGCGACCCCATGGACTGTAGCTGCCAGGCTCCTCTGTCCAGGCAAGAACACTGGAGTGGGTTGCCATTCCCTTCCCCAGGGGATCCTCCCAACCCAGAGATTGAACCTGGGTTTCCTGCATTACAGGCAGATTATTTTCCTCTGAGCTTTTTAAAGTATAAATAGATGGCCATTCTCATTTCAGTGGCACATATTGCTTTCATACAGTATTTTTTTAAACACAGATACCAGATAGAAAATTTTAAAACTACAAAAATCATTTGAAAAATCCTATTCTCTTGTTTAGAAAGCTCTCTGTAGGATATTTTTATGGACAGGTAGACAGCCCATTTGTGACTAAACAAGTTCTTTCTTTGGCTGGAGATGATTTGTAAAGAGAATATTTGTACATAAGACATTAAAATGATATTTGTCAATGAAAGTGATGTGTGGATCTCACTGCAGATTATTTTTTTGTGATGATGGCATGTCTCTGCCATGATCAAGTCACTTTTTTTCATCCAGTTTTTCTTATAATTAAAAGCATATATTGAGAAGTGGCTGCCTGGGATTAAATAAGAGGGTCTCATGATCACAAGAAAAACCATACTATTTAAATAAGTATTAAACCACTATTTTGGCCCTAATGTGTTATGACCAGATGAGCAAATGGATCTAGCCATGAAATACCATGAAAACTGAGGAAGTATTCCATGCAGTAAATGAGTGCTGGCAAAATAAAATCTTAATAAAAGGATATTTCATTTCACTAAGCCATGGCTTTGAAATGCTAGATGAAGCAATGGCTAAAGGCTTACCAAAGGAAAAATAAATAAATAAATAAAACCTTATCATAAGATTAAGGATTTTACAAAACCCAGAAAAAAATTAGGATGTGATAACTAGGAGGAAGGTAAAGTTCCTTTAAGTGATAAATAGGCAAGTGATGATAAACTGAATGTCCTGTTCATGCCAACAGTAAAAGGGAAAAAATATCATCTAATGAGAAGCCTTAATGAGAAGCTGATTACTGCAACACGGGTGTCAATTAATGAGATAGTTCAGACACGAACAGAAAAGGACGGCCTAGTTTTCCTCCTGTATATTCCATACATTGTGACCCAGAGCATAAGTGGTAAACTGCATCTTCTTAAAGGACAAGAAGTTTTAAAGAAAATCTTCAAAGCTTACCAGAGCAGTAATTCTCCTTAGAGAAGAGATTAAGTGGGTTGGAAGTTCATTGTGGAGTGGGGAGGATCCTCTGAATCTTGTCTCTTTTCCCCTGAGTGCGCATTCACTCTCTATATCTCGTAACACTCACAGCTTCATTTGTCCATTCATCCATCCATCCTCAATGTGCACCCACATCTATAAATTAAATTACCCATTCATGCTAGAAACTATACTTAGAGGCTACAGAAATATGTAGATCGTTGCTACTAACATGGAACTCCCATTCTAACAGGAAAGAAAACATTATAGCATGAATTACTCAATACAACTCAGTAAGTGCTATGGCATTAAAAAAAAAGAAAGAAAGAAAAGAAACCCTGTTTTAGTATGAGGTCATGGTAAACTGTGGTGTTGGATAAGACTCTTGAGAGTCCCTTGAACTGCGAGGATATCAAACCAGTCAATCCCAAAGGAAATCAATCCTGAATATTCTTTGGGAAAACTGATGCTGAAGCTAAAGCTCCAATGCTTTGGCCACCTGATGTGAAGAGCCAACTCACTGGAAAAGACGCTGATGCTGGTAAAGATTGAAGGCAGGAGGAGAAGGGGGCGACAGAGGATGAGATGGTGAGATGGCATCACTGACTCAGTGGACATGAGCAAGCTCTGGGAGATGGTGAAGGACAGGGAAGCCTACTGTGCTACAGTCCATGAGGTCGCAACGAGTGGGACATGACTGAGCAACTGAACACAACAACGACATGGATGAAAAGATGTTTTAGCTGAGTGTGTGTGCAGTGAGTCGGAACTGCCTAGGTGGAAGGTCTGCGTGTGTTTGTGAGCACACATGTGCACATGTGCACATATGCATACGTGCATGGAGGGAGAATCTGTGTGTGTTCCTAGTGCATACACACGGATCTGTGTGCATGTACACACGCTTATGTATGTGCATGCTATGAGGATACGAATGCATGTGTTCACATGTTTGCACGTGCATGCTAGCCCATGCATACGCTGAGCACAGGACAGCATGTGTTGAGGGGTGCTTCCTGAGGTGGAAAGGGGTCTCACTTATGTCTCTGAGAACTGAAATCCAGAACCTGAGCCTGCTTGAGAACGTACCTCAGGATGAGCCTGGAGACAGGCTGAGCCAGCTCACAGTGCCTCACCAGTCATGCTAAGGTTGCAGGTCTTTTCTCTAAGAGCACCACATGATTGCTGAAGTGACTTAGGCAGTGGAGTGACAGAAATGAGATTTACATTTCAAGAAAGGTCACTCTGGCTTGACCACACTGTTGATGAATCACAAGTGGATCTCTGGTCCTGACTTCCCATCCGAACTTCAGACCAAAATTTATAATTGGCTGTTGGACATCTTCCACCAGGCACTTAAAATTCAACGCGGCTAAAAACAAAATAGTATTTCTTTGCAGAATATCTTGTTCCTCTCTCTAATTCGCCTTGAAGAATGGCACCATCCTCAAACCATGATTCAAAGCAAGGACTTTAGAGTCAATACTCTCCTTCTTCATTCCTTCCAACCATCAGTTGATAAACTGATCAATGGGCAAATTAGTCCCCTTTTCCCTCTTTTCAGTCTCACATGATATCCTCTCTGGATTGCCATGACCACACTGCCTCTGGGCTCTAGTGTCCAGTGACTCTTCCACCCACGCTATATAATTGCCACTCTTCCTCAAGGGCTGCCAGACACTCTCCGCCTCTCTCTGCAGCACAGTGTAGTGAGAACAGGGTCTGGGGATTTAGGCCTGGCTTGAACTCTAGCCTCCATCACCTACCATCTGACTGTGTCGAACAAGTTACCTATATCTCTTAATTTTCAAGTTCATCCATTAAGTAATGCCAGGCGTCACCTCTCCGAGTTGATAACCTATTGAAAACAACTGGTACAGGACCTAGCCCACAGGAAGCACTCCCTAATATTTCACAGTCTGGCCTTCATCCACCTTTTCCTCATCTGCTACCACTCTTTGACCCACCCTATAATCTAATCATGCCTACTAATTCCCTCTTTTCAAAATTATTATATAATTTCCCGTAATACTTCCACATCCTAGAGGGTTCTTTCTTAATCTCCCTGACAAAATCCTGCTCATTCTTGAACAAACAGTTCAGAAACAATCTCTAAGTAAGGGCTTTTATGATGACTGAGCAGTGCTTACACAAATCGCACCTCATCTTCTTGAATAGCTTCTCTCATACTCGCTTTATAAATGTCTATGCACCTCTTTGTGTCCCTCTGGATTGCTGGCTCTTTGAAGACTAGGACTCTCTCCTCACTGCCTGGCACATGGGTGGTACTCAGAAAACATCTGTGGCGAAAAATCTCACAAGTCAAAGTTGTAAGAGACACTCTTTGGGAAGAGGATGCCAGAGGGAATAGTCAAGAGAGCTGCAGGTTTGACCTTGGCAACTATTACAACCTCTCACTTCTTGTATCTTTCCCCCACAAAACCTGCCTCCTGAAAATGTAAGTGTAACAGAGTAAAATATCAACAAAGTGACTAAATTGCCCTACCATTTTCTTTATCCTCTGCAACCCCAGGAAGAGTGTGCACATCATGGTTCCAAATGCTCAGTGGAGAAGGATTATACTCAGTGACCCCAGGGAGGGGGAGACACAGAGGAAAGAACCCGGTGAGCAACGTAGGATCTGTATCAGGGAAGGGAGAGGAGGGGACTGCATATGTCCCCAAGGTTGCCATGACAAACTGGGTGGCTTAAAATAACAAAAGTCTATTTTTTGACTATTCTGGAAACCAGAAGTCTAAAATCCAAACATAAGCAGGGCCAAGCTCTCCCGGAAAGCTCTAGGGCGGACTCTGCCCCAGGCTTCTCTCCTGGTCCTGGTGACGCTGGCAATGGCACCCGTCGCCGCTCTCTGGCTTGCAGACACATCGCGGGCAGCTCTGCCTCGGCTGTCACAGTGCTGTTCCTCTGTGTGCTGAGTCTTCCCGGGGCAGTCACTCCTCCGTGTGTGTCTGCCTGTGTCTCTTATCCTGTTTTATAAGAGCATCAGCCCTATTGGATTGGGGACCCGCTCTCCTCAGGGAGGCTCCCGTCTTAATTTACATCTTAATCACAGCTGTAAAAACCCTACCCTATTTCTAAATAAGGTCACATCCACGTATGTGTGCGCGCTAAGTTGCTTCAGTTGTGTTCAACTCTTTGTGACCCCATGGACTGTAGTCTACCAGGCTCCTCTGTCCGTGGGCTTCTCTAGGCCTGAAATGTTGTGCTTCTAAAAAGCTCCCAGGTGATGTCATGGAAGATGCTTGAATAGTGAGGATCTAGAACACTCAGAGGGATATGATAAATGCGCACACTATTTAGCTGTAGATAAGAATTAATGATTTGGAGATTTTAACGAGTTTTTCAACCAAATTCCATTTCTAGCAGAGTGTTGCAAATATGCTATAAAATTCCTGTTGAGGTATTTCTTGAAAATGCCTAGGGAAGGGACTCTCAACCCTGACAGAATATTAGAATCATCTGAAGAGTTTAAAAATACACAGTCGAACTTTACTGGTGGTTCAGGGATTAGGAATCTGCCTGACGGACGATGCAGGGGGCGTGGGTTCAGTCCCGGCTCCCGGAGGATTCCACGTGCTACGGGGCGGCAAAGCCCAAGCGCTGCAACTACAGGTACTAGAACCCGTGCTTCCCAATGAGAGGAGACACTGAAGTGAGAAACCAGAGCGCTGCAACAAAGACCCAGCAAAGCCAAAGTTAAATCAATTTAATTCAACAAAAAGCATTAAAAATACACAATCATCAGGGGTTCTGACTTAAGTCATCTGAGCATCCATGTATTTGGGGGATGGTGGCTTTCTCTATTTAGTTCTATGTAGTTTTATACATGTAGACTGCATAGAACTAAACTAAATAATTACCATTTGATCCAGCAATTCTACCTCTGGGTATTTATCTACAATAAATAGAAACATTAACTAAAAAAAAAAAAAAAAATGCTGGAGGGGGTTGCCATTCCCTCCTCCAGGGGATCTTCCTGACCCAGGGATCAAACCCACGTCTCTGCATTGGCAGATGGTTTCTTTACCACTAGTGCCATGTGGATCAGGACTTCAACATATCTTTTGAGGACTCAAGTCAACCCATGACCAGGATATCAAGGGAGGAAAGACCAGTGCTCAGCTTCTGCAAAAGACAAGGATAGCTGTTTACCAGAAGCTGGTGGATGGCTGGTGGCAGCCTACTGACCACATACCACTAAACACAAGGGGAATGACAGTGTTTGAGACAAAGCACGCCCTGAAGCATCCAGAGCCAAAAGGAATGAAAATAAAGATGACCCCACAGCAAACTAAAAACTATTCTCCAAGTTCTTGCGTCACCACTTGCTAGAGAATCACATACAACTCCTTTATCCAAAAAAGCAAATCTTTGAATTTCCTGCCAGCCCAGAAGGTGGGGATGATTGAAGGTTGGATCAGAAAAATAAAAGAAGAGTAATTATATAAATAGTGTGGCTAAATGTCAGTCTCGTTCCCCAAGTATGACAGCATGATACCATCACTACAAGGAGTGAGGTCCCTGAAGACAACTACCACTATATCCCTCCCCTGCTTTGTTAGACAGCTGCTGGTGGGCTGCTGGCTGTATGTCAAGAGTAAGGTGGCGGAAACAGCCAGTCCTTCTAGTACAAGGCTCCAGAGAGTTGACTCTGTAATCCTCTGGATAGTGTGTTCTCTGTATATGTTCGTATCTGTGCTGTGCTTAGTCATTTAGTCGTGTCCAACTCTTTGTGACCCCGTGGACTATATAGACTGCCAGGCTCCTCTGTCCATGGGGATTCTCCAGGCAAGAATACTGGACTGGGTTGCTATGCCCTCCTCCAGGGGATCTTCCCAACCCAGGGATCAAATCCAGATCTTCTACATTGCAGGTGGATTCTGTCCATCTGAGTCACCAGGGAAGCCCAAGAATACTAGAGTGAGTAGCCTATCCCTTCTCCAAGCGATCTTCCCAACCCAGGAATCAAACCAGGGTCTCCTGCATGGCAGGCAGATTCTTTACCAGATGAGCTACCAGGGAAGCCCATGTTCTTATCTACCCCTCAGGAAATAAATGTGAAGATTAAGGAGACATGCACTTCTCTGGTCCCTGAGTAAGAATCCTCCTTGTAAGGCAGTGGGTACCAGTTTGATCCCTGGCTTGGGAAAAGCCCACATGCCTCAGGGCAACTAAGCCTGTGTGCCACAACAGTTGAAGTCTCAGCTCTCTAGAGCCCATGTTCCACAAGAGACACCGCCACAGTGAGAAGTCCTCACACCACAACTAGAGGGTAGCCCCTGCTCACCTCAACTGGAGAAAACAGGGCAGCAACGAACACCCAGCACAGCCTTAAACACACACACACACACACTCACTGGAAAAGACCCTGATGCTGGGAAAGACTGAAGGTGGGAGGAGAAGGGGATGACAGAAGAAGAGATGGTTGGATGGCATCACAGATGCGACGGACTGAGTTTGAATAAACTCTGGCAGTTGGTGATGGACAGGGAGGCCTGCCGTGCTGCAGTCCATGGGGTTGCAAAGAGTCCAACATGACTCAACCAAACTGAAATTTTTATATGTGTGTGTATATATATATATATTTTTTTTTAATTTCAAAAAAGATTTAAGAGATAACTAATTATGGGCTGCTGGGAAGTTTTAGCAACAGAGCTGATGTTTCAATATTCCTTTATATGCATCCACCAGATCCACTTATCCACCTATTTCATCCAGTTTTGGACGAAACAGAACGCTCCCTGGCGGCAACAAACCCCTGGGAGGTTACGAGCCTGGATGCTAGAACGTGAGACGATTTCACAATGACCTTTGATTACACCCAAAGGTGAGGGGTTTCTTGTCCCCACTTAAGGGTGTTGAGTTCTGTGACAGGGTATTTCATGCCTTGTTTGCCATCTAAATGACAACACTGTCATCAAGGCCCAGGGGTGACTTATTCTTTTTGGTAGCCCAGACTGAACATAACTCATGGATTAGCAGTTTTGCAGACCAAGAAATAGCCCCTTTCCATATCAGGAGAAGTTCGTTCAAGAAATAAAAGGTTTCTGTTAAACCCTTGATAGAAGGCTGATATTTTTAACCTATCCGTTTCTAAGATCCAAGATCTAATCACATAAACCGGAAATCAAAGCAGCATCTTCGTATAGATCATACTTCCTGAGATTACTGAATAAAGGGCACCCTGGACCAATAAGAAAAAGCAAGAAACTAGATCTTCTTCTTAAACGTGAAAGACTGACGTTTACAAATGTAGGGGAGCGCGAGGCTTTTTACCATTCATAACATTTTACGTTAGTACTCAGCTGAAACTGAGTGGAAGAGGGGGTGATCTGGGGCTTTCAAAATAATTCCTATCACTTTTTCAGTAGCAACACTCAGTTTTGAAAATACTTTCCCAAGATGTCTGGTTAGGCTTCCTCTTGCCCCTCTCCTCCTTTCAGATACACCCAGACTATCAACGGTACTCCCTGAACAGATTCAGTGGCCTGTTTCAATGAAAAGGCTCTCCTTTCTGGATGTCGATGGGTAGAGAACATTCTGTGAGCACAGCAGCAAACTGCAAAGCTAAATGACATATGGGAAAGAAAGAACCTGGGATATTTTCTTGGAGGGCAAAATGACTGGTTTCCCCCTTCCCTTAGAAAGATCATTCATATGTTTCATTCAAGCTTGAACACATTTGGTCTGTAGGAGATTCGCCTTCTTCTGTTTTGGTTATCCCCTCATACAAAGCTGTTTTCCAAGCTTCCATCAGCAGCCAAGACCGAAAAGATCCTCAGTGACAGCTAAGCCTTGGCAGGTTAGGGAAAATTAGAGGAACACTTGGCACCAACACGAGATAAAATAAAAGATAAACATTTATAGCTTTCCAATATGAAATATTTTGCTTTTGTACATGCTAATATTTTTTTCCAAATTCATCCCAGAATATTTAACAAGTTCTGAGGGGTAAAAACAGTATCTTCTATAATAGTCTTTCTAATGTCTCATAAGATTTAGGATTTAAATAAAATTAAACGTGAACTTTGCATATAAATCTGGAATTTACCAAGATCTTAAATAAATGTGGCATTTTCTCCACCTAAGGAAACTTTTTAAAAAAATAAACTTCTGCTTTTTCCCTCACATTTAAAAAAAAAAAAAAAAAAGACTCCCTCATATAGACCTGGCTTGGGCATACATTTTACTTTGCCTAGGATGATTTTACCTGTTGACATGGTAGGATTATTTATAGCGTCCCTGTTGACACTCAAAATCATCCTGATTTAAATTATACTTTCAGTCTACTTATAGGGAACCTTTTTAGGTACCCATTTGCTTATGTTTTCCCCCAAGACCCCATGCAGTCTCTGATGCCTTTCCCTCTGTATGCAGTGTAAGAATCCAGATCCAGGATGAAATCTAAAAAGAAATAACAGTTACTTGGACTTCCCTGATGGTCCTGTGGTTAAGAAGCTGACTCTCAAAGCAGGGGACACAGGTTCGATCCCTAGCTGGAAAGATTCCACATGCTGGGGGAAACTCTGCTGGGGGCTGAGTGGGGAGGCTTTTGGAAAGTATATTCCTCCTTGGGAAACAGTGGGCCAATGAAGCTCGGGTACCGTGACTATTGAGGCCACGCTCTGGAGCCTGTGCACCCCAACCAGAGAAGCCACCACCGTGATAAGCCCATACACTGCAATGCGCAGCCCCTACTCGTCACAACCAGAGAAAGTCCACATGCAGCAGCAAAGACCACGTCCAGCCAAAAGTAAATAAATAACATTTTAAAACATAACAGTTACTTGAAAATATCTCAGACAAAATAGAAGATTCTGCTTAGACCCTTGTTCGTGACATGCAAAGTACCAAGAAACCCATCCATGATTCCTCCCACGGCAAACACTATTGCGTGGTCACCTACTTCACATCTGTTCTCTACCTTAATGGATTTTGATTTGGCTCCAAAATTGGGAAATTCTGGTCTGCTGTGCTAGTGGTTTTGGTAAAGAATCTGCCTGCAGTACAGGAGACCCGGGTTCGATCTCTGGGTTGGGAAGATCCCCTGGAGAAGGAAATGGCAACCCACTCCAGTATCCTTGCCTGGAAAATCTCATGGATAGAGGGGCCTGGAGGGCTGCAGTCCATGGGGTCGCAAAGAGTTGGGCACGACTGAGTGACTAACACTAACACTTATAGGCCTAGTTTCGACCAATCAGACACAAGGGAAATCTCTGCTGGGGGTTGGGTGGGTAGGTTTTTGGAAAATGTTTTCCTCCCTGAAAAAAAAAGTGGGATGCATAAGAAAAATCTATTTTCCCTTTTAGCCTTGAATGCCAAATTGTGACATATTTGGAGCCGCAAGAGTCATCCTGTCTGACAACTGGTCAGGGCTCCCAGTGACTTGCTGTCAAAAGGACTCTGATGAGCTTCCTGTTCTGGGTACCCCTGCAGTATCCAGAAATCTCAACAGGGAGTACCTCTCTGAGCTCTGCCGCTCCCCAGCTTGGTGATCAAGTGCATTAGACAGACATCCCAAGGAGAGTTAAATGAAAGCAACTTAAATTAGAGAAAGGATCTAAATTAGCCAGACTTGGCAACATCACAGGAGAAGTGTGGTGGGGTGAGAACGTGTGAGAAGACAGGCCGTACACCCAGAGTCAGAGTGATGCCATGAGCTTCTCCCTAGGAAACTACCCAATGAGGACAAAAATACTCACCCTATTGCCAAGAGATGATGTATATATCTACTAATTAGAGAACAGAATGCATTGAGGCTACAAGCAGGAAGGAACTGCAAAGTAAACAGCTTTTAAGGCATATGCAATAATGCGTGTACTTTCTGGGGGGTGGGGTAAACATTGAAAATGGGGAGGATATGGTTTCATTAAACAAATAAGTTTGTTTGTTCTTATATAGTAAATCTGAGATCAACTCAGCCAGGGTTCACCCAGAGCAGGATGGCTGAGATGCTTTAATCCAGTAATAGTAGAGCATTTCACATCCCAGATAAAGTCAGCATCTTGGGCTGTCCTCTTTCCAGCTGACTTTGCCAAGGGCCCATTATTCAAGCTTGGTTTAGATGGCCACGTGGTTTAGATGGCCCGGAGGAGTTCTCCAAAGGTTCCAGGCACTACGGAGCACTTGGTGGAGAGATCCCGTTCTGAGAGGCTGCTGCAGGAGAGTAGCATGACCCCGAACAAGCTGCAGAGCCCTTGCTGAGAACACATACGCGTCTCCTTCATTTCATCTTCAGGGCAGGCTTTGCAGCCAACTGCCAGGACCTTGTGTAGCTTTTCTGACATGGGGCCCAGACTGCAAGACGCTGTGTATCAGCACTGCGGTATTTACTGCATTGAGGAGCAGGGGACACTGCATTAATCGTGTGAAAAATATACACACGATTCCCTTTCTACAGTGAGAAGGGATTTACTGAAATAAAGGATAAGGGGGTTATTTACTCCTCGCGTTATCCACTGAACGCAAATGTGACAGATAAAAGGAAGGACAGAGGCACTCAGGCCACAAATTCTAGTCGGGAAGCGAGTACTAGCTCATCAGTTCACCCACAAATTACTCATTCAGTGATGTGTTTCCCTTTTCTTTCTGGACTCATCAATTCAGCCAACAGAGTCAGAAACCCTTTCCCAAAGCTCTAAGCAAATCCACTCCCTAATTTTCACCCGATGATGCTTCATGAGGCACACCAAGATACTCAGCTGGCATGCCCACCTTTGGAAAGCAAGGGGGAAATGGCTCTTTCTTTTCTTACCCAGCTACACAGAGCCAGGGCTTCTTTAGATATTGGCAGCACAACTCCCGGGCTTAAGGCAAACATGGCAACATTGTGGCTCAAGAATAAACCTGCTTCTGATGCTTCTCTTCATCTGTCTTCTTTGCTCTCCATCCTTAGGCTACCCTTTGTTTCAGCAAGACCTTGATCTCGGATTAACCCATTTCAAGTGCCAACCAATGTTGACTTCAGGGACTCACCAGGAGGATTTGAAGCTGGGAAGAAAAGTCTAAAAAGCTAAAAACCTCTAAAGGGCAGAGGAAGGAGTCTATACTGAAGAAATTCCAAGCACCACAGCAAAGCGTAGAAAAGATCATTTTGACCAGGGAGGCAACTTGACTGAACACTTACAGGCTGCTTTAAGGTTGAGCCTAGCATCACTGTATATCAAAATCATCTCAAAAGCTCAATTTCTCAGAAGCACGCTGACTTATTATAGAACTCGATTTCTCCATGGCAGAACAGGGTCAACATAAGAGATCAAGACTTACCTGGAGAGGATTTAAATATGCCAGGTGTAGAAAGCCAAATGCAACAGTGTGGAATAGGCTCAAGAACAAAAGGGTAAGATTCACAGAGAAAGCGGGGTAGAACCAAGCACAGACAAGGTGTGTGATATAGTGCTTATGTTTTTCACGTAATATCTCAGTTTTGGAGCTACCCTGATGACTGACTGAGCAGTAAAGAATCTGCTTGCAAAGCAGAAGATACAGGAGACACGGGTTTCATCCCTGGGTCAGGCAGATCCCCTGGAGGAGGAAATGGCAACTCATTCCAATATTCTTGCTGAAAAATCCCATGGACAGAAGAGCCTGGCAGGCTACACTCCAAAGGGTTACAGAGTCAGACACAACTGAGCAACTGAGCAAACACATCTCAGCTTTTACGGAAGCACCACATGATTCTACAGGTAAGGAAATGTGACTCAGAGAAGTTAACAAGTATCTGAAGTCACATAGTTATTAGTGGTGGAACACAAGTAAGAGATAAAAGGAAAATAATTTCCTGTAAGCTAATTGACACAATCTACGATTGCTCTTTCCTGCCAGCACATTGAAGCATGGATGTTTCAAGAGAGAGGAGGAGAACTTAAAAAAAAAAAAAAAACAGAGAAAGAGACAGAAAATCAATCAACCAACTGGGAATACTGCAACTGGGAAAGTTGGCAAGAAAATGTGAAAAAATTTCTAAAATCTAGAACACAGAAGGTAATAGCTTTTGCTTGTCCAGATGTATATGAATTCTTACAACAAAATTCTCACATACAGGTTTCCAAGAATTGTTTACACATTCCAAAGTAACCATCAGTAGGAGATAAGGAAATAATTTTCCTAGGATATTAGCGAGAAAGTAATAAAATATCAGCCCACTAAAGGCAAAAATTACTCCTTGAAAACCAGAGGGCAGACGAAAAAATAGTGAAAATAAAAATTTGCAGAAGTTTCCCATGGAGTTGTATAGATAATCAAGGATGAAAACCATACTAAGACTATCAACATAGAGATACATGTTTCCTCAAATCTGACTAGTATCTCTTAGAAATTCCTGGTAATATGTCTCCCTTATAATGCATACGATTGACTGTTTTATCTTCAATGCCTAAAGCATTGCCTAGTATAAAGTAAGTATTCAGTAAATATGACATGCATGCATAAATGAATGAAACTCCTTAATAAATCACCAGTCTGTCTTGCAAGGGTTTCAAATGTTTAGCATCTGAAAAAGTTTAGCTTATTGCTGATGACAGATTTGAATTTATAAGGACAAAGAATCATAGCTAACTTAGACCTAAGTCTATAATTGTATTTTCAAAACGTGAAGGAAAGAAATACACTGTAGAGTCAAGTGCTAAATAAGAATAATAATTTATAACGGCTTGTGGCGGCAGGCAGTTACATTGGTAGAAGCTGACTATAGATACCCAGGCCTCCACCACCACCATTAGAGGGGAAATTAAGCAGGAGTAAAGTGCTGCCACAGCAGAAGACCGCGGCCTCATTAGCATAAAGCACGGCAGCCAGGAATTATGGCTGTTCCTAATCTCTGAATGCTCAGGAGTTCGGTTACATTCAACAAAATGACCTGTCCATTTTGAGTCATTGGTATTTCTTCCCATTTTATAAACACACACACACTCCACCACCCTTTTGAAGCCAAAACGTATGAGTCAGAGTTTTTGGAAACAAAACAAAACAAAACTCATTTTTAACTGTCCGTGATCCTCACTTATGCCTTCAACCCCAGCCCAGTACTTTTCCCCTCAATATTCAACGGCCAGAGGTGTGCTGGAGTCCAAGAGAAAGCTGATGATCATGGCATGTGCTTCTACAGCTTTCTAATGGGTATTAACTGTCATCTTAAAAAACTCGGAATTCTCTTAAAACATTAACAGATGTGTGTTCCTTCGAGGGTGGAGGATACATTTATACTGGAAAGATTGTTTTGTCTAAAGATCCTAATTCCTTAGAACTGTAATTGTGAACTGGATGGAGTCCGAGTTGTATCAAATCTGCAAAGACAATAAAATTTTTGCAGAATAAAGTAACTGTCTGCTGAAGAAGTGGTGTGTATTTCATTGTGATACAATCCTACCCACTTTCTGCAATCCACTTAACCTTTACAAAGAATTTTTTAAAACTATACACACATAGCCCTTCCGTCCGCATCGTTCTCCTTTAGTAAAGAAGGATGCTTAAGCTTTGGAGTCCTTGCCTTTGGGGTGACTGGCACCAAGAATAAAGGAAGCAAAAACAGAAGATATGGGTGAAAGCAAAGTCCAGTTTTGGGGAGCGAGGACAAATTAGCAGGCAATTTAGAGCTTAGCTATATCCACTGCTCAGAACACTGTCAGTCTCCCCTTCTTACCACTCCCCTCTGGCAGAGACCAAGACAGTCCAAGCTTGGGCTACGGAGCTATTCTTCCTTACCCACTGCCTGACCTTTCTCCACTGTCCACCCCTCTCGCTCAGCTCTGAGGGACAAAACAAGATGAGGTCAACTAGGCCAGACTCGGGGGCTCCTCGTAATTGCATATTTGGGCTGAGTTACCCTGATGTTGTCTCATCACAATCTCTATATTACCCCCTTCCCCTTTCTTTGAGTAGGGGGGAGGAAAAAATACAGAAAAAAACTCAATCAGAATGATATATGACTCATCAGTTCTGAAGTAAAGCCCAGTCACGTAGAAAATAGACCAGGCACTGTAGTCTGAGTCCAAAAGGTCGGGTGCGCAAGCTCCAGCCTCAGGTGCAATTATCTCTTGAAAACAAAGCGAAATAAAAAATGCACTCATATATATACACACTCTCAGAGACAGATATTTATCTAACCTCCATGTCACACACATTCGACTTTGCAATGGCAGAGTTAACTGTTTACATGTGGTTTACGCAGTTTCTCAAACTGGTACTTCTGCAACTGCACAGACCTCCTCGCAGGATGCAAGAAATGCCTCCCCAAACTCAGCACACTTCTCCAGTGCCACCACCATTGCTCCGATTAAAGCCACCATCACCTCCTATTCCAACATCCACACTAGCATCCTACTGTTCACCTTGTCCTATTTCATCTGCCTCTCACCTTACACAGCTTATAAATCACACCTTGATGCCTCTTAAAATTCTCTAGGTGTTCCCCATGACTCTCAGAATAAGGGGTCAAATTCCTTTGGTTGCTGTTGCTTTTCAGTCATGAAGTTGTGTCCAACTCTTTGCAACCTCATGGACTGCAGCACACTAGACTTCCCTGTCCATCACCATCTCCCTGAGTTTGCTCAAACTCATGTCCACTGAGCCGGTGATACCATCCAACCACCTCATCCTCTGTCACCCCTTTCTCCTTTTGCCTTCAATCTTCCCAGAATCAGGGTCTTCTCCAATGAGTCAGCTCTTTGCATCAGAGGGCTAAAATATTGGAGCTTCACCTTCAGCATCAGTCCTTCCAAAGGTAGGAGGCCTTTAAGGTCAAAGGTTAAAGAGACCCACCCTGCTTCCCTGCCCCGGGTATCACTTGTCCCAACCTGCCAGCCCCTGTTAGGCACTCTTGGACTTTCGCCTTGAGGCCTCCTCTCTTTCCAACACTTCTTTTCTTCTCAGCTCTCTTTACCTAGCTAAGTTATCATCATCCCCGGTACTGGGATTAGATTTCCTGTCCAAGAAGCCTCTCCTCACACCCTCAAGTATGCCGAGAAACTTCTCTACACTCCACCAGTCAATGCACAGCTCAGGCTTTCTTGTAACCGTCTGGGTCCTCGTTTGTGTCCCTCACTGATCTGTAACGTCCTTCAGCCGTCAGTGGACTGTGTCTGTTTCAGGTTTCTATCCCTAGCCCTGTGCTCAGCATCTCTGCCGTATGGTCACGTGAGTATGAATGAATAAGCGAGCGAATGAGTAAAGCCAGAGGACGGCCTCTAGTCGTCAAAAAGCACATCACCATCAGACTTCCCCGGTGGTCCAGGGACAAAGAATCCGCCTTGCCATCGACAGATGAATGGAGAAAGAAGTCGTGGTACCTATACACAGTGGAATATTACTCAGCCATAAAAAGCAACACATTTGATTCAGTTCTAATAAGGTGGATGAACCTAGAACCTATTATACAGAGTGAAGTGAGTCCGAAAGAGAAATACCATATTCTAACACATATATACGAAATCTAGAAAAATGGTATTGAAGAATTTACTTATAGGGCAATAGTGGAGAAACAGACATAGAGAATAGACTTATGAACTTACGGGGACGGGGGAGGAGAGGGTGAGATGTATGGAAAGAGTCACATGGAAACGTACATTACCATGTATAAAATAGATAGCCAACGGGAATTTGCTGTATGGCTCAGAAAACTCAAACAGGGGCTCTGTATCAACCTAGAGGGGTGAATGGGGAGGAAGGTAGGAGGGAGGTTCAAAAGGGAGGGGATATATGTATACCTATGGCTGATTCATGTTGAGGTTTGACAGAAAACAGCAAAATTCTGTAAAGCAATTATTCTTCAATAAAAATAAATAAAAACTAAAAAAATAAATAAATAAAAGCACCCACCTTGCAATGCAGAGGACACGCGTTCCATCTGTCCTGGTCCAGGAAGGCCCCACTCGCCACAGGGGAGCCGAAGCCCATGAGCCACAACCGCTGAGCCCACCCCGTCCTAGGGCCTGTGCTCCAGGATAAAGAGTAGCCGCTGTTCACCACAACTAGAGAAAGCCCACGTGCAGCAATGAAGACCCAGGGCAGCCAAAAATAAATAATGCGTATTTTTTAAAAGATTAGCATTAAAAAAAATAATAATAAATTAAAAGAAAAAATAAAAGCGCACTAACCCCTTCAACCCCAGGCCCTGTGAGCCCAGAGCAAGCACAGCGAGACGTCTCAGAAGATAACAGGGGGGGATCAATGGGACAAGGTCCTTGGGGGAAAGTGTTTCCTTTCTGCTTTTAAAACTGAGACGAAGGGAGCCTCAAGGGTCTGTCACTGGCAGGGGTCTTCAAGAACAGTGCAGTAGGCTGGGAGCTACTGTGCTCACTCCTTCAGAGGGCTCATCCATTCACCAAGTGGAGCCAGCTTGCAGCCGCCGCAGAAACGGGCTGGCTCAATTCAGCCACAGCCCGTTCACTCCAGCCTGAGACCACATATTCGGGTGGCAGCTCCAGCTCTTACTGCACTTTGACTTTCGACAGAACTTATGTACTTCTACATGTACCAAGAGGGCAAGGTATCCGGGAGAGAGAGATTTATCGTATGACTCTGTATGGGCTTCCCTGGTGATCCAGGGAGTGAAGCGTCTGCCTGCAACGCAGGAGACCTGGGTTCAATCCCTGGGCCCAGAAGATCCCCTGGAGAAGGAAACGGCAACCCACACTCTGAGTACTCTGGCCTGGAAGGGCCCACGGATGGAGGAACTGGTAGGCTACAGTCTGTGGGATCGCAAAGAGTTGCACACGACTGAGCAACTTCACTTCTGTATGAAGACAAAACGATCTTTTGGGACAGGTATGTATGTGCACACAGACCCACGTTTCTGTTAGTAAAAGCAGAGCAACAGGTTTGGATGGCTACACCTTGAAATGTCAGGAGTGATCTCCACTTGAGAGAAGAGGAGGGGTGGGTTGGGGATGGTCAGAGCTGACTTTCATTTTTCCTGATATTCTCCAGGATATTTTGAAATCTTTTCAATAGTGTGTGATAACCATGCAGTTAAAAATACAAGCAAAGGAGAGAAAATAATATGGAGTCTCTGACCTGCTCTGTAAGGATGGCCCTAATTAAACTGAGATCCAGTTTGAAATGAATTCCCTATAAATTAGGCTTGGTGGCAGCGACTGGAGCACAACCATAAGCCTTCTGAAACTTTCAAGTAAGATGGAGAATTATCTCATACAAATAGCATTGTCTGTGTGCTCAGACGCTTTAGTCAGATCTGACTCTTTGCAATCCTACAGACTGTAGCCCGCCAGGCTCCTCTGTCCCTGGAATTCTCCAGGAAAGCACACTAGAGTGGGTTGTCATTTCCTACTCCAGATAACCTTACAAAAGAAAAAAAAATGTAATAAAAATAAAGCTGATCTATTATTCTTTTCATTCTCTTTTTAAAAATAAGTAGTTTTTCAGGTTATCAGAGGAAGCCTTGGTCAATTCTCATAGTTTTGACTTAGTTCCATTTTAAGTGAACAAAGAAGTCCAACCGAAAGTATAAACATAACAAAAAGGGGTACATTAGAAAAGATTAACTTGGAATGTTTTTTTTTCTCCCCAAAGCCCTGGAGGAACACACTGTCCCCTCCTTAATCAGTCACCTTTGTTCCCCTTTGGGAAGTGGCGCCACCTCACTTCAGAAAGTGCGACTGCAAAGCTATGGGGAGCAGCCCGCTCTCCAGGTCTCCTGGGGCACTAACTAGGTCTTTAAGATCACACATCACCTGAATTAACTGCTTTGACACCATCACCCACTGGCTCAAACAATCACCCTTATAGTAATACCCTGGGCACGCAGAGTGCTCCTGATTATATAAACTGCAAGCAGGAACACCTGGGACAAAGTGCCCTGTAGGGAACCTCTAAAATAAGCTACTTGATTTCTTAATCCTTCTGTCCTTCTGTCAGCTCAGCTGGAAAGCAGGAATGGGGAGGGGGCGTGGAAAACCTCCTGAGGAATCAGAGGTTGAATGTGAGCCAGATGCAACTTACATTTCTGTTACAAAACGGTATTATTACTCCTCTGTGCTTTTCACATAGAGGTGAAAAAGAACATGGACTGTGAGGGAATGTGGATGGAGCTTCCAATCACCTACTGTATCACTGCAAACTTCTTAACCTGACATCCAATGACTTATTTATTGTAGCCTTAGCATTCTACGGCATTTTCCACAAAGTTTTTGAAAAAACAATGTACTATACACTGGGCAATTAAAGGGAGAAGGAAGTGGCAACCCATTCTAGTATTCTTCCCTGGAGAATCCTGTGGACAGAGGAGCCTGGTGGGCTGCTGTCCATGGGGTCGCACAGAGTCGGACACGACTGAAGCGACTTAGCGTGCATGCATGCATTGGAGAAGGAAATGGCCACCCACTCCAGTGTTCTTGCCTGGAGAATCCCAGGAACGGAGGAGCCTGGTTGGCTGCCTTCTATGTGATCGCACAGAGTCGGACATGACTGAAGCGACTTAGCAGCAGCAGTAGCAGGGCAATTAAAGATGCTTTCATAAATCTACATCCAAACACAAAAATGACACTAATCGAGACAGAATCTTGTTAGGGGTGAAGCAGGGAGAACTCTTCTTTCTTTCTGTTTGTTTTGGCTCACCTTCCTTACTAGGATGGGAGGCTGCTTCTGCCAAAACGTTATCTGGGACAAACCTTAGTAAGGCAGGAACCACCTTGTAGGGGTCTCAGGTCGTTCTTTGTGACATGGCTTGTGTTCTCTGGGATTTCTGTGTTTTTTTTTCCTTATGTCCTTTATTTTTAAATCTTGGAATTTATGTCCTTGCTAAAAATTCCAGATTTTGAGTGCTGGGAAATTATCAGTCCATTTCTACGAAAGGCTTTGTTCCTTTGTAATACCATGTATGTCTGGGCAGTGCTACGGGCTTGATTCTTAAAGCTTCATATTCTGTCGTTCCCTACTGGATGTCACGCAATGTCGTGGACGAAGTCTACTTCCTAAAGAGGCTTAAGAATTTGGACTTTCCTCTGTTGACAAGAGGTAGAGGACTAGGAATGAGGACATCTGAACAGCAGACTGAATAAAAAGAAGAGGTGATGGGAAGTGAGGGGGCATTAGGGGGAGGCATAAGATGTGAGACCATGGCAATCTGAGAAGCTGGCAGGGAGAACGGAACCGCGAGGAAAGACACACGGGGGAAGATGGCCAGGCTGCATGAGATCCCAGGTACCTGGTAAGTCAATGAAGGGGAGTGAAAGACCGACGAGGAAGATGAGAGACAAGACAAAGACAACACCCGGAATCTGGATGCAATTGGAAGACTGGGATTCCTGCCTGCGGTGGCCAGGACTATCCTCTTCTCTAAAAGGGCAGGCAAGGATTTGCAGTGCCTAAGTACTTTCATCCCAAGAGATGCATATGCTGAAATCTTAACAGTCACTATTTTACAGTAACTGAGAAGCAATTAGAAGGCTAAATATAGCCTTTCTGCATAAGAGGATGAGTATTATTCTACCCAATCTATAACCAGGAGAGAATTAACCCCTGAGCCAAAATTTCTTGATGTTTAAAAGAGAAAGTGTTTCTGAAGCTAGAGTATAACCAGTCCTCCACAAAACTGGTAACTTAACTACATATTCTTTGAGATCTCAAAGGGAAGGTGGCTTTATCATCGTAGCAATTCAAAATGTGTTAGTTCAGAAGCTTGACTCAAGGCAATACTCAGATATGATTTTGTAATTATTTCAAAAACACAAAATATCCTGCAAAATTCCCACTTGACTTATGCTTCAAATTGAGAAATGAGAATCACAATCTTAATTCAGGTCAATTAAGTGTTCTTGAAACAGGCCAAGAGGTACGAGAAGGTTGAGAGATTCCCTTCAGGGAGTCCTCTGTGATCCTTTCAAGCCCCCTAAATGGTGCCAAAATGCACAGGAGAGATCTTGACTGCTCTCTGCACGAGTTTGAAGGTGTGAATGAGAAAGTCTGTAGTCGTCATATCCATGGGGAAAAAAAAATAAATCTGAGTTTAGTAACGTCTTGCTGCGCACATGAGTTATTTTTTGAAAAGGTTTCTAAGCTTGTCAAAATATTCTGAGGTGCAAGTTTAGTGTTTCCTGAAAAAAAAAATGAAAAGACAGAAAGCAAAAGGCAAGCCCTATAACTATGTTTGGCCTTTTTCATTCACGTATGAAGTAACTGTCAATTAAAGAAGAGACATAGAATTCCTTATCTACAGGGAATTGCACTCACACGCTTGTGTTTATGATGCTGTTCTCATCTAAAGGCTTTTATTCCTCCTCTCTAATTATTTGATTACTTCTCACTGATGGAAGCTCAAAGCAAATAACCTTCTTACCGAAGCAACTTTCTTGTTTGTTGCCAACTGACTTTGTCAGAAATTAAAAGCAGTTATTTTTACTACACATACTTAGTATTTAAGTTGTTAACATATTGTTAAGTGTTCAGATCATAGTTTTCCTATGAGTTTATTAACAATACCCTGAGGTCAGGTGTACCTACCTCAATGTGTCCCCCACATGGCTTTGCATGTAGCAGTTGCTCAGCTGAGCTTCCACTGACTGATTCTCTCAGAGGCAGAACAGATAAGAGGGATTATAAAAGATGTCTGAATTGTTATGACCCGGTCCGCCACAAGTACCACAACCCACTTCCTTGCCAAATCCTGATAGAGACACTCAAACCATAAAACCACGGTATTTTTGTTTTACACTATTTTTGTTGTCATCATATGATCATCAATAAAAAGGTTTGGCTGTGCAGAATATCCTCACTTTCTAAGTTTCACTGAACTATCCTATGCCTGGATAATAATCACACAGATTAGAAGAGATCCATCTTACAATCGAACAGCTGCACCATGATTTAAGCTGCCTTATTTCTAAACATCCAGCCTTTATTGACAAGGCATATTTTTAACATGACATACAAAAGTGACCTAATAAGACAAAGAGAAATTGAAGAATAAGAAAGCCAATATAGTAAAAAATAAAAAAATGTTTGCATTTAAATGAAGAACTTATACTCTTTCTGGTACGGACTGAGTAATTCTCACTTAACCTTTCCATTCCGCAGGCTCTACATCTGAAGAACCATTAAGAGACTTTTTGACTTAAGTCCATCATAAGGAAAATTCAAGAAATTTGTTTTCTTCAAAGAGCATAACTGCCTACAGTATAATGGAATATTCAAGAATGTACTATACAGATTTTATTTTCTTGGCTCCAAAATCATTCTGCGGATGGTAACTGCAGCCATGAAATTAAGAGATGCTTGTTCCTTGGAACGAAAGCTACAACGAAGCTAGACAATGCATTAAAAAGCAGACATAATATTTTGCTGACAAAGGTCTGCATAATCAAAATTATGGTTTTTCCGGTAGTAACGTATGGATGTAAGAGTTGGACCATAAAGAAGGCAGAGTGCCTAAGAATTAATGCTTTCAATTTGTGATGCTGGAAAGACTCTTCAGAGTCCCCTGGACAGCAAGGAGATCGAATCAGTCAACCTTAAAGGAAGTCAATCCTCAGTACTCACTGGAAGGACTGATGCTGAAGCTCCAACTGGCCCTCTGATGTGTAGAGCCAACTCACTGGAAAAGACCTTGATGCTGGGAAAGACTGAGGGCAAAAGGAGAAGGGGGCAGCAGAGGATGAGATGGTTAGATAACATCATGGACTCAATGGACATGAATCTGAGCAAGCTCCAGGAGACAGTGAAGGACAGGGGAGCCTGGCATGCTGCAGTCCATGAGGTTACAAAGAGTTGGGCGTGACTTAGCAAATGAACCACGACAACAATAGTGCACACATACACATGTGCATATTAAGCTTCAGGGAAAGGGGGAGGCCCTTAAAAGCATTCAAGCCTCTTTTTCTCCGTCATTCTTTATCCCCACAGAATCTGGGGGGGAGTTGCTGACTGGGGGAGGCTGAGGCAGAGCACCGTCAATGTCACCACCTTTAGCGGGAGGTAGTAAAGGGCTCCTATTTCACCCAGGCTTCCAAGTCACCTTACTTGATGCTGCTCTTTGGGGAGAAGGGTAAGATGGTGAGCAGAGTGAGGATGGATCAAGCAATTTTTCTTATGAAGTGGAAGCCAAGATACTTCAAAGTTTAGGTGAAAGTGAAAGTCACTCAGTCATTTCCAGCACTTGGCAACCCCATGGACTACACAGTCCATGGAATTCTCCAGACCAGAATACTGGAGTGGGTAGCTGGTCCCTTCTCCAGGGGATCTTCCCAACCCAGGGATTGAACACAGGTCTCCTGATTGCAGGCAGATTCTTTACCAGCTGAGCCACAAGGTGATCTCTAAAGCTCAGATAGTGAGAGATTTATCTGAAATATTGCAACCGACTGACTGAGGTTTATAAGGATCTAGCTAATCCTCTCCTCTCTGAACTATAAGATGCTATTACTCAAAGGAAATTAACCCTGAATATTCATTGGAAGGACTGATGCTGAAGCTGAAACTCCAATACTTTGGCCACCTGATGCAAAGAACTGACTCATTGGAAAAGACCCTGATGCTGGGAAAGACTGAAGGCAAAAGGAGAAGAGTGTGGTAGAGGATGAGATAGTTAGATAGCATCATGAACTCAATGGACATGAATCTTAGCAAACTCTGGGAGATAGTGAAGGACAGGGGAGCCTGGAGTGCTGCAGTCCATGGGGTCACAAAGAGTCGGACATGACTGAGCGACTGAACAACAACAAAGGAGAGGAAATTCACCAACTCACTCAAGTGTATTTGGCCTTGGGTGACTGCAGATTATTCTGAGATGATTTGAATTCTGCTGTTGCTTTAACTGGAGAATGGTTAACTGTGATTCCTCAGACACTCAGGTGATCAGCACCTCATGTTCTTCCCAGATGCAGCTGAAAGCATCTTCTTATCTTCTGCCCAGGAAAGTTCTCAAACACATTGTTTTTTTAGTTAAGGTGGCAATGGTTGCCTGATATTTTTTGTCCAAGTAGTAATGCATAGGTTTCCTTAAAAGAATGTGGTCGAGATGTGGCCACCAGTTTTGATGGGTTAAGTGGGACTGAAGTAGGCTGTGAAAACATGTAGAGGTCTATGTTTGCCTCTTACTCTTCTACCAGAGCGTGCTCCTCCCCATTCTCCACCAGGAATTCTGCATTCTTCATCTCTTTCAAGGTCTTGAAAGAGGACCTTGACCTTGAAAGAGCAGTGAAGCCTTCCCTGCCTGTAGCTGGTGTAACTGGTTCTGTGTTCATATAGACATTAGACTTGCCAAGCTGTTGTTATAAATGTGTTCCTCCCCCTCCAGAGGATTAGTTTTTCCAGGGAAGTTGTATAAACTCTTCCTCATCAGAAGTCTTATAGCCAGTTTATGTACTTAAGATCCATCTCTTTCCCTGGTTTCCATTCAAATCTTCATGAGACTTTTTTCATTAGAAATATAAGAAATACCTTTGACTATGTCTTAATAAATACCTGTTCATTTCCAAGGAGATCACCTAACATTGTGTAGAGCTACAGATAGACTATTAAACTTTTCATACAGGTGTCCAAACTTGTTTTAACATTTTAATTTTACTGTTAAAATTCAACTATTTTGATTGGAAAAATAAATGAAAGAAACATTGAATATAAATTACCACTGTGGTCCTTGAAAGTTGAGGAAAACCTTTCAAGTTTTACACCATTCATTCAGGCTGACGTTATAGCTCAAGAACATGTAATGACTCAGCAATGTCCATCAGATCAAGTGCTAAGTGGGCCACTGGGCAACAGAATTTCCAGGTTTTCTATGCAAACTTCCGCCTGCAGTGCACATGCTCAATTTAAAATGGGCCAAGTGACTGAAAGGTAGATGTTAATGTTACTCACTTCATCTTTCCAGACATGAGTTCTTAGCAGAGAGGGAAACTAAAACCTACGCCTCCAGCATTACAAAGAGAGCATAAGATCCCAAGTTATATAAAAGGACGATGTCCTAGTGGAGAGGAAAGTAAACTAGGAATGGGAGAGTTCAGGCCACCTTCCCGCCACTACCCCTGACCATATGTGTAACCTCAAAAAGGCAACCTTGCCTCAGAAATACTCAAGAGTCACCGACTCTGTGTAACAAAGGACACAGGCTAGGTGGCCTGCAAGATTTCATCCAGTCTAGGAGCCTGTGATTTCATTTGAGTTCTTTTTGACTTTGCATTGCAGTTTACAAATCCACAGACCCCACATCATATCCTATCTCCCATAAACTTAACACAAACCCTCTGCCCCCAGTATCACGCTATCAAAAGTGTGCAGTATGAGAACAGACTTTAAAAAAGAGAAAGAAAATCATCATGGAAAAATTTCGAGACTCCGCCACTCTCATCATCACTCGGTGATCTTAATTATGCATCAATCAACCCCAGCTCAACTGGGAGATGAGAAAATGGGACTTTTTTTTTTGGGGGGGGGCTGATCTCAAAGGACAAGCTTAAGAGGCAAGATCATCAGAATCATTACAGCTGAACAGGTAGTTTTATCCACCCAGAGGGAAACCATTCAAAATTTCTAATCATTTTTCACTCACCATGTTCAGAGGTTTCCAGAAAACTTATTTATTTAAATAATCTTGTATCCAGGGCTTCCCTGGTGGCTCAGTGGGAGAGTTTTGTCTGCCAATGCAGGAGACATGGCTTCAATCCCTGATCTGGGACCATCCCACATGCCTCAGAGCAACTAAGCCTGTAGATCACAACTATTGAGGCTAAACTGTAGACCCTGGAGGCCAGAACTACTGAGCGCATGCACTGCAATTAATGAAGCCCGCAGACCCTCCAGCCCGTGCTCGTCACCAACAGAAGCCACCATAACGAGAAGCTCGTACACTGCAGCCGGAGATTAGCCCCTGCTCTCTGCAACAAGAGGAAGTTTGAGTCAGCAATGAAGACCTAGCAGAGCCAAAACTAAAAATAAACTAAAAATTATTTTTTAATTAAAAAAGAAAAAAGGAATGAAGTCATTTTGTATTCACATTCTTTTTCTCCCTCTACTCCCTCTAGCTCACCTCACTGCTCCTTTTTCTGTGCTTCCTTGCACTTGGGTAGGACTGTCACAGCACATAAAACCCACTCTGTAAGCCCAAGCCATGACTTGACTTGGTAGAAGCTGGAAATGAATATTTTTGATTTACATCTAGTAGCTGAATTTTATTTTCCCTTTTGAAGAGGACCATTTTCCTATGAACCATAAAGATGGGTTACTTGAATGTCTCCTCAGATAAAACACTTTAAAGTGTTAAAAGTAAAATGGGTACATTCAAACTTTTCTATTTTATTATGAGTTCACCAGAACATTACAATATAATACAAATAGCTTTAAGGGTGATTTTAATACCAGGTCATTCATTTCATAAATTATTTTTATCTTGGTTGACCCCGATGGCCCCAAAAGACAGTACTTAGTATTTTAAGATTGGAGACAACAATTTCATCCACCAATCATGAGAAGTAATCATACATGAGAAGTAACCATATAAATGTGTCTAAACACTTGGAAACTCCCTCAAACCCCTACCACAACTCTTAATTTTTCTTGTTTAAGCGAGTTATTTTAAAAAATATATTTCAAATGTGTTTAGGATTCCATCCCAGCAAATGAATAGCAGCAGATAAAAGAGTAAAACTAGGCAGGAACCCAGGCATAATCCCAAAGGCAGGATGCAAATAAAATGTCTCGTCAGCTCTTAAGGCTTAATGCATTTTACCTTAAACATTTACATTAACAGATGGTCCCCAACAGTGCCATAAACTTACTTCTGAGTTCATTTCCATGTCACTCTCAACCCCATTTATCACTACTCATGCAGTAGAAAGTGCCACAAGGGGTTTAAATCAGAACAGTAAGGAGCAGGGACAAACTCTGAAGCAATTGGTGTCACCTACAAATAGGCGCTTGACCTTGTTTAAAAAAAAAATCAGTAGGAGAATTGATGACTGATGCAGGGAGAAAGACGAAGATAAGAACTAACCAAAGTCATCACATTTGACCCACTGGAAGGAAGATGCAACAGGGACATTTACTTTTCACCCTGAATCCTTAAAAGCCTTCCTTTTCCTGATTTTCCAAACAGTATGAAGCCATAGGCAATGAAATAGCCATGAGTTATTACAGATGTCAGGAAAGAAAGAAGTTTAAGAACTAGATGTAAAGATCATAATTTCATTTTGTGTGTGAAACGGTGATACTTCTTTTGTGTGTGTCATTAATTAGGCTTAATAGTTGACAATATTGTCAAACAACATCATTTTTGTTTGACATCTGCCAACGAAAAGTTGACAACCTTTTACCAAAATGTTTTACAGTTTATTTTAAAATTCATCACAAAATGAGTTTTTCCTTTGGTGTAGAGTTCCATGAATTTTAACATGTGTTTTGGATCATGTAATCACTATCATAATCAGAATAAAGAATATTTCCATCACTTCTTGAACTCCCCCAATCTATCCTTTAAGAGTCATTATCAGTTCAGTTCAATTCAGTCAATCAGTCGTGTCTGACTTTTGCTACCCCATGAACCGCAGCTAGGCCTCCCTGTCCATCACCAACTCCCAGAGCTTACTCAGACTCATGTCCATTGAGTCGGTGATGCCATCCTACCATCTCATTCTCTGTTGTCCCCTTCTCCTCCTGCCTTCAATCTTTCCCAGCATCAGGGTCTTTTCAAATGAGTCAGTTCTTCACATCAGGTGGTGAATGTATTGGAGTTTCACCTTCAGCATCAGTCCTTCCGATGATCACCCAGGACTGATCTCCTTTAGGATGAACTGGTTGGATCTCCTTGCAGGCCAAGGGACTCTCAAGAGTCTTCTCCAACACCACAGTTCAAAAGCATCAATTCTTTGGCACTCAGCTTTCTTTATAGTCCAACTCTCACATCCATACCTGACCACTGGAAAAACCACAGCCTTGACTAGACGGACTTCCTTTTTTTTTTCTTTGACTAGATGGACTTTTGCTGACAAAGTAATGTCTCTGTTTTTTAATATGCTGTCTAGGTTGGTCATAACTTTCCTTCCAAGGAGCAAGCATCTTTTAATTTCATGGCTGCAATCAACATCTGCAGTGATTTTGGAGCCCAAAAAAATAAAATCTGACACTTTTTCCATTGTTTCTCCATCTATTTCCCATGCAGTGATGGGACCGGATGCCATGATCTTCGTTTTCTGAATGTTGAGCTTTAAGCCAACTTTTTCACTCTCCTCTTTCACTTTCATCAAGAGGCTCGTTAGTTCCTCTTCACTGTCTGCCATAAGGGTGGTGTCATCTGCATATCTGAGGTTATTGATATTTCTCCTGGCAATCTTGATTCTAGCTTGTGTTTCTTCCAGTCCAGCATTTCTCATGATGTACTCTGCATATAAGTTAAATAAGCAGGGTGACAACATACAGCCTTGATGTACTCCTTTTCCTATTTGGAACCAGTCTGTTGTTCTATGTCTAGTTCTAACTGTTGCTTCCTGACCTGCATATAGGTTTCTCAAGAAGCAGGTCAAGTGGTCTGGTATTCATATCTCTTTTCAGAATTTTCCAGTTTATTGTGATCCACATAGTCAAAGGCTTTGGCATAGTCAATAAAGCAGAAATAGATGTTTTTCTGGAACTCTCTTGCTTTTATTATACTTTACATCAAATAAAACTTGGCTCTGACTGTTGTAAATCCCCATACTAAGATTTTTTAAAACAGTTTTATATAAAACCTCTAATGACTTTTCCTATATGTTCCTATACTTTTACTGTTTTTGCCTTCAAGATTCTAGAAATTTCAGTCACCAAATATTCTACGAGGATTTTGAAGGAATATCCCTTTAGAGCAGATGTCATGTTATTCTTTTTTTTTTTTACATAGGGAAAAACAAGAATATGAAGAACAAAACTTTTTTTTTTAAAGATTGTAGACAGATACACACACATCAATTGATGATTAAAAAGGAAAAAAGAGACAAACCAGTTCACTATTTCAAGGACATGGTGGAAACTTAGCAGAATACCCGGAACACTGAGTGAGCTCAGTACAATTTCCCTTCATCCTCTGCTTTGCTTCCACGGCTCTATTTTCAATCCAGTGTTTTTACATGACCTTTGCTTTTGAGAAAGCCCAAAAGCCATTGTTTCCCCTTGTGTGGTTCCCATCCAGATTTATAGATCAGAGTTTCAGACTAATAGCTTAGTGAAATCAGCTAAGTCTTCTTCAATCTGCCAATACTCCTGACAGAGTGACTGGCAATGGAATTGTTATTTTTATGGGAGATCCGTGTTGCTGTAGGAATAAAACTTCTGTGTCTCAGGAGCGCCAAGCTTAGACTGAGTAAAACATCCCGCACAGTGCCACTGATGGGAAATAAATGGGGATTTGTCATCTTTTGTTTGGAGATGCTGCTGTGAAGCGTGTCAACATCCATTTAAAAATGAAGAAGGCAGAAAAAAATGTTCCATCAATGTCCTCCTGCCCTACCATGCTATGAATGCTAAATAGCAACTGCGGAGTATAAGAATCCTTGGTCCCCACTGCCCTTCCCAGCCCCCAAACAAAATCTCATGTATTTGGGGCTGTGAATACACAACAGAATCCATGCTGAAGTATATCTGGCCCTTATTTGGCCCTTCTGTTAAAAACTAGGAAATTATTCATCTGAATGTGAATTCCTAAATCAATTTTCCAAAAGCATAAATTTCCATTAGGCTTTATGTGGCCTATATATTCTACTTGTTCAGCTTGAACTTCTTTTCCATTAGTGTGCATTCATCAGAATTCCAGTTTCTCCCTGATGCAAAAGGCATGGTGAGATAGAAAGAGGACTTATTTGGGAATCAGGAGTTTTGAACCCTAAGTATGGTTCCATCTATACTCCTATGTCAGGCCATTTAAATTCTCCTGGCCTTAGTTCTTATGCATAGAAATAGAGACTCAGATCAGAGAGACCAATTTAGTTCACTCATTCATTTAGGACTAAATTCATTTAGCCCAATTTTGATGATGCCTTCACCATGACTCTGATTCTTGCAACCATTTTAAGTCCTCTTCTAAGGTAGAAGTATAAAGCCAATGCCTCACACAGTACTTAGATGTGATAAGGTATAAACAAAAGATTTGGGGTGCTGTGTCAAATCAACTTTGTTAGACACCTAAAGTTTAATGGGCCTTAAGCTAGCAAAAGACAGCTTCTTGAAATGTGATGTATGCATGTATATTATATCTGTGTGTATGCATCTGTATGCATGGATATTTATGCATGTTTTCTATGACATATGGATATGTGTATGGGTGTATGTATATTTATGTATATGTGTATGCATAAATATGTGTGAATATATATACTAAATTATTTATATTTCCTCTTGAGCATCAAATCCAAATTCAGGGTGTTATTTTGATCCATCTGCAGTGATGGTAGAAGTTTTACTCTCACATCTTTTCGGACACTTTTTCCTATCTGTAATATCATCCATATCAGTAACCTATGGGACAAGCTATCATATCTGACAGTAACCATGAAAAGTCTGCTTTTGTGATAATCTGAGCTATTTTAGGACATTCTCACTTTGCAATAAGGAAAACACATATCTTCTTCCTTACTTTACCTGCAACATCTATTTTCTTTATGAGATGGACAGCCTGGACAGAATCATGCAGCTTTGCTCAGCTTCTATTAACTAGCATAATGCCTAGCACAGAATATGGAAATATTCTAAACATTAACCACCGGGGATCACAAGTCAGTCAGTTTGTTTTTAAATCCTATACTTCCACTTGCTAACTACAGGACCTGTGAGCCTCAGGTCCTCAGGTTTTACCATAGGAAAAAAAATGGAAGTGACAAAGAAACCAACTTTACTAATTGCTCTAAAGAGTTAATGAGATAACAAATACAAAGCACGCAGCATAATACCTTGTATTCATAAAATGTCAGAAGAACAGCTGACCCATCTCTAGTTTAGGAAATGGAGAAGGGAAGCAGAGTTTTACAAAGCACACAAAAATAAGAGTTCTGGCAGAGGGATAGAACAGAAACCACCAAATTACAGGATGAGTATTTCTTTTCAGCCAAAAGACAACTGTGTTTGGATCCCTAGATCTTAACTAATCAGGAAGGTCCAGCTGCAGTTGGGGGAATTCCTGGAAGAGAGTAAGACAAGACCATGACAAGCACACAGAACATAAGCAGGACAGGCATTTGGGAAGGCTCTGTTTTGGGAATGTGAAATCCAAAAATCGTCACAGGCTTTCTTCTGTTCATTGAGAAAGCTCTCGTTGGATATAGGACTTGAGAAGAAAGCAGAGGAATGTATCTTGAAAGGCACGGCAGAGGAGAAAACACCTACATGAAACATTTGGAAAGTTTCCCTGGTGGCTCAGATGGTAAAGAATCCACTTGAAATGCAAGAGATACAGGCTCGATCCCTGGGTCAGGAAGAGCCCCTGGAGAAGGGAATGGCTAAGCACTCCAGCATTCTCGCCTGGAGAATTTCATGGACAGGGACTGGCAGGCGACGGTCCATGAGGGTCACAAAGAACCGGACACAGCTGAAGCGACTTAACACTTTTCACCTTTCAAAAGGATGGGAGCTGGGAAAACAGATGACAAAGGGGCATAAAATGTCCCCATAAATGGGAGAAAACCAGGGCAGGAATCAGAAACTGCTAGAATGTGGATATAAACAGATTCCCTCTAGCCACCCATCCGAAAATGATTAGACTTTAGCCTTACTGAACACATGGCTGATACGTTGGTAATGGTCCCAAATCAAAACTCCTCAGAGAGGCTCCATCTATTTTTTGACATACAAAAGGCTGCACATAATTAATATATGCAACCTAATGAGTTTGAAGATAAGTATGCACCTGTGAAACCATCCATCTTAAAACAGTATACTCCATTTGGCTACTGCAGCTCATAGAAAATACTTTACCTACGCCTCCTGCATTCATTAAAGACACTTTTCAAATCCTTTATATATCTGTTCTTCTTCATGTTTATGTTTACGCAAAAGAGCACAAATGACTTTGTTCTGAGTGAGTGAGTCAAGGACATTCAGGGATTTAATTTCAGATTTGAAAGGGTCCAATTTCAGATTTCCAAACAAACCAAACCACAACCTCACATGACTTCTGGAATCCTCCAGCTGTCAATCCACAAGTGTCGAGTATGAGCTGAGTAGGAAGACGTGCCTCCTTTGCTTCTGGTGGCTTCCTCAGATCAAATGGCGCAGCGATCATAACATACAAACAGCTCTCAGTTTAGCGAATGATGATCCAGTTTGACTTTCTCTTTCTCCCTCACCTGTAGCTTTCAATCTCTTCACCTGCCTCCTGGAACTTATTCCAAAGAGTGAGAAAGCCAGAAACATTACAGTTCATGTGTTATTCTTTTCAGATATCTCTGGGCAAGATTTTAAGGTGTAGAATGTTGAAACAAGCAGTTGTATCGGGACTTGCTGCTGCTGCTAAGTCGCTTCAGTCGTGTCCGACTCTGTGCAACCCCATAGATGGCAGCCCACCAGGCTCCACCGTCCCTGGGATTCTCCAGGCAAGAACACTGGAGTGGGTTGCCATTTCCTTCTCCAATGCATGAAAGTGAAAAGTGAAAGAGAAGTTGCTCAGTCGTATCCAACTCTTCGCGACCCCATGGACTGCAGCCTACCAGGCTCCTCCATCCATGGGATTTCCCAGGCAAGAGTACTGGAGTGGGGTGCCATTGCCTTCTCCGGTATCGGGACTTAAAAACATATATATAGTCGGTCCTTCTCAACACAGGTTTAAATGCATGGACCCACTTTTTCAATAGTAAATGTTATAGTACTACACGATTTGTGTGCTAAGTTGCCTCAGTCGTATCTGACTCTGCAACTCCTCTGTCCATGGGATTCTTCAGGCAAGAGTACTGGAGTGGAGTGGGTTCCGGGGATCTTCTCAACACAGGGATCGAACCTGAATCTCTTATGTCTCCTTCACTGGTAGCCAGGTTCTTTACCACTAGCACCACCTGGGAAGCCTGATTATATGACACGAAGGTGGTTGAATCTGCAGATGCAACCACAGATATAAAGGAAGAGCAGGTACAGAATCAGTCACTCAGGTGTCTGACTTTTTGCCACCCCATGAACCACAGCATGCCAGGCTTCCCTGTCCATCACCAACTCCTGGAGTGCACCCAAACTCATGTCCATTGAGTCGGTGACACCATCTAACCCTCTCATCCTGTTTTCCCCTTGTCCTCCTGCCTTCAATCTTTCCCAACCTCAGGGTCTTTTCAAATGAGTCAGCTCTTCGCATTAGGTGGCCAAAATATTGGAGTTTCAGAGAGCCAACTATAAATTATATGCAGATTTTTTCGACTGTGGGAAGAGTCAGCACCCCTAACCTTTGCATTGTTTAGGGGTCAACAGTTTTCAAAAGTTTAAATTATCCATAATATCTTTGATCTCACTGAAAGACTGGTTCAAGTTTTAACCTTAATATAACAATGTACAACATCAAATAATATACTGTTGGTTTATCTAAATACCCGTTTCTTCACAGAGGAACAATTATTTCAGTAACATATAATCTTTCCAGTTGTTATTTTGCAGTGGAGAAAGAGATTGCTTTAAATGTATTAACGGTTGTACTACTATGAAATGGATTTCAAATCAGTCTGCAATTTCATAGCAGATTGATGTGTTTCCCCAGATTTCAAGATTTCCCTTATCACTTAGCTTTGCATTGGTAACATTCCCCTGGTAATTTAGCTAAAGGGTCTTTCTACAGCTGAAGACGCCCCTCACAGGCAAGGGACCACGCAGCTGCGCACAGACACCGGGAGTCAGAGCAGAGCTAGGATGCGGATTCCTCGGCCGCAAGACGCGGACGAACACAGGCTTGCTTCTGTCACTAAAAGCAGCAGCGTTGACTCAAGGACAACACGAGTCACACCATGCATTATAAAGACTGGCGACAGAAAAGAAATGAGGGTCTCCCAGTACCCCTACCTAAGAATACGGGACTAAAAGATGTTAGAGCTTGAAAGGAATTTATAGATCACCATCCAGCTTGACCTCCCACCTTTACATGCCCTGAAGGGAGCCCCAAGGAGCGGAAGTCATTTGCTTAACCTGTAGTATTGCCGCAAAAACAACTCAAATTCTTCTAAGTATTCGCAGAAACGGTCATTCATCTCTTAGAAATATATGTGTAGGTGTAAATAAAATTATATCCAAGGGGGTTTTTCATCTGACAAAACTATATATTACATACCAGGAGCAGGGAGGGCCAAGTTGTTAATACACTCAATGAAAAGAAGAATACCTTATTTTACCACCTCTTGTTCTGTTTAGAAATGTATATATTGAAACGAGCTTCATCTTATTTAAGTCTCTTCCTGCATGGATCAGTTAAAATAAAATGGTGTAGGCATCATGTTTCATAGGGTTCTGGAAGGTATACAGAGCAAGCTTAGGTAGATTTTTATGATATAAGGCCACTGGGCAGTGTTTATAGTGGAAATGGGCCCCTGCCACGCATTTCCAACGAAGCAGTGAAAAACCAGGATATCTACTTCCCACCGGTCAGCACACTTGCGCTTTGCTCTATCCTGGAAGCTACTTAGAACACTGGAGTAGCTTTAGTGGTCATAAGTCTAACAAAAAGATCTTTATGGCTGAATGAACTCAATGACCTCTAAAGTTTGATTCAACCCTGAGATTCTAATTGCAGCAATAGACACCCTGGGCATATTTCAAGTGTCATTTTGAACAAAGCACATCAGAAGGGAAAAAAATCTTTTAGATTCATTATCTTGTCATTTCAACCAATATAAAAGCCAGCTTCATTATCTAGCTTTACTGGAGTGTCTACATAAGTCTACATACATTTCTAAGTACCTCCCTGAAGAAATCATCCTTGTCTATAATACAAGTCAAACACCCCCTATATAGGTTTCCCTGATCAAACAGTGACATATATTTTCATCCTCTTGCCTGACCATAATGTAAATGGAAGCAGAACCTGCCATACAGTGCAGCATTACATCACAGACTAAACTGCGTGATTGCCATATTTTGTGCCTTATCAAGCAGTTGCAATTTGTGCAAGTAGTGCATTTGTCTCGCACCATATCACCAATTATCAGGGGCTGATCTGCATTAGATCTGATAGGTCTAGTTCTATGGGGCATTTCATTTCAGTTATAGTTTAATTTTCAATTTTATACCTGGGCCATTGTTATCTCTCCTTATAATCACCCTAAAGGTCAGGAGCCACGTGGAATGTGAAGTGATTTTCGTACTTACCCATGTGGAAGTAGAAATCTAATAAATACCTTTGATAATGGGATTGACAAGGATGATAATTTCTAGTCTTCTGTGAGAGAAATCAAGGTTGTAACTACAGCAGAATTCAGAAGGTATAGTCAAAATTCACCATCTTCCAGATTCACTGTGAGACTATCTACCCAGAGCTTCAGGCCATGTGGTTAAGATTACACACAGTGTGCTTTGCCCTCCAGGTAGTGAACTTCCAGGTGAGACCAGATTAGTAGAGAGAAGGTCGGGAGGAAATTTAATTCTTATCATCTACTGTGGAAGACTGGCAACAGCAATCCTTGCACGAAAGAAGAGGCTCCTAATTATGATTTAAAGGATAATTCAAGCAAGGTGACTCTAGATCAGCTTCAGTTAGTCCTTATTTTTGAATTTCATATTTAAATCCATTCCCTTGACAGCAACTGAAGAAATGAAACACAGGAAGAAAATTGTCTATAAAGGATAACAGCAAACATTAATCTCCATGTAACAGAGACTCTACAGAATTTCAAAGGCATGTTAGTGCTTGAGTGCCTGCTATGCACCAGGCAACGTGCTGGGGGTGATGGGACACGGGATGCAATGATGCTCTATTCTGAGGCAGTTCCTATGGTATATGGCACCTCAGCAAGCCCTGCAGCGTAGGCTTGCTCATGTCCATTTCACGCTATTTACACCCGTGAAGGCAGTGTGCAGCATGGCTGCCAATCATCCCCATTCCTAGTATCCATGCCCTTATGTCACCATTGATGCCTGCTCAGCCACTCAGTCGTGTCCAACTCTTTGCAACCACATGGACCGTAGCCTGCCAGGCTCCCCGTCAATGGAATTCTCCACACAAGAATACTGGAGTTGGTAGCCATTCCCCTATCCAGGGGATCTTTCCAAACCAGCAACTGAACCTCTGGATTTGTAGGTGGATTCTTTACCTCTGAGCAACCTGGGAAGCCTCTCCCCTTAACTATGCATTGGACATGTCACATCTAAGGGATGGATGGAATATAGCAGGAGTGATGGAATCGCTTTCAAAGTCAGATTGAAAAAGACAGTGGCTTCTAGCTTGGTTATGCTCTCTCTCTCTCCCATTTTTACTGAGCAAAGATGACCACCATGCTGTAAGCTATTCTTCAGAGAGGTCTGCATGCCAAGGAGCTGATGTCTTTGGCCAACAGTCAGCAAGGATCTAGGGCCTACCAACTGCCATAGAAGGGAGCTTAGAGGAAGATCCCTCCTAAGTTGAACCTTGAGACTGAAGCTCTGGCTGGCACCTTGACTGCAGCCTTTGAGGGACACTGAGCAAGTCACCCAGCTATGCCACACCTGGATTTCTGTGCCACCGAAACTGTGATGCATTCTTATTTACTGAAGGATCTCAGTTTTCGAGTAATTAGTTTAGCAGCAATAGATAACCCATGCAACACTATTTCCTCCTTGCTAGTCACCTTTATCTAAGAAATAACCCCAAGAAAGAAGAGTAATCAAGCATTCGGAATCAAGAATCAAGGATGGACCAGGCAACTGCATCGCTGCCAACACTCTCTTCTGGAGGCTGCCCTTCTTCCTTAAGACAAGAGTGCACCCCTGAGGGCTTCTCTCCCAAAAGAGCTGCAGGAAGCCCTTGGCTAGCGCAGCAGTGCAGGTAGGAGGACCCTGCAGGCCGCGCCTTCATATGGATTGAAAATGTGTGAAAGTCAGTCGTATCCGACTCTTTGTGAACCCAAGAACTATAGTCCATGGAATTCTCCAGGACTCGGGTAGCCATTCCCTTCTCCAGGGGATCTTCCCAACCCAGGGATCAAACTCCAGTCTCCCTCATTGCAAGCAGATTCTTTACCAGCTGACCACCAGGGAAGCCCCTCATATCAATTAAGTCTCAGCTAACACTTCTACAGCTCAGTTTGGCAAAGGGCCAGTGGCATCTGACCTCCTTTCCATTTTCACCATAAATTAATTAATACCTGGGGAAGACATCTAACTTCTTTCCCTCTTGTGCCCCTGCCCCTACCCCCCACTGCCATACGCACTAAATGCCAGGAATGGCTCTTTGTAAAACTACCTGAAATACACGTAATCTTACCCAAAAGGCTAAGAAGCACTTCCAAAACAAACAAAAACAGACCAAAGCAAAAAGCTACCTGAAATAAATGCCACTGCCCTAGTACTCTTTGCAAGCAAGCAAATCTGGGTGGAATGGAATCAAACAGAGTGCATTTGGCATCAATTTATGTTTGAGCATTGCAGGAAGATAAATGAAAAATATGCTTTGGTTGTGAGTTAGACAGAAAGGAGGACTTAATTAAAGATCTGAAATGTATACCATTGGAACCAATTAATAATCCTCAAGGAATCATAAAAGAGAGGACAGTACTAAAACTAGCCAGCAAAGTCAGAGTTTTCAGTGGAGAGAAGGAATCCCATCCACACTTTTCTGAACCAGTCAAATGGTAAGAGGCAATAATTTTATATCCTCTAAGTAATTACTCATTATCAGTGGCCTGCTGCCCTCAAGAAGCTTATGGTCTCACTCAGAAATCATGACACGTAAACCATGATCATAAATATGAAAAAAAAAAAAACAACAACAACATTGTGTGCATCAAAACACAGGCTCTAGTCAGGGTTTGATCACTTTGAAGTTCCTCAACTGGAAATCAAGCCTGAATATTCATTGGAAAGAGTGATGCTGAAGCTGAAGCTCCAATACTTTGGCCACCTAATGCGAAGAGCTGGCTCACTGGAAAAGACCCTGATGCTAGGAAGGACTGAAGGCAGGAGAAGTTAGGGACGACAGAGGATGAGATGGTGAGATGGCATCATTGACTCAATGGACATGAATTTGAGCAAACCCTGGGAGACTGTGAAGACACGGAAGCCTGGTATGCTGCAGTCCATGGGGTTGCAAAGAACTGGACATGACTGAGCAACTGAACAAGGAACAAACATCCCCATCTAGCAGCCCATGTGGACATTTATACTGTCTCTCTTCAACAAAGAAATAATTTTACTCTGTAAAAATCTGGTGGTCAACTGAAATGGAGCAATTTATATGTGGGGTTTTCTCTTGACATGCATGCTCACTTGTGTCTGACTTTGTGATTCCATGGACCGTAGCCATCCAGGCTCCTCTGTCCATGGATTTTTCCAGGCAAGAAAACTGGAGTGGGGTTGCCACCTCCTATTCTAGGGGATCTTCCCAACTCAAGGATCAAACCTGCATCTCCTGCAAAACCTGAATCAAAGGGTAAAAAATAAAATGCATAAAGATCACACAGCAAATTAAGAGATTCTAAACTCTGAAAATATATTTGGCTTTCAATTTCCTCTATCATAAAAATAGTGGCGGCAGCAGCTTACAAAACCAAAAATAAAAGTAGGTATGTTGAGGGACTTCCCTTGTGGTCCAGTAGCTAAGACTTCACCTTCCAAGGCAGGGAGTGTGGGTTGGATGTCTGCTTAAGGAACTAAGATCCCACATGCCTCAGGGCCAAAAAACCAAACAACATCAAACAGAAGCAATGCTGTAACAAATTTAATAAAGATTTAAAACTTAATAAAGACTTTAAAAATGGCCCACATCAAAAAAAAAAAAAAACTTAAAAAAATAGGTATGGTGAGGCAGGAAGAAACCCCCCACCCCACCTTAAATGGTTTTGCAAATTTAAATCAAATGATCCAATGGCAGAGGATGAAGTGTGTCCAAAGAAGACTTGATCTTATCCTGCCCCTCCAGCCCAAGCAGAAATCAATGCAGGCTTTTCTGCCACCTGCTTCTTTTGTCTCCACTCAAGCAAAACGAGGGGCTTATCTCCTTCACAGATCAGCATATGAGATACGCCTCAGATATGTCTGCCTGTCAGACTCATAAACACAACAAGGTACGCTGGCGCAATGGAAGAAGAGCCCGGCTTCGGTTCATGGATTACAGACCGCAACATCCATCAGCGTAAAAACAAACAGCTCCAAACCGCTGTCCCTGGAACATGGCCTAAGAGTGTGAAGGGATGTGAGAAGGAAAGATAAAAGCTCCCAAGGTTTGCTACGGGTGTCTCTCACCACCTTACACTTTCACAAGAAGTGTCCAAACATATCCAAGTGGGCTAGTAGGTAAATAAGAAGCCTCCCTCTTGACTGATGTGGGGGACTCTGAAATACTTCTTATATTCCCAAGAATTGATATAGGCTGTGGGTGTCTAGGTCCTGATACTCATGTCGTAGGACAGCCAACCTCTGGATCAGGGATGTCTGTCAAAACTATTTAACTCAGCACAGTTCCCTCTGAAATTAATTCAGTAACTTGATCAAATATAAACATCATAACACGTCACATGTATATACCAAACTCATTATGCTATCACTTGGATAATTATGATTATCCTTGGATAATTTATCCATTGGATAAATGATATTTCTATTTTACAAAGGAGAAAACAGCTCCAAAAATGTTTAAATGTGCAAGATCACATAGTTATTTAGTAGAAAAAATGGAATGCACATGTGTCCTCTCCCCTACTCTAATTTATTGATTTATTTAGTCACCAGTATTTATCACATTCTGTATGGAAGGTAATAAGCCAGCTAATGCAAGCAATGCAAGTAATCCACTAAGCCTTATTTTATATAACAAAACTCACAGAATGTGCCAAGGTATTTTTCTAATCACTTTACCGAGATTAACTCATTTAATCTTCCTAACAAGCCTCCTGTGAAGTGGCTGCTGAGGCACAGAGAGGTTGAACAACTTACCCATAGCCCCACAGCAAGTACATGGCAGAACTGCAGGGTGAAGACAGGCAGGTGGGCTGTAGAAAATATTCTTTAACCACTTTACTGTGCTAAACGACTAAGACTGGTCTTTGATAGGACCAGAGGGGATGAGTGTCAATAGCAACGGTGGGGACAGGAAGGAAGGAATGGAAATAGAGTCCTTCGATACATGCCGGCTTAGCTTTTAAAGAAAGATTGGTAAGAGTTGCAACAGAAAGGGACTAAGAAGAAAAGCCTTCCCTTAATACTGTCTGTAGTGCAAAGAGTTTTCCAGTTTCTTTAAGGATCTAAGCCACCAAACATAGAGGTCTGGTAACCTCTATCACAGGGATTAACTAGGCCTCCCATTTCATCATTGATCTAATTCACGCCCAGCGGGAGGAAAATGCTGATTTAATCTGCAATTCTCTCACATAGTCCAGTGAGATGTCAGGAAGAATAAAGGCCAATTTGTCTCCAAGATATATATCTGCAGCAGGTGTCTATGGAAAATAGTTAAAAGGCATGTCAGGATTCTCTTTGCACTCTGAAATCTATCTGCAAAATTAATATTCAGGATCTCTAAAGTTATTCCTGTGGTCCATAGTATTTCTAAAAGAGGAATGTGGAAATATGCTGATTGTAGACAGCATGACGTCAAGCTTAGAAAACAACACATAGGACTTCCCTGGTGGCCCAGCGGTAAAGAAGCTGCCTGCCAGTGCAGGGACATGGGTTCAATCCCTGGGCCTGGAAGGGGCCACACGCCATGGGGTAACAGCCTGTGTGCCCTGGAGTCCATGCTCTGCAATGAGACAAGTCACCACAATGAGAAGCGCAGACACTACAATTGGAGAGAACTGTTTGTCACAAAAGAAAGCCCGTGCATAGCAGTGAAGACCCAGCAGTCAAAAATCAACAAATACCTACATAAAAATTAAAAGAAAGAAAGAAAACCACATATAGATGGCTCATCGTGGGATGTCAACAGGGACTGACCACACAGGAACAAAAGGGGAAGGAGAAGAGATAGAGACAAGAGTAAAAGGAACCATCATTTTAGTTAATACATTGTGTCACCAAAATGAACGCTTTGACCCAGCAACAACAATATGAGTATCTGGCAGTCCTTGAGAGTAACTGTTTGCTCATGCTTTATCATATGTGGTTCTTACAACCTTGTTAGAAATTAGCCTAATTATCAGTTAGGTCAGACTGGTTGATACATTCATAGGTTGCAAATAATTTTGTGTTGAAAGACAGGCTTGTTTCTATATTTTCAAACGACAGCTGCCCTCTTTCCATTACACTACATTATGAAATTACTTTTATATTCTAGCCCAAACCACTCAGTGGTTACTTGCAGATTTTTTATGTGCCCAGCGATTTTTTTGAGAAAAAACAAAAACAGTATCTCTAGTCAGTGCCGTCTACTCCCCAGTCACATCCTGGAAAGTTTTAGCAAAGGTCAGGACACCACTGATGACCACCTTAACAAGAGTGCCAATGCAAGCTGCCTAGTTTCTTCCTCGATAGGGTCTTTGGACTGGTAGCCTATTTACACTGGCTTGTAGAAGCATATGGCAGTAGCTATATTACAAATATATACCAGCTTCATAGATATTCATACAAGTCAGAGAAACATTTTTCTCCTACTACCCTGCATTGGGTCTAACTGACTCTTAAAAGAAAAATCAGGAACCACCAATCACTCAAGAATGGCAATAACTCTTGTCCCATACAATTTGTTAAGATTGCCTATTGGATGAATGAGAATCAAGCCCCTTGCCAAGATCTTTTGAAATCAGAGAAGAAATCATAAGGTAGTTATTTACTTCCTATGTGTCTATCTATCCATTCATATACTCACCCATCCATCATCCACTCATCGTTCCAAATTTTATTTCACTGTTAATTCAGTGGTAGGGGGCCAACTGCTAATGACAATACATGGGAAAAAAGGAAATGATTTTTATTTATTTTACATTTTTAAATTTTATTTCTCCTACTGAATTGAAAAACTACTGAACTAGAACAGTGTCAAAATTCAATATCAAAAATAAGGCATATGAGAAACCACCAAAGAAACATACTCAGAGATATTTGATGGGGTTTTCAAAGACTTGACTTTTCAAAGATTCTCAAGTCCTATCAAAAAAGAATTACGAAGCCACAGAACTTAAAATAGATCACCTTAGAATGTTAATGACAAAGAAATTTAACACTGATTGTTCTAGGGCAAGAGGGTTTCCTATACACGGGCCTAATACAACACTGTTAAACCATCAAACTGAGTTTCACTCTATGTTTCTACTGTGTCCCTGAGACTTCCTGACACATCTATAGACCTTCAAGAAAGATACTGAAGACCTTTGTAAATGATTATGATTTATTTTTTCTAGGACAGAACCTAAATATTCCACAGTAAATGTACATGTGGAAAAAGCTATGATAATTGCTATTATTAGGACAATTTGTTTAAAACTGGATCAGTTTTGTGATTGTTATTTTTTATTTGAGGCTTGGTAAACTTATTTTCAGAAAAAGCAAGAGAGTTCCAGAAAAACATCTATTTCTGCTTTATTGATTATGCCAAAGCCTTTGACTATGTGGATCACAAGAAACTGTGGAAAATTTTGAAAGAGATGGGAATACCAGACCACCTGACCTGCCTCTTGAGAAACCTATATGCAGGTCAGGAAGCAACAGTTAGAACTGGACATGGAACAACAGACTGGTTCCAAATAGGAAAAGGAGTATGTCAAGGCTGTATATTGTCACTCTGCTTATTTAACTTCTATGCTGAGTACATCATAAGAAATGCTGGACTGGAAGAAACAAGCTGGAATCAAGATTGCCGGGAGAAATATCAATAACCTCAGATATGCAGATGACACCACCCTTATGGCAGAAAGTGAAGAGGAACTAAAAAGCCTCTTGATGAGAGTGAAAGAGAAGAGTGAAAAAGTTGACTTAAAACTCAACATTTAGAAAACGAAGATCATGGCATCTTGTCCCATAACTTCATGGGAAATAGATGGGCAAACAGTGGAAACAGTGTCAGACTTTATATTTTGGGCTCCAAAATAGTGATTTTGGATAGCAGGTGGTGATTGCAGCCATGAAATTAAAAGATGCTTACATCTTGGAAGGAAAGTTATGACCAACCTAGATAGCATATTGAAAAGCAGAGACATTGTTTTGCCAACAAAGGTCCATCTAGTCAAGGAATAGTTTTTCCAGTGGTCATGTATGGATGTGAGAGTTGGACTGTGAAGAAAGCTGAGCACCAAAGAATGGATGCTTTTGAACTGTGGTGTTGGAGAAAACTCTTGAGAGTCCCTTGGACTGCAAGGAGATCCAACCAGTCCATTCTGAAGGAAATCAGTCCTTGGTGTCTTTGGAAGGAATGATGCTAAAGCTGAAACTCCAGTACTTTGGCCACCTCATGTGATAAGTTGACTCATTGGAAAAGACTCTGATGCTGGGAGGGTTTGGGGGCAGGAGGAGAAGGGGACAACAGAGGATGAGATGGCGGATGGCATCACTGACTTGATGGACATGAGTTTGAGTGAGCTCCGGGAGATGGTGATAAATAAGGAGGCCTGGCGTGTTGCAATTCACAGGGTCCCAAAGAGTCGGACATGACTCAGTGACTGAACTGAACTGAACTGAAACTTATTTCACCTAACAGAAAACAGAAAGACAAAAAGAGAGGGGAAAGGGTCTTCAGGTATGGAATAATAGCAAAGAAAAGCAAATATTTAAATCCCAACTGTTTGATTACATGTAAATATTTCTAAAAGGAAGAAAAAAAAAAAAAAAACACATACACAAGGGGAGAACAATGCGTAAATAGGTTACTAAGAAGCCCTAACTGTGACATGAGTGTCCAAAGTTTTCCAAAAGCTATTGAATGACCTTTCATTACTCAGGGCTATCAAACATCGTACAGCCATGACGTTTGCTTTTACACGTTAAGCTGACATGGAATGGTGACTTGTGTTGAGGGTATTCCTAAATTTGCTATTTCCTCTTTTCTCCCTTCCTCTTCAAAGAGTACAGAGGAATACTACCCCCTCCTTTTACCATACAATCTGAAGATCAGTGTTTCAGATTAGAATCACAGAGAGTTGGTTTGTCTTACTGTCACAGGTGTTATGGAAACTGACAGACAAATTACCCATTTACAGGCTGCCTGGGGTCACTCAGAACAAACACGGGAGGTTTGCTTACAATGCAGTGGCCAATTGAGGGTCATCACATGCTTCCTAACTTGTTGTGACAGTGATTTGCCAAATGAATGAAATCCAACACACGTAAAACACTCAGTCTAGAGCACAGGGAAAGAGGCAGAGCTGCAAGGAAACTCGCAGGAAAAAGAAGCTGGCGATCATATCCAGCTTATCCTCAATAGCCCTCTTAGGAATTGTCATATTGTTTTCTCTTGTCAAGGCACTTCCATCCATGACAATTCCAAACACAGGCAGAGACAAGGTCCTGAGGCTACATGTCCTGCAGTCATTGCCTAGAATTATAAATCTATCACATTTTTCAGGCTGGAAGCAAAATGCCCTCCTAGTTGTATATGATGATGCATTGTTTTAAAACGACCATAATGTGCAGCAATTTAATCATCAGGATCCAGATACCAGTACTCAAATGTCACTTTCACAGAAAGTTCCTGGAAGATTCAATTCCCACAGGATAAACACTAAAAAGTAACAACTTTATAATTTATCAGAAAAGCAGTCTCTTCTCTGACCATTCTTTGTAGTTTTAAATTGTCAGACTCTATCCCTTTTCCCTGTTTTATTTCTCTCTGTAGAATTTAACACCATGTAATAAGTGATACGTCATAGTCATCTAATAGTCAAAGGTCTGTCTAGTCAAGGCTATGGTTTTTCCAATAGTCATGTGTGGATGTGAGAGTTGGACTATAAAGAAGGCTGAGCAAAGAAGAATTGATGCTTTTAAACTGTGGTGTTGGAGAAAACTCTTGAGAGTCCTTTGGACTGCAAGGAGATCCAACCAGTCCATCCTAAGGAGATCAGTCCTGGGTGATCATTGGAAGGACTGATGTTGAAGCTGAAACTTCACTACTTTGGCCACCTCATGCAAAGAACTGACTCACTGGAAAAGATTCTGATGCTAGGGAAGATTGAAGGCAAGAGGAGAAGGGGGTGACAGAGGATGAGATGAATAGAGAGTATCACAGACTGAATGGACATGGATTTGAGTGATTTCTGGGAGACGGTAAAGGACAGAGGAGCCACATACTGTAGTGCATGAGGTCACAAAGAGTCGGACGTGACTCAGTGACTGAACAGAAACAACAAATACGTCACAGAACTTATTTACTTTATGAACCACTCCTAATCTTCACCCAAAGAGAAAATTCCACAAAGGTAGGGAATTCTGTCCATCTTGTTCAGCTCAGCCAATAGTTACAGAATTAATTAATGATTGTCTTCACCATACAACTAATTGTGGGCTTACAGAGCTAAACTAATTGGGCAAAGGGAGAAGACAGAGACAGAGAAGAGAGATGAAGATGACATAATTAAAGCAGTGATAGAGGAGAGCTGGTCAGGCACACAAACTGTACATGGATTTCCCATCCTCCTACATTTTATCTTCTGTTTTCTTGATACCATTTCTTGTCACAGTCTTAACACTTTCATGTTTAGCCAACAGCCCCAGTAAAAGGAGTTCTGTGCCCTGGAGGAAAATTTAATCTATGCCTGGCTTCCCTGGTGGGCTCAGATGGTAAAGAATCTGCCTGTAATGTGGGAGACCCAGGTTCAATCCCTGGGTTGGGGAGATCCTCTGGAGAAGGGAATGGCTACCTACTTCAGTATCCTGCCTGAAGAATTCCATGAACAGAGGGGCCTGGTGGGCTACAGTCCTTGAGTCTAAAAGAGTAGGACACGATTGAGCAACTAACACTTTCAATTTAAGAAATACATTCAATTTGGTCTATTCATTCTCCCTTTACTGGTGGGAATCACAAAATAGAAAATTATGCCATGTTAGAGTCCTTAGACGGAGAAGGCAATGGCACCCCACTCCAGTACTCTTGCCTGGAAAATCCCATGGGCGGAGGAGCCTGCTAGGCTGCAGTCCATGGGGTCGCTAGGAGTCGGACACGACTGAGCGACTTCACTTTCACTTTTCCCTTTCATGCATTGGAGAAGGAAATGGCAACCCACTCCAGTGTTCTTGCCTGGAGAATCCCAGGGACGGGGGAGCCTGGTGGGCTACCGTCTATGGGGTCGCACAGAGTCGGACACGACGAAGTGACTTAGCAGTAGCAGAGTCCTTAGAATATAACACAGTAACTCTCCTGCTATTATTAACATGCTAATCAATCAGTTTAAAGGCTTTAAGAACCTACACCCCATAAGGGTTGTTCCTCCTATGTCTTCTTCCCAGCCCTTTTTCTGGAATCTCCCATCAACTTGAATAGCGTAACTGAGAATCCAGCTGAAAAATAAGCAACGCTGAATAATTCTTCATTGGAGTATGTGTATTTGGATATACTCTCACTGTTCATATGTGTTCTGAATATTATTAAACTACATATTTATTGGTATGCACCGTTCTTTCTTCTTTGTCATTTCATTTTAAACAACCCAACAACTATAACACAAATAAAACAAACACACAGAATAAAACATCTGGTCCCCCCAGGAAATTAAATGCTAAATTACTATGTTAATTCCACCAAGAAGTAGAGACTTTAAATGTGAAGAAGTCAACAAAAGGCAAATTTATGATCCCCACTGTCCCCATAACAGCTAGGCTACACACGCACATTTTATTAAGACATAAATATAAGGTAGCAGACATAATTGAGACTAAGCAACTTAGAAAGCAGTACTGTCTCTGACTCAGCATGGGACTATGACCAAATGTTGTCAATGTCGAGAGTTTCATTTTTTTCTTCTCCTCAATTTTTTTTTTTCAGGAAGATATTAAACTCAGAAATTATAGCAGTTATAAACTGTTTTGTCCAACAGGTATATAGTTAAAGTATCTTTATGACAAAATTATTTCCTATGTGATTAAATTAAATGGACATTCTAAAATATGTGTGCCTTGAACAATGAAAAACCTGCATTAGAAAGTAAAAGAAAAGAACTGGCAATAGATTAGAAATCACACACCACTTTGAGGAATCTATAGATAGTTTTCCCAAGTCTCTGTTTTCCTTTGTTTTTTTTTTTAAAGAAAAGTATGGTGCCCAGAGAGGATAAGGACTTCGAGAGGGGCTGGACTGTATCTGAGTGGCTTTCAATCCTTCAATAAGTTCACACCTCATGTCTGTTCTTCCACCATCATTTCTCTGTATTTCAGTCTACTTTGAACAGAGCTAGAATTATCTTCTACGAGAAATGTTTTTGTCCCTCCATGCTACTGATTGAACTATGCCCCTCCAAAATTCATATGTTGAAGTCCTAAGCCTCAGGACCTAAGGACATGACCTTATCTGTGGTTAGAATAGCATCCCTGACTCAATGCACATGAATGTCAGCAAATTCAACAAGACGGTGAATAACACAGGAGCCTGGCGTGCTGCAGTCCATGGGGTCACAAAGAGTTGGAAGTGACTTAGCAACTGAAAACAACAGTTTAGTTCAGTCACTCAGTCATGTCCGACTCTTTGTGACCCCAAGGACTGGAGCACGCTAGGCTTCCCTGGCCATTACCAGCTTCCAGAGCTTGCTCAAACTCATGTCCATTGAGTCAGTGATGCCATCCAACCATCTCATCCTCTGTCATCCTCTTCTCCTCCTGCCTTCCATCTTTCCTAGCATTAGAGTCTTTTCCAATGAGTCAGTTCTTATTCAGATCAGGTGGACAAAGTATTGGAGTTCAGCTTCAGCATCAGTCCTTCCCATGAATATTCAAGACTGATTTCCTTTAGGATGGAGTGGCTGGATCTCCTTACCATTCGAGGGACACTCAACAGTCTTCTCCAACACCACATTTCAAAAGCATCAATTCTTCAGTGCTCAGCTTTCTTTATAGTCCAACTCTCATATCCATACATGACTACTGGAAAAAACATAGCTTTGACTAGATGGACTTTGGTGGCAAAGTAATGTCTCTGCTTTTTAACATGCTATCTAGGTTGGTCGTAACTTTCCTTCCAAGGAGCAAGAGAAAATGACAACAATCCACTTATAACATCCCTTGGCTCTTGGTAAAAATTCAAATTCTCTGGTCTAGGCTACAGAGTCTCTATACCTGCACTACTTAATTTCTATGAGACCCTACCCCTCAAGTTCTAGCAACTTTGACTTTCCACAGTCTATCCCATGTCCTTACAAAACTAGTACCCATGCATATAACATTGTTCTTTGTGCCCCATTCCTTTCCTGACCTGGCACAATCTTATCCATCTCTCAGGAGTCACATCAATTGACACCCATGGGCAGAACATCAAGCCTATCAGGAACTTAGCCATCAAAAACACAAAGCTGAAAGAAAGAAGCATGATGCAGAAGGCAAACATTACTGTGTAAGTAAACAGAATAAACTATCACAAAAATGGTCGTTTTTATGGTAACTATCATAAATAGTTATCATACATATAATATGCTGAGTTTTGTTATTTATATAAAACTTTTAAATAGAAAAAGTTTATATAAAATATCATATGCTGAGTTTTCTCTAGATATGTATATGTGCACAGAAGTGCATATTTTAAAAATCACAAGTAACCACACTGAGATAGTTAATTGTATGTTCAACTTGATTGGGTTATGAGTATCTCATTATTTGTTTGAACAGTATTCTCGGTGTGTCTCTGAGGATGCTTCTACATGAGAAGAACATTTGAGTTGGTAGACTGAATAAAGCAGGTCGCCCTCCCCAATGACAGTGGGCCTTCTCCAGTCAGGTGAGGGCCTAAATGGAACAAGAGCCTGAGCAAGAAAGAATTTACTATCTCTACCTGACGGTCTTGGGAGCTTCTCAGGTGGTGCTGGTGGTAAAGAATCCACCTGCCAACGGAGGGGACAAGAGATTTGGGTTCGATCCCTGGGTTGAGAAGATGCCCTGGAGGAGGGCATAGCAGCTCACTTCAGTATTCTTGCCTAGAGATTCCCATGGACAGAGGACCCTGGAGGGCTACAGTCCACAGGTTCACCAAGAGCTGGACACGGCTCAAGTGACCTACCATGCGTGAATGCACGTGACAGGCTTGAGCGAAGGCCAGCAATCTCTTCCCGCCTTCAGACCCAGACTGGAACCTATACCTGCGGCTTTGCTGGTCCTCAGGACTTCCGATTCCAGATCTTGAGACTTCTTAGACTCCATAATCACACAAGATGATGTCTTATAATAAATTCCAATTACAGATATATAGATATGTAGATTTAAAGACATATCTCCTATTTGTTCTGTTTCTCTCGAGAACGTTGACCAACATACACACCAAACTCAAAAGAGTGATTTCTCTGAGAGATCTTGGAGGAGAGGATATAGTTGAGGGCAAAGTACATGCTGCTACTACTGCTGCTGAGTCGCTTCAGTCGTGTCGGACTCTGTGCGGCCCCATAGAGGGCAGCCCACCAGGCTCCCCCGTCCCCGGGATTCCCCAGGCAAGAACACTGGAGTGGGTTGCCATTTCCTTCTCCAATAGACCCTAAAGGGAGTCACTCATGCTAAGCCCCATATCACCAGAGACTTACATTAATTATAGTTTCGGTTCTCCCAGCGATGGAGTCTTGAAATAGTTGATCAGGAATCACCAGATCAGCATGAGTTATGATGGACATGAGTTTGAGTAAACTCCAGGAGTTGGTGGTGGACAGGGAGGTCTGGCGTGCTGCAGTCCATGGCGTCACAAAGAGTCGGACATGACTGAGCGACTGAACTGAACTGAACTAACTGCCTGATAGACCCTGCAAGCCCTAAAGGAAAGTAATTCTGTAATAACCAACCTACTTTATTGCCTAGAATAACTTTCTAATTCTTGCTCCTTTGTGCCTATTAGTATTTAATTTTGTACAGATCGTCGGATCTCCTTTGTATCCACGAGATTGAATGCTACCCAATTTGAGTTGATTTGTGCTCAAAAACACTCTTAAAAACTTTAATATGCTTCAATTTACCTTTCAACATTAGGAAGCCAGCTGAAGACTGAGGAACACCTTGAGGAATTTGAAACGTGGTGCCCTTTTAAACCTGGTTTTTATAAAGAATTTACTTTTACTTCCTGGCTGGCATCATGGTGCTGCTTTGAAAGAAACTGTCGTGTAGAAAAGAGAAACCCTGGATTGAACTCACAGCCATACCACTATCTCCACCTGGGAATAGTGGGGGTTCTCTCCCAGATGAAAATCACCAAGGAGCATGAGAGATTAAGTCACTCAGATGCCTCGTAAGATTATATAAAACAAGCTACCTTTTAATTGTTTAGGAATTCATCTTGTCATCCTCTAGTTTTACAGAAATAATCAGAATATTTACAGAGTCATGTATACATCTTCACACACAAACACAGGCTTTTCTGTGTATATTTGATTCACAAAAACAAGGAAATATAAATATACTGGCCAAGTTAGATAAAAGGAACGTACATATTTTGAAGAGTGGATTTCAGTGAAAAAAATTCAGTAATACTATTCCTCATCTATTTACTCACTTTTTTAAAGAAATGTTGAACTGTTTTATTTGACTCTTTAATGGTAATATTTTAGGAGTCCCTCTATCTTGAGCAAACACAAATAGGTTGGAAAACCATTAAACAGTTTCTTGCTCTTGACTTTTTCTCTTCCCATCAGCTTGTATTCAAAGATGGCACAGCCTTGTTGGCGACACATCACTTTGTCACCTTGGAAATGCTTGTGATAATGTGGCAAAAACTCTTTCAAACAGGGTTCCCTACCGTGGACTGCAGAAAGTAAGTTTTGTTAATATAAAAGGTAGAAAAATTGCCAATTCATTGTTTGCCTAACCTCCTTACCTTTAAAGGATAACTGCATTTGGACTCCTCTCTTTTCAAGAATGTGTAAATTTCTCAACAAAAGAATTCAGTGTTTGGAAGCTGGGAGTTTAATTTGACATTCAAACCAGAATCTATTCAACAGAAACAAAATCAAATGCAAATACACACCCTTCATTGAATACGCCAACAGTTTGCTTCCTCACTTATCACAAAATAAAAAGATAAAGCTGTGCTAAAATTCACCTAAACCGTCACCACGTCCTCCCCTCTTTTCTCATAATACACACTATACAAATTATTGCCTTTAAGGGAGTAATTTCAGGTTGTTCACCTCAGAATTATTGCTGCCAATTGCTATTATGGTAAAACCAATTTTCCCTGCAAGAATTCACAAAACGGGGTTTTTTTTTTTTGGTTTTGTTTTGTGTTTTATATTTTTCTCTTGCCAGGAAAAGAGACTGAATAGAAACGGAGAAATAAAACAGAAGAGCATTACAAAACCTTTGATTACTCTAATTACACCTAAAAGGAAAACAAGACCCCTCTCTTGGTACCAGAGGTATAAATAATTAATGGAAATAAAGGAAGATAGAAAAGCTGCAAACCACTGTGAGCTGATCTGCAGAGCCACCAGACAAAGGTGTTGGGCCCTGAAATAGTTACTCCTTATTTCATTTTCTCCCCCATGCCTGAAGACCAAAACTTTTCCTCTCCCTTTGCCCCCAGTTTTATAATTCATTGTGGAGTTGTTTTCAAATGTATTAATACCCTTCGGGGGGCCTGTGTCAATAAGAAAGACATTCCTGGAAACTTTGTGCTTTATTTGGAAAAAAAAAAAGAGTGAATTGTGGATGTTTAGCCTTCGTAAGGGCAGTCACAGAGAAAACTGGAGCTTTGTAAACGTTTTAATTGCAATTTCCCACTGAATTGAACTCATTGAGCATAATGAAAGAAAGAAAGGGTGTAGGTGTGGAGGGAGGGACAAGCATGGATAGGGAATTGGCAGGAGACTTCAGCCTGGCCCCTGCAGCAACCAGCAGCTTGCTGCTCCAAGCAATGAAAATCCTCGCAGGGAATTAATTCCAGCGATCAAAAGCCTGCCTGGTTTTTCCAGGTAATGGGGAAGCACTGTTGCTGATGGGACCCCTTGAAGATACCAAGTAGCCAGTGGCTAAATCAAGCAATTTAAAAATTATGGGCATTTTGCTAAATAAATGAGCATGCTTCAGTGGTGACACAGAGGATTTCCAAACAGCTCCCTACTTGTTTATTTGCTTGTGTGTTTCACCTCAGGACAGAGAACGTCAGGCGAGCAGAGCTGGGGTCTCTGGGTGAGGTGTGATAGATTAGCCCGAGTAAACTGAAACAGCAGCTATTACTCTTCGGCCCACTCTGGCACCAGGCTGGCTGTGCGGGTCCACAGTGGTGGGGAGGGGAAATGGGATGAGGAGGGCATGGGTCATCCTTCCTTAAGGCGACAGGGTGAGTTGAGACAAGAACACGCACAACTCATGTATAACCCAGTGTGGTTAGCCAAGAGAAAAAAAGGGCTAATTCTTGATGACACAGATCTCGCCGTGGAGGGTAGATGTCCTCGAGCGAGCAGGCTGGGTCCACTTGCAGGTGCCCGATCCTTCTTCAGATGACCTCACCTCCGTACAGCTGTCCACTGCAGCTCAAGCAAGAACCAAACTCCTGAGCACGGTCCCCGGGCAAGTCTTACCTTGAACCTTTCTCCCTGGGCTCCAGCCATGCCGGCTTCATCTCACAACCTCATCACACTCCCTCACACGATGCGTGCTTTCCACACCCTGTTCCCTATGGCTGTGAGGCTCTTTCCTCTCTCTCCGGTCATCCCTACCCATCCTTCAAATCACTGCCGATGGCCACTTCCTCAGACAATTGCCTCCTGACCGTCGTGATTTCGTCGCATCTCTAAATTAAGCAGCACCAAGGTCTATATCACTGTGGGGTCTTCACACTGCTGCAACTGTACCTCTGCTCGTGAGGGTATTTGATTAATGCGCGTCTCTCCCTTGATACACGCCCCCATGAACAAAGACAGTGTCTCTCTTTATGCACTGTGGTGTCCCCAGAGCTTAGCACATAGGAGATGCGTAGTGGGTTTTTATTGAGTAAATAAATTAAAGAGTGCCTCTTGGTTGGAGACCACTTTTAATTATCTGGTTTCTGAACAAAAGAGAGTGCAGCTGAACATGTAGGCCGTTGGGTCGATGTTTGATTGTCTATCGCAAATTACCATGACCCTATGGGGGACACTGGTATAGAGAGACCAAAAGGGCCAGAGCATGTCACGCAGTATCGCAGGTAATCATTGACGGACAACAAGTTCAGACTCTCCTCCCGGTCCTCTGTGAGAGGGGGCAGCCATGGTCTCTGCCCATCACCTAGTAAAGAGTCATAGCCTCTCCTATGTGAAGCTATAACACAGCATACCAATAGCGATATGCATAAGGTACAGAAGTCAGAGGGAAGAAAAAGAGGAAATTTCACCCTAGTACAAATCTAAGAGAGAGATCTCATAATCCTATAGGTAACCGAGGTAGAGAGAGGATTAAGGAAATTAGCCTCACAAAATGAACATGCTATTGAGTGAGAATTCAAAACTGGGTTTCTCAGATTCTCAAAACCAAATGCTTTCCATCACAGCAGTGGGGCTCCTTTTGGGGTAGGATTTCCCTAGCATTTGACATTGGAAAGAACCTAAAGTTTCTGGCTACAGGTACAAAGTGAAAGAAGTCCCTTTACCATTCACAAACCACTGGAACAGAGATGGGGATGGGCAGTTGTCATCCTGACATGTGGCTGATTTACACACAGACTGAATGAGCATATAACACGGGGCACTGTTTGTACTAAGCCGGAGCTGGAGACAAAGAAGACACAACATTTATCCGCAAGAACTGTTCAGGTAGAGATAGCTCAGAGAAAGAAGCTTAAATGCCATGCAGTCAGAGTTCCTACAGACAGTTCGTGCTGTTTGAATTTCTTGTTTCCATTTCAAGGCTATTTTTGCTCTTGAGATCCCCCTAAAGATTCTCTCCTCCAGCAGAGCTTGTGTGGGACTTTGATCAACCTCAGAAGTTGATCAACACCAGGAGGCACTAAAGCCCTGGCAGGCATTCAAACTCTCTGGTTCCATAGAGTATGGGCATATTTCAAATTTGTTGCTTAGTGCTTTCAGCTGTCTCCACAGCAAGGGAGCTGGTCCCCAGGGTAAAATCTGCAGGGTCATTGAAGAAATAACCCATGTTTGACCTCTGTGTTTCCTAAAACTGAAAGCCAGTGCCAGAGGCAAGCGAAGTCGGTGTCCTGGCACATGTACAGAAATTGGGAAGTACACAGAAGAGCCATCCAAGTCAGGATGTAGGATTTGGAGCAGGAAAGCACCTGGTATTGAATCTCCCTGTCTGTCCATTTCAAGTCCACTAGGCTAATCGCTCGGAGAAGGCAATGGCACCCCACTCCAGTACTCTTGCCTGGAAAATCTCTGGGTGGAGGAGCCTGCTAGGCTGCAGTCCATGGGGTCGCTAAGAGTCGGACACGACTGAGCGACTTCACTTTTACTTCTCACTTTCATGCATTGGAGAAGGAAATGGCAACCCACTCCAGTGTTCTTGCCTGGAGAATCCCAGGGACGGGGGAGCCTGGTGGGCTGCCGTCTATGGGGTCGCACAGAGTCGGACACGACTGAAGCGACTTAGCAGCAGCAGCAGCAGCAGCAGCAGCAGGCTAATCGCTCCGTTCTTTTAATTCCCCCCTTCTCTTCACATTACCTACCATCCAGTAGAAGTTATAAGAATTAACAAGAATAAAACAAAAGGAAGCCTGCCTTGTGACGTGGGTCAGAAGGACCGAAAAGCTAACTTGAGACTAAAGTACCTTGTAGCTGCACTAAAATGAAAATGAGTAACTAGAGACCAGAAAGGATCCACACAGAAGGAGAACAAGTGTCTACCAAGAGGTTTTGACTTGTGCAGGACAAAAGGACAGCCTTCCTGCCCTCAATGGCTTGATCCACTAGAGATATGATGAAGGAATGGAAGATGAAATTACCAAAGGAGAGGAGTACAAATGAGAAATTTCATCTACTTTATGATTTTTCTTGAGGCCATTCCAGAGAGGTATACCCAGGACGTTAGTGTTTTCAGGACTTTTCTGTACATACTACGACAATTACAACAACAGCAGAGGAACTGGCTGCGGTTTCTACAGTAAGAGAATAAAATATACATGCTGAAGCTGAAACTCCAATACTTTGGCCTCCTGATGCGAAGAGCTGACTCATTGGAAAAGACCCTGATGCTGGGAAAGATTGAAGGCAGGAGGAGAAGGGGACGACAGAGGATGAGATCGTTGAATGGCATCACAGACTCGAAGAACATGAGTTTGAGCAAGCTTCGGGAGTTGGTGATGGACAGGGAGGCCTGGCGTGCTGCAGTCCATGGGGTTGCAAAGAGTCAGACACGACTGAATGACTGAACTGAAGTGAATAATAAAAGAATCTTGGAATAGAAGGAACCTCAGCAGTCACTCAGATCCAAGTCTCACCTAGCGCAGGAGTCGCTCATTCCAATATCCAAAGCAAAATAGTCATCCCAGGACCTCTCTCTCTCCTCTCATCAAATGCATTTTCACCTGACTCCTCTTACTTCCCCCGCAGCCTGTCTTGTATTGGCCATTTATCTACCTGCCCACCCACTTATCACCCCTTTGACCCTTTGATCTTCTGCTGAATTTCACTGGTCATCCTCTAATGCTGGAACAAACTAATGCCTCCTTTCTTCACTTCCTGGGTTCTGTTGGAGAAATGTTCACAGCTGTGCTAATCATTACTACTTAATGGCTTCCAGCCTTGATTTGAACCTTAAGAATCCTTTTATTTACCCCTGTTAAATTCCCTACAGCTGCTGTTCTAAATGTGTGTTGTTGTGTTTTTTTCTTTTGCAGCCTGTATCTCTCTACAAACCCTTTTCCTCATATTCTATTTCAGAGGAAATGTGGAGTCATCAGGCATCAGCTCCCTCAATTTTCCTCTCTGCTACCTCCACAGATTCTTATTTTTACCTGTATGAAAGGAGGACAATTCTCAATTGCTCCAATTCTGATCTTTCCATTTTATGCCTCATTCCATACCTTGCTTCATCAATGATCACTCTCATCTCAATATATTATCAATTCTACTCCATTAAAAAAAAAAAGTACAACTCTCTCTAACCTTGCTTCATCCTTGGAACACGACTACATCTCTCCTTCCCTGTGTTGCCAAACTTACTGAAGGAGCAGCCTGCACTTGCTCTGTGCAGGGATCTCACTCACAGCCCAGGGCACAGCAACCTGGAATCTTGACAGCTCTTCTGCCTACTCTGAGGTCATCAGAAGCCTCTACCTTTAAGAACCAATGGCCTCGCCAAGTTTCATTTGCATAGTGTGTCAAAATGGACCTTTCTTCTTAAAGCTCTCTCCCCTCTCGGCTCATCCTAAAATTTACCTTTTGCTGGTCATCCTCCTCACTCATCCCTAATGTTGTTACTTAGGATACCATCTTTGATCCCTGTCCTCTTTCAATGACTCTTAAACCATTTTGTTTTCAGTCCCATCTTGGGTGCAAGGACACCAAATGGCACATCTGAGATATTAAACTCACATCAATTGCAACACAAGAATGACAACAAGAAAAGCAATGTTTCCTGAGGCCTGAAAACACAGCCACAGTCATCATCTTACATGCGTGACTGTTCTTTGTAAACCGCCAAATCTTCCCTGGACTCTAGTTAATATTGCGTTCTTCTCTCTTATTGTCTCTTGCACCTTGTTTGATAAGGTACTGCTTCACCTCCTTAGACATCACCACGGGAGCATGAATCCTCAGGTATAGAAGAAGGAAAGGCTGTATAGCAAGGAAGATCTGATTTATTCATTTGAGAAGGATTATCAGTGTATATAGACCAGTGCTGAACTCCTATGCGAAGATTTGTATTCATAGCTTCAATAATCACCTTAAAACATACAAGGCAAAATCTGATAGTCTTTGGAACATAATTAAATCAAATGTAGACTACATGGGAAAAATTTTAACTGAAACAGTAACCAATATCCAGATGCTTGTCTTCATTGAGAAAGCATCTCCATACTGGCAATACAGGCTAATCTTCCTACGTTGTAACATTTCATTAGAGCTGAGAGGCATCAGTGCCTTTTGGGAACGTCATTTACTTTCTGATTTGCCACAGCCCCCACCACTCCTTATTGTCTTATGCCTTGTTCACTTCCCTTATTTATAGTATCTGCCTGTCTTTTGAGGACTTTTGCTTTGATGATCCTTGCTTGTCCTGAAAACTCTGCAGTACATTCCCCCGCCTCTGACTATTTTCTAAGCTCTAGATTCATATTTCCAAATGTTTCCTGGACAATTCCATGCAGCTGTCCTTCAGGTTCCATAAAAACTTTCCCTCTAATCAATTCCTCTGCCAGTTTCCATCATTTTGGCTAATACCTCCACTCGACCCGGGACAGAATGAATTTCCATAGTTCTTTGTTCACATCAGTAATATGTATTTCACTGACTTTAATTAGCTGTTAGTTATCTCAGGATCTCAATCTCCCTAAGGGTGGGCTCAGTGTCTTGTGCATCATTACTCAATCTATAGCATGTATAAAGCATTTAAAAATATGTCTCAAATTAAAATGCTTAGACACATTCAATGATGGATGATAAACAAAGGCTTTCAATTTTTGGACCACTCTATTGTATTGAAGTTAAAATATATTTCTCCCATGAATCCTTATTATGCCCTCTGTAAATAAACAGAATAATCTCCATCCTCCACATGACAGCCCTCCCAATACTTTTTAAACTCTTAGCATGGGTGCCCACAGACCCTTGTTCCAGGTGTCTGCCTGATTAAAATCTTTTATACCTGTGGTGTTTTATCTATTGCCACTGTCATGACATTAAGTTAGGACCACCATCATTTCTCACCTGGATCACTGCAAAAAAATCCCTCCAACTTCTCTCCATAAATCTACACTTTCTCCTACAATGAAGTCAAATGAACTCATACTACACCTCTGTTCTAAATGCTTCACTTCTACAGAGCCCTTAGATAAGATACAGGACCCGTCAGGATCCACTCTCTGCTCAGCTCTGTAGCTGTGTATCTCTGCACTCCCTAGGGCTCCAATCACCCTAGATGGCTTGAGGCCCCCAAGTTTGCCCTCTCTAACCCCTCATACAAGTGCACCCAATGCCAGCCTACTTCTCACTCACTAAATCTGTTTACCCAGGACACCATTCATTTCCTGGGCTACGTATGATGGTTCTTCCATCTATCCCCATAGCATCTTTTTTCCCTCCTATAGAAGTAAGAATATTAACATCAAAATACTGTTCAAGCTCCCCTTAATGTGATTTTTCAGGCTTGTTACATTGTCTGTGAGAAATGTATATCAGTTCAGTTCAGTTCAGTCGCTCAATCGTGTCCGACTCTTTGCGACCTCATGAATCGCAGCACGCCAGGCCTCCCTGTCCATCACCATCTCCCGGAGTTCACCCAGACCCATGCCCATGGAATCAGTGACGCCATCCAGCCATCTCATCCTCGGTCGTCCCCTTCTCCTCCTGCCCCCAATCCCTCCCAGCATCAGAGTCTTTTCCAATGAGTCAACTCTTCGCATGAGGAGAAATGTATATAGATTTGATTAAATCATCTTGGATGTTTTCCCTCGACCATTTTTGCCAGTGTTTCCCTTAAAACGTGTTAGTCAGACCTTAGCCCAGACCCGCTCGTGGTTAGACTTCTGCAGGGTACAATGAGGAAGCTACATCACTTGCTTCAATCGCTAGCAGGTTGGTTTTAGCTTTAATTTTTAAATTTGTACAGTAGGGAGAGTATCACCTTCCTTTAAAGCTTTGAGGACTGAGGACTAAATAAGGCAATGAATGTAGCAATCACCCCAATCCTGGCAAACAGGCGGTGCTCAAAGAATAACAACTATTATTTTAATGGAGTACAGCATTACCACAGTCTACCTGTCTTGGAATCCTATATAAAAGTAGTCTTCTTATGCATAAGAAAGGGAAAGGATCGCAAAGTTCTGTTTTGGTGAAATGAAAACGCAGGGACACTTAACACCTCAGCTTCCTCTCTGTGTCCTGAAGGACCAGAAACAGAAGGGGTTGAAGAAGTCAGTCATGGTGGTGGCAAGGGTCGTGGAATTCCACATGCCAGAGCAACATGGTACATCTGGAGGACTGCTAGACACCACAGTTCGTGAGCCACCGCTGTATTTACTAAAACATCTACTTCAACGGAGCTCTGCAGCTCACGGAATGCAATCAAAATAACATCTGTTTCCATTTCCAGCAACTACTGTATTTTGTCCTCTACTTCAATAGCCTTCAGCAGATGGGAGACTCCTTCAAAAAGGGCCCACTCTTGTTTTTGTACCATCCCAGATGGCTGCAATCAAAAATCCATGGATAAGGCAATTAAGCAGAAGACACCATTAACACAAAGTTTCAGGGTGTCCAAAAGTAAATGTGTAAGTAGCACTGGCCCTACTTCCAAGTGTTCAGACAAAAATTTCCATGCTTCACACCCAGAATCTCCAGCTCATCCTACCTAGACTCAGTCTGGACCTTGTGAGTCTCAGCATTTCCAGTGGGATATTCTGACCAGAAAGCCTACTGAAGCAGGGCTCCTTGCAGAGGGGGAAGCCACAAATAGGAACCACTGGTGCAAAAAGCTTCTGTTTAAGTCAGAAATCCTCTCATAGGGAAGGGACACTAAGTGCAATGAAGTTGGACATGGCCATCGAGGAAACTCTGTACCCACAGAGCACACACAAAGCTTTGCCCTTCATCCAAGGCCCTGCCTCCTTCATCTCTTGTCTGGACCACTGTAAGAGCCATGGACCCTGACATTCTGATAGCAAGAGTGATTTTTTTTTTTTTAATGAAGTGAATTAGGTAACTTCCTTAAAATATTCCAATGACTCTACACTCCAAACTTGGCATGTAAGACCCGGCAGTTCTGATACTGCCCCACCATCCCAACCTCACATGTATCCCCAGTTCTACCATAAGCTTTCAGCCTGCAGGCCTTTCCCTTTGAACAGTCCAAGCGCCATATCTCTCTTCTTGTGAGCATTCTTTGGCATTGCCTTTCTTTGGAATTGGGATGAAAACTGACCTTTTCCAGTCCTGTGGCCACTGCTGAGTTTTCCAGATTTGCTGGCAAATTGAGTGCAGCACTTTCACAGCATCATCTTTCAGGATTTGAAACAGCTCAACTGGAATTCCATCACCTCCACTAGCTTTGTTCGTAGTGATGCTTTCTAAGGCCCACTTGACTTCACATTCCAAGATGTCTGGCTCTAGATTAGTCATCACATCATCATGATTATCTGGGTCATGAAGATCTTTTATTTACAGTTCTTCCGTGTATTCTTGCCACCTCTTCTTAATATCTTCTGCTTCTGTTAGGTCCAGCACCTGCTCAGAGGGACCAATAAATAAAAAGGCAGGTTCCCACCTCTGGGAAACTGTGCAATAGGCTCAAAGAAGGAAACCAACTGGAAGTGCTAAACAGAGACAAGACCATCATCTGTTGCTTCCGTACAAAGCGGTGACCTCGGATTCTCTCATCCTGTTTGCACACAGAGGCTAGAAGCCAGATATAAGATGTTTACAAAATATTACCTTCCAGCCCCTACCTACATACATTTCCATCAAGGTGAGACTTAGGCACTAATTTTTCAAAATTTCCAGGAGATTCCAATGCAAATGAGTTTGCAAATATAAGAGAGGGGAGAAAAAAAAACAACTCTCCTTTTCTGTATTAGGTACAATGTCTGGGGTCTGTGAATTGAATGGAAAGAAAAGAGATTAACCGGAGAAAAGGTTAATTTTTGGTGTATATGGAGACTTCAAAGAGAAGAAGTGAAAACCCCAAAGAGTGGCTGGACCCAGGAACGTATATACCATTTTAACAAAAAGTAATAAAGAGTTAAGAAGATCCCAGACAAAGGAAAAGGAAATCTGGGGCTTTCAGAGAAATGGTGTTTTTCATTATTGTTAAGTTGCTAAGTCGTGACCAACTCCGCAACCCCACAGACTGCAGCACACTAGGCTTCCCTGCCCTTCACTATCTCAGGGAGTGTGGTCAAACTCATGTTCACTGAGTCAATGATGTCATCCAACCATCTCATCCTCTGTTGCCCCCTTCTCCTTTTGCCCTCAATCTTTCCCAGCATCAGGGTCTTTTCCAATGAGCTGGCTCCTCGCATCAGGTGGCCAAAATATTGGAGCTTCCGCTTCAGCATCGGTCCTTCCAGTGAATATTCAGGGTTGATTTCACTTAAGAAGTGTACCAACAATTTACTAGGAATAGTCAAAGATAAAGAAACCAATCAATAAATATTACTAAACACTGTGTTTATATTTCTCTGCTCTTTGATTTTTTTCCCCAGGGCACATTTCACCATCTAACATAATTCATTCACTGATTAAGTATATTATTTACTGTTTGTTTGCTCATGCTGGAATATAAGTTCCTTTGTGTCTGTGTTTTGTGATTGTCCCAAGTCCTAGCTCAATGCCTTGCACATAGTAAGCAGTCAGAACTAATTACTGAAGGAAATGCATGAATGAAAGATGAATGGTACCTGTCTTCTGGGGATCAGGTCACATTAACAAAATGTGCTAGGGCTTGACTTACAAATCCAAATTGCAGTTTATGAATTAATCCAACCCCTTTTGGATTACTAGGAAGCACCAGAAGTTTGTTGAAAGCAGGTCCCTTCAGAGAGCAAATCAACATCGGCAGTCAGCATGGTGAGCCAAGAAGAAAACTTAGCACTTCGATATCCTTCACAGCTAGTTTCATCTAAATGGATGCTGCAAACAGATTTTTTTTTTTCCCCCACTTTGGGGATTTTTCTGTTTAGATCCTTGGAACCTATTTTACTTCATTTGCAAACTAATTCACTGAGAGTATTATGATCCATGCTTATTGGAACAGCAATTTTAGCAATTTTGAAGAAATAGTTTCTTTAGACTGCAGATGTTTAACTCCTTAAGAGCAGTGTCCTAGTTTTGGGGACTAGCACACAAAAGAAATTTTCTATTAAATACTCTCTCTCTCTCTCTATATATATATATATATATATATATATATGCATGTATGTATAAAATATATACACTTGTTAAAATGGAACCAAATAACTAATCCCCAGTTCATAAATGGAGAGGTCAAAATTTGAACTAGGTCCTTTCTCTTTCCATGGCCCAGGCTGATGATAATCATGATTCCTAAATTTTCTGAGTGTTACCCACGTCCCAGGCATTGTTCTAAATACTTTGTATTTTTTAATTCAAGTTCCCAGTGAGAAGAATTTAAGTTCAAGTTGCCTTCCTCCAGGGCACAGCTTATCTGTGTATTTTTATGTCCCTGAGATTGGCTGTTATGCATCGAAAACACTACTCAAGAGTTGTATTTTGCCTTAAATAATTCATATTCAATTTATTAAAGTGACAGATTCACAAAATCTAGTTGTCCCTTAGGATTTTAGCTTCATTCTTATAAATTTATGCTCCCTTTATAAATCAAGCAAATCATTTATTTCTGCAAAGTAATGATGACTTAATTCTTTTTATTTTGGGAAAATTTTAAACATACACAAAAATTGAATAGATAAAATAATAAATTTGTAGGAATTCATCCCTCAATTTCAAAGATCATCAGCTAATGGCCAATTTATTTCATCCATACTTCCACCCACTTCCCCCTCTGTTATTAGTATGAGCTAATCCTCAGTGTTAAAGCATTTTATATATAAATATGCCCATATATACGTTAAAATGGTAAAAGCTCATACTCATAAACATTCAGAATTTGAAATGTGTTGAAAACTGCATAGTTTATTGGTAAGAATTCATACTTCATGACTTTCATTTTAACATCTTATTAGTCATAAATTTAGACATGTTTTCATATGCTTTTCCACCAGTAGGGATCCTCTTACATTAATAATTTGTTCATGTCCCTTATTTATACACCGCCATTAATATTTGTATTGATTTGAGGAAGCTTTTTGAAAGTTTTGTTCTTTGAAACCCCATGGACTGTATGTAACCTGCCAGGTTCTCTGTCCATGGAATTCTCCAGGCAAGGGCATTCCAGGTAGACACTTTAACCTCTGAGCCACCAGGGAAGTCCAAGAATACTGGAGTGGGTAGCAATTCCTTTCTTCAGAAGATCTTCCCGACCCAGCTCTTGAACCCAGATCTCCCACATTGCAAGCAGGTTGCTTACAGTCTGAGCCATCAAGAAAGCCCTTCAACTCCTATTGCTCTAAAATAAATCATTCTAAAACTGAAAAAAAAAAAAAAGGTTAAAAGCCCCTTTAAAAATAAACCCTATTTTATTATTATACATGAACAAATTAGCAATAAATTACTAATATGCAAGGAGATCCAACCAGTCCATTCTGAAGGAGATCAGCCCTGGGATTTCTTTGGAAGGAATGATGCTGAAGCTGAAGCTCCAGTACTTTGGCCACCTCATGCGAAGAGTTGACTCATTGGAAAAGACTCTGATGCTGGGAGGGATTGGGGGCCAGGAGGAGAAGGGGACGACTGAGGATGGGATGGCTGGATGGCATCACTGACTCAATGGATGTAAGTCTGAGTGAATTCTGGGAGTTGGCAATGGACAGGGAGGCCTGGCGTGCTGCGATTCATGGGGTCGCAAAGAGTCGGACACGACTGAGTGACTGAACTGAACTGATCAAGTGTCCAGTCTTATTAAATTTCAGATTGTCTCATAAAATCATCTCTTTAAAAACATTTTATTAGCTTGGGTCAGAATTTAATAATATTCATATATTGCCATAGTTTGATAAGTATTTTAAACTTATTTTAACCTAAAGATTGTTTTCTCTCTCTTTTCTACTATTAGTTTGTTTTGAATAAAATGAGTCATTCATTTCATAGTCCTTTCTTCACAGTTATGATAAAATTACAATTCACATAATTACTCGATTGCATTATTTCTCGAAGCAAATACAACAGTGTCAAAATAACATTGCCATAGGCAACGGAGGTGGGAGGCATAGTTCTTTATCTCCTTAGGGATGAAAAGTCAAATTACTGTGTTTACAATCACTTGGAATACTTTCTCTCTTGTGGGTTTGACACAAACTGGATACCCAGTGAAGTTCATCTGTTTCATTTTACTATGTGTTCTTCCTTACTGATTTTTAAAAGTTAAATTTTGTCTTAAATTATGTAAATTATTTGCATGGCTTGAGAGTCAAATCTACAAAAATCCCTCGTAGGGCCTCATTTTCTTCTATTTCTTCTTCCAGCATTCGCTCTTTATTAATATTAGGAGAGATACACATCTATTCCTATTCCCTCTGATTAAAAATAGAGCCTATTCACATACTTTGCCTACCTTGCCTTTTCCCGTGGTATATCCTGGCCCTCACTCTGTAATAGCATGCAGATCGATTATTCCTTGTGAGTCTATAAAGCTGCATGTTACTGCACTGTATGAATACACGCAAATTTCTTCAATCAGTATCCCATGGATGGACATTGGGTCTTTTTTCTGTTTTTGCTATTACAATTAGTTCTGCAATAAATACCTTGAAGTTATAATATTGTCTCTCCTTCCTTTATTTTGCCAGTATATCTATGGGATACATTTCTGAAAATTGGGTTGTTAAAGTCAAAGTTTAAATGCACATAAAATTTTCTTGCTGCTGCTGCTGCTAAGTCGCCTCAGTCATGTCCGACTCTGTGTGACCTCATAGACGGCAGCCCACCAGGCTCCCCTGTCCCTGGGATTCTCCAGGCAAGAACACTGGAGTGGGTTGCCATAGATGTTGCTGAATCCTCTTCTCTAAGAATAGTACCATTTCCTATTTTCATAAGCAATATATGAAAGTGCTTATTTGCCTGAAAAGGCTTGTCTACAGATTCTTCCCTGGTAGCTCAGTCCAGGAAAGAATTTGCCTGCAGTACAGGAGACCTGGGTGCAATTCCTGGGTTGGGAAGATCCCCTGGAGAAGGGAATGACAACCCACTCCAGTATTCCTGCCTAGGAAACTCATGGACAGAGGGAGCTGGTAGGCTACAGTCCTGGAATCACAAGAGTCGGACACCACTTAGTGACTAAACCGCCAACATAGGATATTTACCAAAACCTCAGAAGAAAGTTTGAATTTGCTGCCTAGTAGTCAAGAAAAGACATCTCAGTCAATCTGAAGCAGATCTCTTTTTTCGTGAGAGAAACTGAACATTCACATGATCGAGTCAATCCTAAAGAAAAGCAACCCTGAATATTCATTGGAAGGACTGATGCTGAAGCTAAAGCTCCAATGCTTTGGATCACCTGATGTGAAGCACCGACTCATTGGAAAACACTCTGATGCTGGGAGAGACTGAGGGCAGAAGGGAAAGGGATGGCAAGAGGATGAGATAATTAGATAGCATCACCAACTCAATGGACATGAATATAAGCAAACTCTGGGATATAGCAGAGGACAGAGGAGCCTGGCATGTTGCCGTTCACTGGGTCACAGAGTCGGATGTGACTTTGCAGCTGAACAGCAACGTGATCAAGTCATTTATATTTATTTTTCTGTGAGTCATTTGTTTATTCTCTACCTTGTTTTCTGTAAATTGTAGGTACTTACAAATTTTTTTTGTAATTCTATGTATTTTAGCTGACTGGTTCAAACTTGGGAAAGGAGTACGTCAAGGCTATATATTGTCACCCTGCTTATTTACCTTGTATGCAAAGTACACCATGCAAAATGCTGGGCTGGATGAAGCACAAGTTGGAATCAAGATTGCTGGGAGAAATATCAGTGACCTCAGATATGCAGATGACACCACCCTTATGGCAGAAAGTGAAGAGGAACTAAAGAACCTCTTGATGAAGGTGAAAGAGGAGAGTGAAAAAGCTGGCTTAAAACCCAACATTCAAAAAATGAAGATCATGGCATCCAGTCCCATCACTTCATGGCAAATAGATGGGGAAACAATGGAAACAGTGACAGACTTAACTTTCTTGAGCTCTAAAATCACTTCAGATGGTGACTGCAGCCATGAAATTAAAAGATGCTTGCTCCTTGGAAGAAAACTTTTGACCAACCTAGTCAGCATATTAAAAAGCAGAGACATTGCTTTGCTGATAAAGGTCCATATAGTCAAAACTATGGCTTTTCTAGTAGTCATGTGTGGATGTGAGAGTTCTACCATAAATAAGGTTGGGCACCGGAGAATTGATGCTTTTGAACTGTGGTGTTGGAGAAGACTCTTGAGAGTCCCTTGGACTACAAGGAGATCAAACCAGTCCATCCTAAAGGAAATCAATCCTGAATATTCATTGGAAGGACTCATGCTGAAGCTGACGCTCCAATACTTTGGCCACCTAATGCAAAGAGCTGACTTATTGGAAAGGACCCTGAGCTGGGAAAGATTGAAGGCCGGAGGAAAAGGGGACAACAGAAGATGAGATGGTTGGATGGCATCACCAACTCAATGGACATGAGTTTGAGCAAACTCGAGGAGATGGTGAAGGGCAGGGAAGCCTAGCATGTGGCAGTCCACAGAGTTGCAAGGAGTCAGACATGACTGAGCAATTCAACAACAACGAATGTATGTTAGCAATATTTATAAATACATATTTGTTGTTCTATAAGGAGTTAATGATTCTTCCCTGGTAGCTCAGATGGTAAAGGATCTGCCTGCAGTGCAGTAGACATGGGTTCATTTCCTGAATCGGGAAGATCCCCCGGAGAAGGAAATGGAAAACCACTCCAATATTCCTGCCTGGAAAAATCCCATGGACAGAGGAGCCTGGAGGGCTATAGTCCACGAAATCTCAACAGTCGGACATGACTTAGCAACTAAACCATCACAACCAAGCAGTTACTATTTTCCCAATTTGACTTTTTCCCCCTTTGCTTTTGGCATCTTTGACATGAAAACATTTTTTTTTTCTTTTTATAGTTTGACATTTATTTATAGTTTTTTTGGATTTTGAATAATAACATTTTTCTAACCCTAAATTATAGTGGAGTTCACTCATGGTTTTGTTTAGTGCTTGTGTTTTAATTTTTTCACACTTAAATATCTTATTCATCTGAAATCTATTCTGGTATATGGTGGAAGAAATTGATACATTTTTATCTTTTTCATCTGGTTATCCAATGATCCTGATGTTACTTATCAAAAAGTCGATCTCTCCTCCACTCATTTGAGAAGATATCTGTATCACATACTAAATTTGCAGCTGTAATTTTTGTCTGTTTCTTTGTTTTCTCTCTCGCTTCATTGATTTGCCTGTCTATTCACCAATTTTAGATATACCAAAGCTTGGTAGTGTTTCCATATGTGATAGGATTATCATCCATGGAGTTCCTCAGTTCCAGGGTTTTTCTGACGATTCTTGCTTGTTTATAGTTTCAAATGGAATTTGTAATCCACTGTATGGTTTGAGAAAAAAAAAATCAGCTGATATTTCTACTGGGATTGTATTATCTTTGTAAGTTGACAGGCAAAAATAGCCTCTCTATATAGGAACAGCAGAGTTTAAGTCTACTTTTGGGTCTTTGGGAATTTTATTTAAGATATTAATGGATATTGATTATATAAAGCCATTCCCCTAGAGAGGGAATGGCTATTTACCCCAGTATTCTTGCCTGGAGAATTCCATGGACAGAGGAGCCTGGCGGGCTGCAGGCCTTGGGGTTGCAAAAGAGTCAGACAGGACTGAGTGACTAACACTTTACTCTCACATATTATCTTAATCCCTCTGTTATATTAATATTCTGTTTTATTATATAACTAATATAAAAATAGCACACACGACCTTAGCAACAAAATTAGACTCTTCCACTCCTCAGGAATAAGAAGGGTGAAATTCATTGCTATGTAACATTTTGTTGGAAGTATTAGTCATTGCAAATGTTATATACAATGGATTGCATGAATGTATTTATATGAAGGTGATGGATATCACTCTTTTGAAGGCTAATTTTAGTGAAAAGTCTGGCTTTATTATTAAGGTTATGTACGTAATTTTTGCCTCCCTGGTAACTCGGTGGTAAAGAATCTGCTTCCCAATTCAGGAGACGTGGGTTTGATCCCTGGGTTGGGAAGAACCCCTGCAGAAGGAAATGGTAACCCACTCCAGTGTTCTTGCTTGGGAAATACAGTCTATGGGGTTGTAAAGAATCGGGCATGACTGAGCAACTAAATAACAACAAAAATAATTTTTATGTATGATAAGGAAATATCCAATAATTCTTTCTTTACCATTTTTAAAAATTTAATATAGCAATGTTTAAAATCTATAAATGGATTTTGGCAATGTTCTTTCTGCATTTCTGGTATATAATCATGATTTTTCTCTCAGGTGTTTTAATTTGATGAATTTTATAAAAATAACTCTTAGTAATGAACCACTTTTACATTCCTCAAAAAATGGACACATGCTTTTAATGTATATTTTAATGGACTGTTTGCTAATATTTCATTGAAAATTTTTAGTGTGAATACTTATTTTTCTTTTTTGAACTTTTTGAATAATTTTATGACTTTTCAGTATCAATGTCATACTTACTTTATAAAGTGCATTTAGGACTTTTCCTTTTTATATTTAATTCCTAGTGTCACTGGGATTGAAAAATACATATTCATTGAAGAGTAGTTTTACCATTCCAATTAACTAAGGCTGCCTATCCATTAAGGAAGGCAGATAACATTCCAGTTAACTGCATAAGAGGCTTTGGCTATGAATGAGGCTGAAAGCTTCAGGCAGCCATGTGTCACGCTCTCAAAGCTATTTTTTTCTCATTTCAGAAGATTGGATATACATAGTAAGTGCTCAAAACTATTAGATATTGCGATAAGATGACCAAAAATTCACAAGCCTAATGAAAATCATGAATCTGAAATAAAAATCAACAAACATTGTCTGACGATAGGATGGAATATTTGAAACAGACTGTTCTGGAAACTCCTGGGTGTATTGTTATGGCTTTTAGAGACTCTCTAATGTTTATATGCCTTTAACATTTGCCATGTAAGAGCAGCAGAAAACAAGGAAATGAACTAACACTGAGAGTATTTACTAAGCCTGAAGCTTTGTTCTAAGGGCTTTTCTTACTGATACTATTGAATTCAAGCGAAGAGTCTCTGGGAGTAGTTATTACTTCCTGGGGCTTCCCAGGTGGCGCTGGTGGTAAAGAACTGACTGCCAGTGCAGGAGATGTAAGACATGAGGGTTTGATCCCTGGGTGGGAAGATCCCCTGGAGGAGGGCATGGCAACCCACTCCAGTATTCTTGCCTGGAGAATCCCATGGACAGAGGAGCCTGGCGGGCTTCAGTCTATGGGGTCTCAAAGTGTTGGACACAACAGAAGCAACTTAGCACACATGCACTCGTGACTTATTATTGCTCTTTTCAAGTGAAGAAACTAAGGCTTAGAGTAGCTAAGAGACTTTACATAAAATTATGAATTTTAAACTAAAAATTCATAATTTTAGGAAGTGACAAAGAATTTTAAGAAAACATTTTTAATAGAACTCACTTTAACTACTCATGCTCATGATAAAGGATTTTTTTTTTCATTTCTGAGATTATTGGGGTACTCTGTATTGGTAGCAGAAAATTTAGAAAACCAAAATAAGAAAAAGAGAAATGAAAGTAGTCTGAACTGCCACTGTTTAAGGAAATTAATTTGGGGTCTCCAGAACATTTTCTGGTCAGATTTACTCCTATAAATATGCAGATATATTCATAAATATGTATAAAAGTACATATATATTTATACTTTTTAGCAAAAGTGGAAACATTCTACACATAGCATCTTGTTAATTTTTATTTTTTTAACTGAACAATGCATGAAGGATTTTGAGGTTCTGCTTTAAAGCTGTTTAATAACAGAAGTTTCCTCTGGCTCAGATGTCACTGCATGCTCACTTAGGAATCTTTTTTGGGGTCCCTGATCACTCACCTCCATCCCTCTGCCATTGCTTCTGAAGGACTTGTACATGTTTTACAAGAGAGAGCAAAAGGGCTGAAGAAGGATGGTTAAATCAGTACCTGGCAAAGGTAAAGAAAGTGAAAGTGTTAGTCACTCAGATGTGTCTGACTCTTTGTGATCCCATGGACTGTAGCCCACCAGGCTCCTCTCTCCAGGGGATTCTCCAGGCAAGAACACTGGTGTAGATTGTCATTCCGTTCTCCAGGGGATCTTTTCGACTCAGGGATTGAACCCAGGTCTCCTGAATTGTAGGCAGACTCTTCACCAACTGAGCCACCAAGGAAGGCCTGTCAATAAATGTTTACTCATTGAATTAAAACATGCATGATGGATTACAATTCTTGAGCATGTGACTGCAATCATTTCATCCTTTTTAGTAAGTTATGAGGGATGCAAGCTTCTAGGATGGGACCACTGCTGAGAAACAGTTGTCATTATGTGACTGTTTCAGTACAACAGGCTCCAGTAGTGAAAGGGAAAAGGCAAAGGAGTTCAGTAATCAGGTGTGAAGAAGTAAATTTTTATGGCCTTTTTGTGTTTCTCTGAACCGCCAAATCTTTCTCAGCTAACAATCTGATGGTAGCAAAGCAGGTCACAGCCATAAACTAGCAGGTTCAGAACAGGATAATATAGAGATGAGTAATTAACATGAAAAGTACTTAATCTCAGTCTCATTCAAAGAAATGTCAATTATTATAAATTCATAAGTATGAAATTATTGTCACATGTAGTATATATTTTGGTAGGTACCAACAAATTGCCTTTCAAAAGGCGCTACACATTTATACTCTTTTCCATGATGGTTTCCCTGGTTACTCAGATAGTGAAGACTCTACCTGCAATGCAGAAAACCTGGGTTTGATCCCTGAGTTAGGAAGATGCCCTGGAGAAGAAAATGTCACCCACTTCAATATTCCTGCCTGGGAAATCCCATGGAGAGAGGAGCCTGGCGGGCCACAGTCCATGGGGTTGCAAAGAGCTGGACATGACTGACTAACACTTTCACTCTTTTTTACCTCATAACTGGCCATTTCTCCACATTCACAACAGCACTGAATCTTTTTTGTTTCACTAATCTAGTAGGAAAAAAAATTCTCTGCTGATTTCCATTTTCTTGATTTTAAGTAAGGTTAAATGCCTTTCTCCATCATCATTGGCCATCTGTATGATGTGAATTGTTTGTGAAAATCTAATCTCTATTTTCTATATTGTTTTCTTTTTCCTATTGATTTGTGAGAATTAAAACTTAAGGTTACTACTCCTTCATTATTTATTTTGCAAGTATTTTCATTGAATGTTTCACTTACTGTTTATCTTGGTTTACTGTGCCATGCAAACATTTAACATTTTATTACCAGACTTGACAACCCTTCTGTACTAGCTTCTGAGTCTTATATTTGACTCCGGAATACTTTTGTCATTGAAATATTTTTTCCTATTGCCATGTCATAAGAATTTTCACCTTTAAATATCATCTCTATATTTCTTTACACATAGCTCTTTATCTGGAATTTACCTCGGCATGGGGGTAAACTCAGAATCTCTAGCAAACTGTCATTTTGATGCTATAATATGCAGTGGGGAAAAAAAAATCACAATTGATTAATTCCCTGCTGCAGATATTGGATGGAGAGTAGCAAGATTGATTCATTAATAAATGCATACTGGGGCCTTTCTCTGCTCTGTTCCAGGCACTACTATAAATTCTGGGAACACAGAGCTAAAAAAAATAATCACTGTGCTTGTATGAAGCATACATTTAAGTTGCAAAAGAGGTAAACACAAGACTGAACAAGAAAATGTCTAGTATCAATGACTACCATGAAAATTCAGCTTAATAAAATATGACCATGTGATGAAGAAAGACTGGGTAACCAATGAGGGAAGATTTCTCTGAGGTTGTTGTATCTAAGTTGAAATCTGAATGATGTGAAGAAGCTGGGCTTAAAGAATCTGAGAAAGATACCCCCAGAGAGTAAAAAGCAAGTGGGACAAAAATTCTAAGGGTGGCTGTGTTGTGTACTTAGTCAGTCATGTCTGATTCTTTTGCAACCCCAGCAAGAATACTGGAATGGGTTGCCATTTCTTCCCAGGAGATCTTCCCATCTCAGGGATCAAACCCACATCTCTTATATCGCCCACATTGACAGGCAGATTCTTTGCCACTAGCACCACAGGCCACCCTTGGAGGGAAGGCTTCAAAGGGCAGCTGCTGCTGTAGTTCAGGCACTAAGTCATTTCTGACTCTTTGCGACCCCATGGACTGCAGCACGTTTTCCCGGCATTTACTGAAACTCATGTCTATTGAGTTGGTGATGCCATCCAACTATCTCATTCCTATGTCTTCCCCTTCTCCTCCCACCTTCAATCCCTCCCAGCAGGGTCTTTGCATATATAATTTGCATTTGTGTACCTGCCTTTCCAATGAGTCAGCTCTTCGCATCAGGTGGCCAAAGTATTGGAGCTTCAGTTTCAGCATCAGTTCTTCCAATGAGTATTCAGGGCTGATCTCCTTTAGCATTGACTGGTTTGGTCTCCTTGCTGTCCAGGGACTCCCAAGAGTCTTCTCCAGCACCGCAGTTCAAAAGCATCAATTCTTTGACGCTCCGCCTTCTTAATGGTCCAGTTCTCACATCCATACATGACTACTGGACAAACCATAGCTTTGACTATACGGACCTTTATTGGCACAGTGGTGTCTCTGGTTTTGAATACGCTACCTAGGTTTGTTACAGCTTTTCTTCCAAGGAGCAAGCATCTTTTAATTTCATGGCTGTGATCACTGTCCATACTGATTTTGGAGCCCAAGAAAACAGTCTGTCACTTTCTATTTCTCCCCTCTCTGTTTGCCCTGAAATGATGGGAATAGATGACATGATCTTTGTTTTTTGAATGTTGAGTTTGAAGTCAGTTTTTTCACTCTCCTCTTTCACCCTCATCAAGAGGCTCTTTTGTTCCTCTTTACTTTCTCCCATTACAGTGGTATCATCTGCATATCTGAGGTTGTTGCTATTTCTCCCAGCAATCTTGATTCCAGCTGGTGCTTCATCCAGCCCAGCTTTTTGCATGATGTACTCTGTGCTAGTGTGTAATATTTGAAGTCAGAATGTGTAATATTTGAAGTCGGAATGAAGGCAGAAGTATCGAGAGAACAAAAAAAGTAGAATGGAATCCAGATGGTGCTTAGCCTTGCAGAGTCTGGTAAATAATGAGGAGAGGTTAAAGCGTCTGCCTCCAATGCGGGAGACCCGGGTTCGATCCCTGGGTCGGGAAGATCCCCTGGAGAAGGAAATGGCAACCCACTCCAGTATTCTTGCTTGGAGAATCTCATGGACTGAGGAGCCTGGTGGGCTGCAGTCCATGGGGTCACAAAGAGTCGAACACGACTGAGTGACTTTACTTACTTACTTATTCTAAGTGATGGGAAGATTGGAAGATTTTAAACAAGGGCACTATGTGGTGGGAATTATAATTTGCACTTGTGTACCTGCCATTCCCGAAGCTGCCACTAGAGGGAGGCAGGCAGAGTTGGGGCAGTCACAGTGCAAGTTCCCGTGAAGAACATCTTCACTGAGACATGATCTGCTTCCAGAGGAGGAAATGTCCAGAAGGAGAAGAGACTGTGTCTGGTAAAAGAAAGAGGCCAGAAATGTCTCATTTCAAAAAGATGGATCTTACATGGAATTTTATAGATGACTTTCAGAGATAGTTTCCAATAGCAAGTGAGAAAAGCTGTGTCCCCAGTACTGGGTTTCCAGGTGGTAAAGAACCTGCTTGCCAATGCAAGTTCGATGTAAGAGACATGGGTTCAACCCCATGATCCCCTGCAGGAGGGCATGGCAGGCCACTATTCTTGCCTGGAGAATCCCACGGACAAAGGAGCCTGGAGAGCTGCAGTCCATAGAACTGCACAAGAGTTGGACATGACTGAAGCGACTTAGCGCATACGCAGGACTGGGGTGCCATGCAAAGCTCACAGGAGGCAGGGACCCTGTGAGGGGCTTCTGGTGACTTCTCCAAGGCTCTGGCCCAGCAAGTCTAGGCTTTTAGCATTTTTTTTAGTGCTCCCAAGGCAATGGAATGAGAAAGGCTGAGATTCAGCCACCTCAGGAGAGACTGGCACATAAAGGCCAGAGGAACCATAGACAGATAGCAATCAAAACCCCGTCTGCCAGGCAGGCTTGCCCTGGCACATCCTTCCCTTAACAAAATAAAGTGTTAGTTGCTCAATTGCGAATGATACTTTGCAACCCCATGGAGTGCAGCCCTCCACACTCCCCTGTCCATGGCATTCTCCAGGCAAGAATACTGGAGTGGGCAGCCATTTCCTTCTCCAAGGGATCTTCCTGACCCAGGGATCAAACCCAGGTCTTCCATATTGGAGGCAGGTTCTTTACCAGCTGAACCACCAGGGACCTGGGCGTCAAGTTGTTGCCAGCCACATGCTCGTGAGCAGAGTGTAAGTAAAAGGAAGGTGAATGAAGAAAACAGAAAGAGTTTCATGATATAAGGCTTTGATTTTTCTTTTTTAAAAAATTGTTTCTTTATTTTTGGTTGCACTGGGTCTTCACTGCTACACGCAGGCTCTCTCAGTTGCAGTGAGCAGGGGCTCGTCTTCCTTGCAGTGTACGGGCTTCTCATTGCAGTGGCTTCTCTTGCTGCAGCCCACAGGCTTTAGGCATGCAGGCTCCAGTGGTTGCAGCATGCAGAATCAGCGGTTGTTCCACACTGGCTTAGTTGCCCAGTGATAGATGGAATCTTCCCGGGTCAGGGATCAGAATCACTTCCTCTTCACTGGCAAGTGGATTCTTAAACACTCTACCACCAGGGAAGTCCCAAATCCTTTGATCTTGAATTATTCAACTTGATCATTACCTTAAGCTGAATCCTCTAAATAGCAAAATTGTAAGGCTTCAACCTCTTTATAAAAACCATGTTGGGGAAAAAAATTGAGTAATCAAATTAGGTTCCAGTAGACAATAAACTTATTTTTTAAGCTACTGAAATTGATGCATCAAAATTCCCATCAAGCAAAATAATTGGGATTCTTAGATGGTAATATAGCAGAAGCTGAAACAAAGAATCTGGTAAGAGGACCTTAATGGCAAAAGAGAAATGTCTTTAAGATTTTAAGCCTAGAAGAATATATGCCTCTCAAGGGAATGTGATCTGAGATCTGGGTCACTGACCACGTTGACTACTGAAGCTTGACAAAAGGGGAATTCTAAGAAAACACTGTTACCATTTATGGGGAGACTAAAAAGGCCTGCCCAAATTTTTTAATTGTCTTAGGACAGTCTTGCTGCAGTAAATACACCAAAGGCAAAATTAAAATTACTCCGTGACTGGGAGAGAAGTAACCCATACCCATCCTGGGAGTGGAAAAGTAAGTGACAACCTACAGTTTGTTCCTATTTTTGTTAAACGTTGCTAGTGCTAAGTGGATATTTAGCCAATAAATGACCAGTACCCCAGGAGGAGTCTACATTTAAAGCACATTAGTCAATATTTCAGCCATTTCCTTGCATGTAGAAATGTATTTTCCATTTTTAAAGTAGAAGCTTCAAAGTTAATCAATGGAATGTGGACCAGGATCATGAGGTAATTATAGATAACTTGCAGATACCCCAAGTATACTGCCCTCTGGCCTCTCCCCCAAATGACTGTGGTGGGCAAGAGGCAAATGACAAAGGAAGCCATTTATATAAAGAACACTTAGGATGGACCTCCCTGGTGGTGCGGTGGTTAACACTCTATGGTTCCACTGCAGGGGGCACAAGTTTGATCCCTGGTTGGGGACCTAAGATGCCACATACAACACAGCACGCCACAAAAAAAGGGAAAACAAACAACAACACATGGGACAGCTCTATTCGCCTCTACTAGAACTTGGTTCTTCAGAGAAGCAGTGGGACATCGGCCACTACAGACAGGCGTAGAGTCAGAGGTGCGCTTCCCAGGTGGTGCGAGGGGTGAGGACCCTGCCTGCCAATGCGGGAGACCTAAGAGACATGGGCTTTGGTTTCGATCCCTGGGTGGGAAAGACCCCCTGGAGGAGGGCATGGCTACCCACTCCAGCACTCTTGCCTGGAGAATCCCACGGGCAGAGGAGCCTGGCGGGCTGCGGTCATTAGGACTGCAAAGAGTCAGGCACAGCTGAAGTGACATAGTGCGTACGCATGCAGAGATGGAGACAGGTACAGACCCCTCTCAGGCAGAGAGAGGTGGTGTTGCAGATGTAGTCCAAAGACAGCAACTCTACTGGAGAATTCTCTCTCACTTGCACACGTGTGTGTTAAGTCACGTCTGCTGCTACTGCTAAGTTGCTTCAGTCGTGTCCAACTCTGTGCAACCCCATAGACGGCAGCCCACCAGGCTGGAGAGCTCCTGTCCCTGGAATTCTCCAGGCAAGAACACTGGAGTGGGTTGCCATTTCCTTCTCCAATGCATGAAAGTGGAAAGTGAAAGTGAAGTCTCTCAGTCATGTCCGACTCTTCACGACCCCATGGCCTGCAGCCTACAAGGCTCCTTTGTCCATGGGACTTTCCAGACAAGAGTATTGGAGTGGGGTGCCATTGCCTTCTCCAGCTAAGTCACTTCAGATGTGTCCAACTGTTTTGCGGCTCCATGAATTGAGCCCACCAGGCTCCTCTGTCCACGGGATTCTCCAGGCAGGAATACTGGAGTGGGTTGCCATGTCCTCCTCCAGCAGGTTTTCCCCACCCAGGGGCTGAACCCAGGTCTCCTGCACTGAGAGGGAGTCTCCTAGGCCAATCTCTTGTTCTATTGAGGTCTTCAACTCATTGGACAGGGCCCACCCTGTCATTGCAGAGGGCAATCTGCCTTACTCAAAGTCCACCAACAGAAACGTTAATCTCAATTAAAAACAGCCTTACAGAAACACAGAGAATAATGTTTAATTATATATCTGGGTATCCTGTCTCCTAGGCAAGCTGAAAGATAAAATTAACCATCACAGTGATCTACTTAAAAAGAACACTCTTGAGTAATAACACAGTCAGCCCAGTCTTCTGCACAGACTTCAACATTGATTGATTTAGACAACTTAGCTCGGGCACCATGATGAATTTGTTGAAGAAAGATACTTTTATAGCTACTAAATTTAAGGATGTGGCTAAGGAGAAGAGCCAGAGCAAATGTTCCTTTAGTGTGAAACAGACAAGACTGAGTCAGTTACTCAAAAGGATGCAAATTATTTGATGTCTTGGAATGTATTTCTTCAACTTCAAAAGAAATGTCAGAATATAGGACCTACCTTTTATCTGTGGGTTTTTGGCAAGTTCAACTAGGGCTCACCATACATCTGAGAGAACATTTTAGAAGAAGTTCAACTTCCATAGGCCTCTTATTCTTCTCCATCAGAAGGCAGACAGAATGAAAACCACAATCACAGAAAACTAACCAATCTGATCACATGGACCACAGCCTTGTCTAACTCAATGAAATTAAAAGCCATTCCGTCTAGGGCCACCCAAGACGAATGAGTCATGGTGGAGAGTTATGACAAAATGTGGTCCACTGGAGAAGGGAATGGCAAACCACTTCAGTATTCTTGCCTTGAGAGCCCCAGGAACAGTATGAAAAGGCAAAAAGATAGGACACTGAAAGATGAACTCCCCAGGTCAGTAGATGCTCATATGCTACTGGAGATCAGTGGAGAAATAACTCCGGAAAGATTGAAGAGATAGAGCCAAAGTAAAAGCCAAAGTGAATGTGACTGGTGATGGAAGCAAGGTCCGCTGCTGTGAAGAGCAATACTCCACAGGAACCTGGAATGTCAGGCCCATGAATCAAGGCAAATTGAAAGTGGTCAAACAAGAGATGGCAAGGGTGAACATTGACATTTTAGAAATCAATGAACTAAAATGGATGGAATGGGTGACTTTAACTCAGATGACCATTATATCTACTTCTGTGGGCAGGAAGCCCTTAGAAGAAATGGAGTAGCCATCATGGTCAACAAAAGAGTCTGTAATGCAGATCTGATAGAGTGCCTGAAGAACTATGAACAGAGGACATTGTACAGGAAGCAGGGATCAAGACCATCCCCAAGAAAAAGAAATGCAAAAAGGCAAAATGGTTGTCTGAGGAGGCCTTACAAATAGCTGTGAAAAGAAGAGAAGCCAAAAGCAAAGGAGAAAGGAAAAATATACCCATTTGAATGCAGAGTTCCTGAGAATAGCAAGGAGAGATAAGAAAGCCTTCCTTAGTGATCAGTGCAAAGAAATAGAGAAAATCAATAGAATGGGAAAGATTGGAGATCTCTTCAAGAAAATTAGAGATACCAAGGGAACATTTCATGCAAAGATGGGCTCGATAAAGGACAGAAATTATATGGACCCAACAGAAGCAGACGATATTAAGAAGAGGTGGCAAGAATACACAGAAGAACTGTACAAAAAAGATCTTCATGACCCAGATCATCAGGATGGTGTGATCACTCACCTAGAGCCAGACATCCTGGAATGGGAAGTCAAGTGGGCCTGAGGAAGCATCACTACAAACAAAGCTAGTGGAGATAATGGAATTCCAGTTGAGCTGTTTCAAATGCTAAAAGATGATGCTGTGAAAGTGTTAGTCATGTGTGGATGTGAGAGTTGGACTATAAAGAAAACTGAGCACCAAAGCATTGATTCTTTTGAACTGTGTTGGAGAAAATCTTGAGAGTCCCTTGGACTGCAGCAAGATCCAGCCAGTCCATCCTAAAGGAAATCAGTCCTGAGTTTTCACTGGAAAGACTGATGCTGAAGCTGAAACTCCAATACTTTTCCACCTGATGCAAAGTTGTGGCTCCTTTGAAAAGACACTGATGCTTGGCAAGATTGAAGGTGGGAGGAGAAGGGGACCACAGAAGATGAGATGATTGGATGGCATCACCAACTCAACAGACATGAGTTTCAGTAAGCTCAGGGAGTTGGTAATGAACAGGGAAGCCTGGCATGCTGCAGTCCATGGGGATGCAAAGAGTCAGACATGACTGACTGAACTGAACTGAACTCAGTCACCTAGAAGGAGAAGTAGGTTAGTAATGATGGCATTCAGTTCAACAATTGTGGGCATCAGTCGCCTTTACACCCAGGATGCATTCAAGTGTTTTGGAGTGAATTTCTGATGGTAAAAGTAGCTAATGCAAAATCATAGGTGCACAGAAGCATAGTTTGGAGCAGAAATACAGTTTGAGGCCTTTACATAGCAAGGTCTCTTATGTGGATGAGGCAAAAATTCCGCCAGGTATTGGAAAGTAATGATCCAAATTCTATTATCATATTTATTCTTTTTAATTAAAAAATATACACAGAAAAGTTGCAAAAATAATGCAGAGAATTCTTATATATGCTCTACCTAGCTTCACCTAATATTACAGAATCATATTGCAGCGATCTAAACCAGAAAACTACACTGATAAAATACCATCACCTATTCTACAGACCTAATCTGAATTTTTCCAGTTTCACTACTAAAGAATTTTTTTTTAATATATCCAGATCCAGTTCAGGATTGCATATTAATTTAGTTGTTACGTCTCCTTAGTCTTCTTCAATCTCTAAGAGTTCCCAGTCTTTATTTTTCAGCTTTAAAGACTAGGGATCACTCATTTGGTAGAATGTCTTTCAGTTTAAGTCTATCTAATATTTTCTCGTGATTTGTCTAAGGTTTTCCACTTTTTGGCAAGAACTTCGAGAAGTGATATGCCCTTCTCACTACATCGTATCAAGTGGTACACGATGTCAGTGTGTCTTATTACTCAATGTTAACTGTGGTCCCTTGATTAAGATGACACCTGCCAAGTCCACTGTAAAAATGGCTGTTTTTTCCACCAGCAATTAAAATGCTTATGGTGGAGAGAGATTTTGAAAATATGCAAATGACGTGTTCTCATCCCACCTTTACCACTAAGTTTATCTTCCACCACTGGTCCCTTCTGTGATTTTCTAATTTTAACCAAAAATAGGAAAGGAGTTTAGCTTTAGTAATATTTCATGGAATTTACACTGTCACCTTATTGAATTCACAAATCAAGATAAATACATAGGGTTTAAAAATAATAAGATGGCTGATCTGCCCAACTCCAACTATGACATTATCAAGAATGCTATTTAAAGTATGAATGTGTGTATCTGTTATCAATAACCATAAATGTCTTCCCAAATATACATTGCATGATGTGTGCTTTTCCAAAGCAATGTTTCAGTCCTGACAACTATGATAATCAAGTCTTGAAATAATTTGAACTTAGAACCTAGTTTTCAAAAGCTGTGTCTATGTGTTACAAAATGAATCCCCAAAATAGTAAAGATTTCTCAAGCCCATCATTATCACTAAAAATTTGTATATAATAATTTTAGGAAGATTTTTCCAAAATTATATTACTAAGAAATAAATGACATAATTATTTGTTTTATCTTTAATACTTTAAAACTCCTACTTTGGCATTAGTTAATGTTCAGGTATAAATTAAACACAGAGAATACATTTTTCTTAGACACCAAGGCAATTTGTTTTCCTAATAAGGTCACGTAATCAGCAGATCTTGGAGTTCGTTCTTTTTTGAATAAGTAGAATTTCAAACATGTTTGTAAAATTGGTCAGCATTTCATTTCTTTCCTCTGACAAAAAGAGTCCTATATTATTTATTCTCACTATCATTTACTAAAACAAATAATGTTTTAATACTGAAAGGATCAGTTCAGTTCCTTTCAGTGCTCAGTCATGTCCAACTCTTGAATTCTGTGACCCCACGAATTGCAGCACGCCAGGCCTCCCTGTCCATCACCAATTCCCGGAGTTCACTCAGACTCACATCCATCGAGTCGGTGATGCCATCCAGCCATCTCATCCTCTGTCGTCCCCTTCTCCTCCTGCCCCCAATCCCTCCCAGCATCAGGGTCTTTTCCAATGAGTCAACTCTTCACATGAGGTGCCCAAAGTACTGGAGTTTCAGCTTTAGCATCATTCTTTTCAAAGAACACCCAGGACTGATCTCCCTTAGAATGGACTGGTTGGATCTCCTTGCAGTCCAAGGGACTCTCAAGCGTCTTCTCCAACACCACAGTTCAAAAGCATGATAGGGAGACATAATTTTAGAATAAAGAATGCTTTAAATGGAATACATTTAGCTTTTACTTAAAACTAATGTTATTATCTTCTTCCTGTTCACTGGGAAAATTTTCTACAGTATCCCAACATTACAGGTTGGATGGTGTGCCCTGCCTCCACCTCCCGAAAGAGAGAAGTTTGAGTCCTGACGGGCAGTACTTCAGAATGTGAACCTGGAAATATAAACAAAATGTCTAGAAGCGGAGAGAACGGTCAGAAGATGATGGCAAGGACTTTGCTGAGAGGTGTCAAGAACCCAGCCATAAAGGGGGTCTCTGAGAGGGAAGACATGGTCCTAAAATTAGAGATTGTGGAGGGTTTTTTTTTAATAAAAAAAAATATTTTGTACTCATAACTGCAGAATGTTTATCAAAAAGGAAAATAATTTTTAATATTATGCAGAAAGCTTGAAATTGGGTCTACTTTTAGACTGTAGAATCCTGTTCAGGGACTGTCTCCCACGGCAGCCGTGACGATGCCCCTCTCAGCCTCTCAGCTCTCTGAACGCCAGGAGCAGAACCGATGGACAGGCCCCGCGGCCTGCGCTGAGATCCGCCCTTGCTGCCCAGCCAGGCGCCCCCCTGACCGTGGGCGCCAGCCAATGGCTGAGAGCAGCAGAGATGGATGGTAGGATGCTCCTGCAAGGAGATGGGGACTTCTCTGCTGGCAACTGTGGCTTCAGTTAGGTCCATTGTGGGGCTTCCCGGGTGGCTCCGTGGTAAAGAATCCGCTGGCCAATGCAGGCATGGCTTTGATCGCTGGGTCAGGAAGATTCCTTGGAGGAGGAAATGGCAACCCAGTCCCGTATTCTTGCCTGGAGAATCCCATGGACAGAGGAGCTTGGCAGGCTACAATCCTTGGGGTCGCAAGAGTCAGACACGACTTAGCGACTAAACCACTACCACCACCACCCCCCATACTCTTGCCTGGAAACTCCCGTGGACAGAGGATCCTCCAGGCTACACAGTCTATGGGGTCGCAAAGAGTGGATACTACTGAGCACGTTTGCAGGCAAGGTCCATTGAACTGGAATTTTCTTAGAACTGCACTTCAGACTAAGGCTTTTCCAGTCAACCGTCCTCCATTCTCTCTCCTCTGCAGGAATTAGACCTGCCTCTTGTTGGCATAGCTCTTCCCTGCCTCCTGCCAGCTCCCTCCTCATTTTCCCTCAGGCACTTCCCCTAATAAATCTCCTACATTTCTAATCCTGTCTTATGTCTGTATCTCAGAGGACCTAGCCTAAAGGAAACCATATAAAGGTTGAAGATTTACAATGAATACTCATCTCAGTATTATTCAAAAAGCAAGTGATTGGAAATTTCCTAAAAATCCAGTAATAAGAAAATGTTTCGATCAATCATGATAACCCCATAAACTAAAATATTATAAGATTAGTGAATAAGAAAATACATTATTAATGATATACAAAAATGGTCACATTTATGTGAAAAAGATATAAAATTTTATACATAATCTTATCTCAATTATGCTGTGCTCTGTGTGCTTAAGTCACATCTGACTCTTGAGACTACATAGATTGTAGCTCGCCACTGTTTAGTCTATCTGCGGACTCCTCTGTCCATGGAGCTTCTCCAGGCAAGAATACTGGAGTGGGTTGCCATGCCCTTCTCCAGGGGATCTTCCCAACCAGCAATCAAACTGAGGTCTCCTGCACTGCAGGAGGATTCTTTACCAGCTGAGCTACCAGGGAAGCTCTATCTCAGTCATATATAAAGATAATCTACATATGCGTAAACAATCCCAGGAAAAAAATATGTCAAAGTGTTAGTGATTATTTCTCTGGGTGGTAGAATTACTGGTTTCCAATTTCCTCTTTATTGTCTTTTAATTTTCTTAATATTTAAAATGTTCTATGTGAGATGATAGATAGCAGGGACCTCCTATATAGTACAAGGAGCTATATTCAGCATCTTGTAATGACCTATAATGGAAAAAATCTGAAAAACAATGTATGTATTTGTTATGTACGTGTAACTGAACCGCTTGGCTGTGTTCCTGAAACTAGCACAGCACAGTGAGTCAACTATACTTCAAAACAAAAATGGTATAATACAGAGAAGAGTATACAACCCTGAAACAAAAAAAAAAAAAAAGTACTGTAATGACCATTACTACAATTATAATTAGAAAACCATTAAATAACTTTAAAAGGATTCTTCAGTCTTATTTAAATATAGTGTATGTAATATGAGGCTTCCCAGGTGGCACCAGTGGTAAAGAATCCACCTGCCAATGCAGGAGACATAATTATTTAAAATGTTCTATGTGAGATGATAGATAGCAGGGACCTCCTATATAGTACAAGGAGCTATATTCAGCATCTTGTAATGACCTATAATGGAAAAAATCTGAAAAACAATGTATGTATTTGTTATGTACGTGTAACTGAACCGCTTGGCTGTGTTCCTGAAACTAGCACAGCACAGTGAGTCAACTATACTTCAAAACAAAAATGGTATAATACAGAGAAGAGTATACAACCCTGAAACAAAAAAAAAAAAAAAGTACTGTAATGACCATTACTACAATTATAATTAGAAAACCATTAAATAACTTTAAAAGGATTCTTCAGTCTTATTTAAATATAGTGTATGTAATATGAGGCTTCCCAGGTGGCACCAGTGGTAAAGAATCCACCTGCCAATGCAGGAGACATAAGAGACGCGGGTTTGATCCCTGGGTCAGAAAGATCCCTTGGAGGACGACATGGTGACCCACACCAGTACTGTTGCCTGGAACAGCCCATGGACAGAGGAGCCTGGTGGGCTATAGTCCCCAAGGTTGCAATGAGTCAGACATGGCCAAAGTGGCTTAGCACACATGCAGGCGTGCATAATATGAGAAACAGCTATGAGATTTTTGTCTACCTTTTCAGGTGATGTCTCACTTGATTCCTTTCTGCAACGCTTGGCCAGTTCTTGTGCAACTCTTCCAGGGAAAGGGAGCTGGCGTTTCAGTACAAGAAATGAGTAAGAGTGTATATGATGCTTCCAATATGAAAAGACGCACAGAGGTGTGCTCACTATTATGGGAAGACTCCCGAGTTCCCAGGGACTGGAATGAATCACACCATCCTCCCAGTGTCCTCCAATGCTATCCTGACCATTCACTAATTCTGTTGTGCTTCACCCAGCAACCTTAAGTTCCTTAAGGGCATTCATCTTTCAACCCTCAGTGCTCAACTCTGAAAGTCACTCAGTCATGTCCAACTCTTTGTGACCCCATGAACTATATAGTCCCTGGAATTCCCCAGGCCAGAATACTGGAGTGGGCAGCCTTTCCCTTCTCCAAAGGGTCTTCCCAACCCAAGGATCGAACCCAGGTCTCCCGCATTGCAGGAGGATTCTTTCCCAGCTGAGCCATCAGGGAAGCCCAGGTGTACTGGAGTGGGTAGCCTATCCCTTCTCCAGCGGATCTTCCCAACACTGGAATCAAACCAGGGTCTCCTGCATTGCTCACGGAGTCTTTAGTTTGTTAGTTAGTTCAGTCGCTCAGTAGTGTCCAACTCTTTGCGACCCCATGAATCGCAGTACGCCAGGCTTCCCTGTCCATCACCAACTCCCGGAGTTCACTCAGACTCACGTCCATTGAGTCCGTGATGCCATCCAGCCATCTCATCCTCAGTTGTCCCCTTCTCCTCCTGCCCCCAATCCCTCCCAGCATCAGGGTCTTTTCCAATGAGTCAACTCTTCGCATCAGGTGGCCAAAGTACTGGAGCTTCAGTTTTAGCATCATTCCTTCCAAAGAAATCCCAGGGCTGATCTCCTTCAAAATGGACTGTTGGATCTCCTTGCAGTCCAAGGGACTCTCAAGAGTCTTCTCCAACACCACAGTTCAAAAGCATCAATTCTTTTGTGCTCAGCCTTCTTCACAGTCCAACTCTCACATCCATACATGACCACAGGAAAAACCATAGCCTTGACTAGACGGACCTTAGTCGGAAAAGTAATGTCTCTGCTTTGAATATACTATCTAGGTTGGTCATAACTTTTCTTCCAAGGCATAAGCGCCTTTTAATTTCATGGTTGCAGTCACCATCTGCAGTGATTTTGGAGCCCAAAAAATAAAGTCTGACACTGTTTCTACTGTTTCCCCATCTGTTTCCCATGAAGTGATGGGNGGCAAAGTAATATCTCTGCTTTTGAATATACTATCTAGGTTGGTCATAACTTTTCTTCCAAGGAGTAAGCATCTTTTAATTTCATGGCTGCAGTCACCATCTGCAGTGATTTTGGAGCCCAAAAAATAAAGTCTGACACTGTTTCTACTGTTTCCCCATCTATTTCCCATGAAGTGATGGGGCCAGATGCCATGATCTTTGTTTTCTGAATGTTGAGCTTTAAGCCAACTTTTTCACTCTCCTCTTTCACTTTCAACAAGAGGCTTTTTAGCTCCTCCTCACTTTCTGCCATAAGGGTGGTGTCATCTGCATATCTGAGATTATTGATATTTCTCCCAGCAATCTTGATCCCAGCTTGTGTTTCTTCCAATCCAGCGTTTCTCATGATGTACTCTGCATATAAGTTAAATAAGCAGGGTGACAATAAACAGCCTTGAAGTACTCCTTTTCCTATTTGGAACCAGTCTGTTGTTCCATGTCCAGTTCTAACTGTTGCTTCCTGATCTGCATACAGATTTCTCAAGAGGCAGGTCAGGTGGTCTGGTATTCCCATCTTTTTCAGAATTTTCCACAGTTGATTGTGATCCACACAGTCAAAGGCTTTGGCATAGTCAATAAAGCAGAAATAGAGGATAATATAGGCCAATAAAAAAGAGAAGACATTCATATATGTTTAAAGTCCTCTAGGGTTTATACATTGATATTAAGCACAAAAAGAGCAGAGAGTTGGTACAATTGACTTGATTCTTTATGAGAAATTTTAAGTTTGTCTTCAGTTCAGTTCAGTTCAGTTCAGTCTCTCAGTCATTTCCGACTCTTTGCGACCCCATGAATCGCAGCACCCCAAGCCTCTCTGTCCATCACCAACTCCCGGAGTTCACTCAGACTCATGTCTATTGAGTCCGTGATGCCATCCAGCCATCTCATCCTCGGTTGTCCCCTTCTCCTCCTGCCCCCCAATCCCTCCCAGCATCAGGGTCTTTTCCAATGAATCAACTCTTTGCATGAAGTGGACAAAGTACTGGAGTTTCAGCTTCAGCATCATTCCTTCCAAAGAAATCCCAGGGCTGATCTCCTTCAGAATGGACTGGTTGGATCTCCTTGCAGTCCAAGGGACTCTCAAGAGTCTTCTCCAACACCACACTTAAAGGCATCAATTCTTCGGTGCCCAGCCTTGTTCACACTCCAACTCTTACATCCATACATGACCACAGGAAAAACCATAGCCTTGACTAGACGGACCTTAGTTGGCAAAGTAATGTCTCTGCTTTTCAATATGCTATCTAGGTTGGTCATAACTTTTCTTCCAAGGAGTAAGCGCTGCCTCTTCATAACTCAGAAAATGATACCTAAGAAGGTAGTAAATTAGTCCCTCACACAGGCAGTGTTTAAGGATCATGGGTCACTTTTCAACCCAGCTATGGCATTCTGACGAAAGGACGATGCAGAATGATCACTGCATTACCCTTCCTTGTGTGCCTTCAGGTCAAAGGCCAGTTCGACATGGCGATCCAGCTTGTCTTTAGAGTTTAGAATGTGTTACATAGCCTTACTGGGAGACACACCTGTACCTGTGAATGAAAGTGAGTCAGAGGATATGTGTGGGAATATGTTTATCACTTCACTTTTAGACATTCTGGAAAGCATTCTAAATCTATTAACTGCTCGCTGCCGTTTTCTCGAAGATGTGAATAAACCAAGGTAAAAGGTTCAAGGGATAAAGAAGGAGTAGTTGAGAGAAAAGAGATATTTTTTCCTACATCTTGCTACCAAAAATGATGGGGTACGTTTTCAGTTGTTGAATAAGAAATAACATCATACTATTCTCCATTGCTCCTAGGCAGATTGCTGATAAGATTATAGGGTAAAAGGAAATATTGTGGTATATACTCATTCCCTACTCATTGATAGCAAAGTTGTTCAAAATTGCTATTAATGAAACCCCTAAAATTTCTGAAGAAGAAAAAGCCATATTTTCTCATACTAAATGGGTGGCTCGAGAGTATTAACCTAATCAGCGCATCCGACCAGTTAGAGGCTATCTGCTTCCTGTGAAGAGGGAAATGCTGAATATCTGTCATGTTTCGCTAGCATAACATTGACACAGAACAGTAGGAAATAAGCTCTTGACTTAAAATGTTGTCCAGAAATAATTAGTTTGGAATACTAACTTTTGGGAAGGGATCCGGAACCAGTGATAGATGGAGATAAGAATCAACCCTTGAGAAACAAAAGGAGATGTGCCATCTGTGTATCTATTATAATTTCAGAAGCGTTCTGCACCAAGTCCTAAGAACAGTGACAGCAGCAGCCGCACAGGCAGCAGAATGAGGAAGTTCAGTGAAAAGGCATGGGTCCCTGGCACAGTTGCTGAGAAGCAGCAACATCTAAGATAGCTGTCACCAACTGGTAGAGAGTGGTAAGCTGCCCCCTGAGAATCCGCGTCCAAGATGGTCAAACTTCTTCTAATTAATATCAATCAATCATCAATCAATCATTTCTTCAGTGGGGGGAATGTCAAGCCAGGCAAGTGGGATGTGATGCCTCAAAGCAGGCAAAGGTGACCCCAGCTGTCACGACAGCCCTTGGGCAGCTGGTGCACTTCGGAAACATGCTGTGATGCTGTCGCCAGGAATAGTAAAAGCACAGAAGAATTTCCTGGAAGCTGCGGATGCACACAGTTGAGTGGTAAGAAGCAAATTCAGCCCGAGAACAACGCACAAACCTGGAGCTAGGGATTTATTTAGGCTAAAGCATAGGATATAATGGCCAGTGGTAGACGGATCACATGCACAGCTCCTCAACCCTGGCAGATGCTGGCACAGGGACCTCTCAGTCAGTAAACCCCAGAGCTGCCAAGACAGGAGTCCCCTGGCTCTGTTCATTTTACTAAAGGACACCATATAAAGTCCCACTTTGTAATTTGTATTTCTTAGAATAATTCCCTGGCCAGCTTACTTAATAAGTAGTTAAGCATTTGCCAAGAACTTGTGAGCACAATATTCAGTGCAAGGATATTCACGTGGTTTCAAGGTATATCACACAGATCACTTATCAATCACAAAGGGGAAAACTCTGATAACACTCAGCAGATAACAGTGATCCAATTTTACATCGTCTCACAAACAAGGAGACAAACAGGCAAACTGACTTTAGATTTGCAGTGATGTGATGCTATGGAAAGTTCCTACATCATCTAGTTAGTATTCTCAAAAAAGTGAAGATAAATTTAAACATGAGAGAACAATCAAATACAGACTGTTAAACTTTCTACCACACAACTGTCCTAAACAATCAAAGAAATCTAGATTGTGGGCTAGCTTACGGTGCAATTAGCCTAAACCTTTCAAAAATATCCATGCCATGATAGAAATAAGAGTGGGAGAACACCTATAGTTTAAAGAGGAATAAAAAGGCATGACAACCAGGTAAAATGCTTCCTCTTGTTTACCTGAATGAAAAGTTAAAGAAACTATACAGAGAGCTGGGGGATGATCAGATACACTTGACTATGGAAGTTAGAAAATGTTCTTGACCAATTTTAAATGTAGGGGGTGCGAAATCAGGTGATATTAAGAAAGACCCTGCGGTCAAGGAACACCACCGCAGGAGGTGGTGGTCACACTCTGACCATGGACACGTTAGATGAAACATTTACTTAGAATGGTAAGCAAAATTTTTAAAATGACAAACGAAGACATGAAACGTATCACTGCCTGAAATGAAATTTCCTTGAAATGATTGTGTAGGAAAGTTGTGAGGAGTATCCTAAGGAGGAGCCACTGTGAGGTCAGGGGGATGGGGGTGGTAGGATTAGTAAGAGAGGGAAAGTCTGAAATGTTCTACAGTTCTGCGTTCACGACAGGGACCCCAGCAACCGCGACGAGGAGCTCTGGTGCTGGAATTGGCCCTTTATCAGGCGAGCGCCAAAGAGACGGGTACCTGACTGGCCAGCTGGTTTGGGATGAGAGCTGCCCTCCTGGGGAAGGCAGCTCCCTTCGGGCAGGGCAGTTCCTGGAAAGGAACTATGAGCTGACGGCAACCACTGCTCCCAGCAGCTGGAAAAGGAGGGCACCTCTTCCAAAAGAGGCATCTGAGACTTGTGCCTTACAACCCGAAACATCACAAAATGCAGGGGGAGGAGATCAATATGCTTTCATTAATTAACTCTCACTGTTATGATACAGTGTTTTCCTTTTCTTTTTTGGATGCCACGTTTTGAGTATCTCTTTATTTGCCAACAGTTTGTAATATTATTTTCCTTAGAGACAAGAGATGGATAATTTAGGTTTTATACTTTTAGAAGGGCTGTTTGACATATAGATTCACTATATATATATATATGTTCACATATTTATATACATATATATTATATACACATATTTATATACTTATATATTTATATACATATGTATATTTTTTAATTTAGAAAATTATCCTAAAATTTGGAGACATCTCTATTAATTTCCTTTCATATATGAACTCTAAACTTTTAGGTATCTCAGGGTGTCTTGGGTAGTGATTAAGATTAAATGTGGTTTGTCATCATGAAGCTTATTCTTCAATTAGTATTCAGACATCACTGGTAGTAAAGGTTATGAATTTTACATTCGGCTTTGCCCTTTCAGAACACAAAGGAATTGGCACAGTGGTGGTAAATTCTGGAAGTCATTCTGACGATGGGATGAGCAGTCACTTAACTATAAATGGAAATGACTGCAAATCAGAGATATATACATCTCACTAAACCCAAATTAAATAGATTGTAACTACATCTCCATAACGTCTGCAGTCACTCCGAGGAAGCTCACACACAGGCACTGCTGCAAGTGAGGGTTCCCATCTGAAGCTTCTGTAGCTTCCACCCCCTGGGTTCATAACTTCCCGAGGCTTCAGTTAATTCCTTGTTCATCTACCCCATGGTGCTTACTGCCGCACGTCACACACAGTCAGTCTATACAGCGAGCAAACTACTGCGATACAGCAGAATCCTGGGTTACAAACTCAGCGATAGCAAGCGGAATTATATGGGGAGGTAAAACGTCTCAGGTCAGTTGACTGGAGCTAAAGCGTCACTCCGGTTCAACCAGGCATTCCCAGTGCATGGCCGTGCCCCCAGCTCTTCTCGAAAACCCATATCTGTCCTGTGCATTTTGAGTTAGCTCACGATGATACTTTTCCTCCAGAACCGTTATTGTTTCTTTGGATTCAGTTGCCATCTAGGGAAACACAGATTTTCTGCCTGGGCTCTTTATTCCTTAAGTTCCTCTGCCTTTCAGGACAAAATTGTTTTCTCAGAGTAACCAGGACTCTCCCTCCACAGCATCTCTGGGCACTTCTCAGCGTTCTCAGGACCGGCTGTTGTACCTTTCCGGCACACCACATCTCCCGTTCACCTCTCTTGAGTGTTATCTCTGTACACAAATAATCTTTCTCTTTAATCACTTTTTCTAAAAGTTCCAAACCATTTTAGAACTCAGACCACTAATGTCCATTAAGTATAACTAAAATAAAACCTATTAAAAAAAAAAGAAAAACCATCACCAGGATTCCAAGGGTGAATCTAGAAGTTACTGCAAGCGAAGATATCTAACCATGAGATAAATCCCTTTTAGAATTATGCTTAAAGTCAGATGGCTGTAAGAAATTAAATAAACATCTCCAAGTTTTAACAGGAGAGAATTTTAAAAAAATGATTATACCTTATTCAAGACCTATCAAATCTGAATTCTGTATCAGCCACTCAGAATAATGGCTATTTGAGGGTAATATTTACCAGGGCACAGGTGTTCCACACACTTCCTTTGGCTGCTACAGTGAGATCTTACATGACAGCTTTTTAAACATTTCCTACTTTTTGAGTCAATGAATGTGGTTAGTGCAAGATTATTAATCGACTCATTCCTTCTTCCTCTTCCATTCTTTTAGTTTCCATTTTTTTTCACCCAATTTGATTCCACATCCATCACACATTCCTCAAATGTTAAGCATCAGAGAACTGGATGTAGGCTGTTTTCAATGAAGGGCCTTTAGGTCTGAAATTTCTTACCTGCTATGATTCTGATGCTGGGAGGGATTGGGGGCAGGAGGAGAAGGGGATGGCAGAGGATGAGATGGCTGGATGGCATCACTGACTCGATGGACGTGAGTCTGAGTGAACTCCGGGAGTTGGTGATGGACAGGGAGGCCTGGTGTGCTGTGATTCATGGGGTCGCAAAGAGTTGGACACGACTGAGCGACTGAACTGAACTAAACTATGATATTGTGAGGTTCCATTTCCCCCATCTTTCTTAAGGGCACACACAATGACAATAGCTTCCATTTGGCCACCAGGGACAGAAAACAACTGAAAGAGAACAGATTTTTACACCCTATTTTATGCTGCTTTAATTAAAACTATGATAGTCTGGGTTATTTTAATTTTAATATTCTTATCATGAGGCAACTTGTGGGGAAAATGAAAATTTAGGATAAAAATATACATTATCTGGTCTTGTGATTTTGAATCCTCCCATTGCACATTAGCATCACTTACAAAAAACGTTCCTCTAGTTTAAAAAAAGTTATTCTTCCTATGATGAGAGTGGGGACTACTTTAGCAAATCTAATACTATGTTCACAAGACAAGGAATATGAGAATTGTAGTTACTGCAATGATAAGCCCTAAGGCAAGTATAAAAGTCCTTCAAAAATAACGTAATTATTAAGTTATAGACTTAACAATCAATTAAAAATGAACTAAGTCAATTAACAGCTATCTCTTCTATTCTCTCCTTGTCTTACCCTAAATCTCCATATGGTGCCAATTAAAATCCTGAGAACAAGCCAAAGAGGCAGGGAAACTGCTGAGTTACCCCATGTAACTGGAGGAGGGCAAGGGAGAGGAAAAATAGAAACTGTCAACTTTCTCTTCTCTCCTTGATGCCCATCACTGATTAGGATTCCGCAAGGGCAAGAACGTTTAATGGACCTCAGTGTTTAACCAGTCTGTCACGTTCTCAGAATTCAGCCTCTTAAGTCTCTCCGCTGTCACTTAGCTTTAGAGGTGAAGTAAGAAATGCTGCCTTTTGAGGATGTAGCAGCTAGAGAGGCTCCTGGGTAGGAGATTTTAGTTTCAAAAGCAGGACAACTGTGTGTCTTTCCTCCTCAACAAGTTTAACATAGGTCATTTCTCCTCAGGACCAGAGTTTACCTGTGTTTGGCCAATAGCAAAAAGTGAAAGTGTTAGTGGTTCAGTTGTGTCCGACTCTGTGACCCCACAGACTGTGTAGCCCTGCCGGCTCCTCTGTCCACGGAATTCTCCAGGCAAGAACACTGGAGAGGGTTGCCATTTCCTTTGCCAGGGGAGCTTCCTGACCCAGGGATTGAACCCAGGTCTCCTGTTGCAGGCAGATTCTTTACTGTTTGAGCAAGGTAAGTTTGTAACAACTGGGCTCCCCCTACCATAATTCCTCTCTCTCCACCCAAATGCCCTAATTAGTAGTTGTTCACTGATTTCCCTCCTGTCAAATCACTGCAGATGGTGACTGCAGCCATGAAATTAAAAGACGCTTACTTCTTGGAAGACAAGTTATGGCCAACCTAGATAGCATATTGAAAAGCAGAGACATTACTTTGCCGACTAAGGTCCGTCTAGTCAAGACTATGGTTTTTCCTGGGGTCATGTATGGATGTGAGAGTTGGACTGTGAAGAAGGCTGAGCACTGAAGAATTGATGCTTTAGAACTGTGGTGTTGGAGAAGACTCTTGAGAGTCCCTTGGACTGCAAGGAGATCCAACCAGTCCATTCTGAAGGAGATCGGCCCTGGGATTTCTTTGGAAGGAATGATGCTGAAGCTGAAACTCCAGTACTTTGGCCACCTCATGTGAAGAGTTGACTCACTGGAAAAGACTCTGATGCTGGGAGGGATTGGGGGCAGGAGGAGAAGGGGACGACCGAGGATGAGATGGCTGGATGGCATCATGGACTCAATGGACGTGAGTCTGAGTGAACTCCAGGAGTTGGTGATGGACACAGAGGCCTGGCGTGCTGCTATTCATAGGGTTGCAAAGAGTCGGACACGACTGAGCGACTGAACTGAACTGAAGCATACTCGGTTCTCCTCTGCCAGTATAAGTTAGCTCCAGCTCATGGTATGTTTTGGCCCTTGAGAAGAAAGAAACATGGAAGCCCCTTAGGTGTTTCAATAACCTAACCCTGTGAAGCCAACTAAGCCTGTTATTATATGCGTGCGTGCATGCTAAGTTGCTTCAGTCGTGTCCAACTTTGTGTGACCCTATGGACTGTAGCTCACAAAGTTCTCTGTCCATGGGATTCTCCAGGCAAGAATACTGGAGTGGATTGCAGTGCCCTTCTCTAGGGGATCTACCCAGGGATCAAACCCAGGTCTCCTGCACGGCAGGCAGATTCTTTACCATCTGAGCCACCAGGGAAGCCCCTCTTACTAGATAGATGTCTTATTAGAAATCAACATCCCTGCAAACCAAAGGAAAACTCATCTTCTGAGTAGTAACAGAACCAGAAGTTTCAGTAAATAAGTTCATAAAAACGTGTTACTTGGTTGTCCTTTTAAGTTCTCCTTGTGGTTCTATAGCGGAGAAAGCACTGGCAACCCACTCCAGCACTCTTGCCTGGAAAATCCCATGGACGGAGGAGCCTGGTGGGCCGCAGTCCATGCGGGTCGCTAAGAGTCGGGCACGACTGAGCAACTTCACTTTCACTTTTCACTTTCATGCACTGGAGAAGGACATGGCAACCCACTCCAGTGTTCTTGCCTGGAGAATCCCAGGGGCGGGGGAGCCTCATGGGCTGCTGTCTATGGGGTTGCACAGAGTCAGACACGACTGAAGTGACTTAGCAGCAGCAGCAGTGGTTCTATAGAAAGTAGGGATAGTTAAAATGGAAATTATGGTTCGTATGATTGAGGGGAAAAATCTGCTGAGAAGCAAGAGGATATGTTCTGAAAGTAGGCATTTCTTTTCTTTTTTCTTCACAACTTCTTCAAATGTTTCACATTAAATACCTTAGTTAATTATGGTTGTCATGCTTGAAGATTTATCTCAGAGACTTTAGCTCTGGAAGACATTTTAGATGATAGGCAATGCTGAGTAAAACTTTTAAAAACCCTACCACCGTTACAGTTGTACAATTGTTCTGTTTAAATCTTCATCATTCTAATATGCTCAATAATTTGAGCTGAATAATTTTACAAAGATGTTAAATTATTTTCCCCAAATCACACAATCACACACAATTAAAGGTTAGGTCTAGAACGCAGAGATGTGGACTTTCAGCCTAGGTTGCCTGCACTACTCTTCAAACCTCTTTTAAATATTGGAACGAAATTTTAATATTAATATTCTGTTTATTGGAGTAAATTCTCTTTAAACTAAAGGTCTCTCATTTCTTCTGTGTCTCAATTCACTATTGGAATTTTGAGCCCGTTTTTGCTGCCTCTAATGTGCCATTACCTCTTTAGAAACTTTACCTTACTTAATTTTGGAATGGGATATAATATTCTTAGATGATTATAAGGCACATCAAGGAAAATGGTAGACGTAATTTTGTTTTAATTAAGAAAATTAAAATCACCAATTTTTATTTTGCTTATTAAAACTAGTAGACGTCAGTCATGAATATATGGTCAATTCCTTTCTTTCCAGATTTTTAATCAAATTGCTTTCATGTTTAGTGATTCACGCTGATTATTAAGGCGGCCAAAATCAATAGATTAGCTATATTGGGTTACTTTGTCTTGAACATATGGGGTGCCATTGCCTTCTCCAATTATATGGGATAGATAACTGCAAACTAAAAATTACTCAAAAGCTTATAATAATGTCTGTTGAACTATTAGAGACTATTTCCTCGGTAACTAATTTTAGGGTTCCTGTTTCACAATGTTTTAGATAATTTTATGACAGGAAAAAGTATAAAAAATTCTAGAAGATTTTTTTAATAAAGTAATGTTTAAATTTTGCAAAGTAAAATTTACTAATTAGGTCATGATATCACATGATACAATATTTGATCCTCCAAAATATATTTAGATATTTTCTCAAAATTTATTTCTCTTTTTCCCTCTGTCTCACTCTTGTAAAAGAGAACTTGAAGGATACTGAAATCTTTCATGTAATTCTCTTTTATGTCATTAAATAATAAATATCTGAACAATTATAAAGATATGAGAAGATATTATAGACCCTCTTCTACTTCCCATTTCTTTTTTTAGTTGCTAAAACAGTCCTCCACAGACATTAGTTTTATGATAAATGTAACTAATGCATCACCCACTCTGAATTGCTACCATCAAAATGCAGCTGAAGTGATTCCTTTTTTTTCTTCTTGAGAGTTGGGCATCCTGGTTCTTCTCTTCAGAAAAATGTTATCTCATATTTAATACTTATGTCTAGCAGAAAACACTCTGAAGTGTGTTAGTAACATCAACTTTGTAGTACATATACATTTTCTAATGAGTTTCATATACAGTATTATATTAAGCCAGCAAAGAAGCAAGTTAAGGTAAAATAAATGTTTTTTTTTTGTGTGTGTGAATATTTTATAAAGACACTGAATAAAAAAAAAGAAAAGAGAAATTAATGCTGAAATACAGAAAACTGCAAGGAATCCAGAAATATTTAGGTAAAATATCAGTTCAGGTCAGTGCAGTCGCTCAGTTGTGTCTGACTGTGACCCCATGGACTGCAGGACACCAGGCCTCCCTGTCCATCACCAGCTCCTGGAGTTCACTCAAACTCGTGTCCATTGAGTCGGTGATGCCATCCAAACATCTTATCCTCTGCATCAGTAGCCAAAGTATTGGAGTTTCAGCTTCAGCATCAGTCCTTTTAATGAACATTCAGGACTGATTTCCTTTTAGGATGGACTGGTTGGATCTCCTTGCAGTCCAAGGGACTCTCAAGAGTCTTCTCCAGCGCCACAATTCAAAGGCATCAATTCTTCGGTGCTCAGCCTTCTTTATAGTCCAACTCTCACATCTATATATGACTGCTGGAAAAACCACCACAGCTTTGACTAGACGGACTTCTGTTGACAAAATAATTTCTCTGTTTTTTAATATGCTGTCTAGGTTGGTCATAACTTTTCTTCCAAACTTTTAATTTCATGGATGCTGTCACCACCTGCAGTGATTTTTGGAGCCCAAGGGAATAAAGTGTCTCACTGTTACCATTGTTTGCCCATCTATTTGCCAGAAAGTGATGGGACCAGATGCCTTGATCTAAGTAAATGCATGAGTACTTTCTAGAGTATATATGGCATTTAGAACTTTTAAATCACTACTCTATTGATTTCTGTAGATACAACCAACATTTATAAAACTGATTTTTAATTGCATTGAAGGAATATGTCCATGAAAACAGTACAGTAAGAAACTGAAAATTGTCTCTTTCATAAAAGTAGTGAGAAAACTGGCAAAGATTGTTAGAATCAAGTTTTTCAAAATTATGAAAATTAACTGAAAGCTTCTTTTTGGATTCTATTCTGTTTCCTTGAACTTTCTATCCATTCTTGAGCTGCTAGCCTCCCACTTAACTACTGTAGCTCTAGAGTACATTTTGGCACCTACCATGGCATATCTTGAATTACCTGGTGGCTCAGCCGTGAAGAATCTGCATGCAATAGTGGAGACGCACAAGACATGGTTTGATCCCTGGGTCAGCAAAATCCCCTGGAGAAGGGCACGGCAACCCACTCCAGTATTCTTGCCTGGAAAATCCCATGGACAAAGAAGCCTGGTGGTCTACAGTCCACAGGGTCGCAAGTAATCGGACACCACTGAAGCAACTTAGCACACACACAAATGGCATATCTTACCTTATCATTCTTTTCAAAATCTTCTTGAATTTTTATTAGATTACATTAATTCACAGTTTATTTTGATGAGAATTAATTTATTTGTGATCTTAGATTTTATCACTCAGAAATAACATATGATTTCATGTTTATTTTGGTTTTATACCCTTCTGCAGTGATTTATAGTTTTCATCATATAGGTTTGCACAGTTCTTGTTAAGTTTATTCTTTTATTTTATATATTGTATTATAGAAAAGGAGATTTATTATTTTATTATGTTTCCTATTGCTAATATATGGAAAACTCTAATTTATTAACTTATATACCTACCATTTATATATTTTATCTTTTTTCTTGATTTTTTATTTATGCAAACATGTTGTGTGACAATATTTATTTTGATTTTTTTTCCCTGTCTGATAGTCATAGTTCTCATTTCCTTTATTGCGTTATCATGCTAGATAAAGTCTCAAGACTGATGTTTGATATTATTTATTCAGGCTTCCCAGGTGGTACAGCGGCAAAGAATCCACCTGCCAACAAAGGAGACACAGGAGATCCAGTCTGATCCCGGGTCAGGAAGATCTATCTCCTAAAGGAGGAAATGGCAACCTACTCCAGTATTTTTGCCTGGAGAATCCCATAAACAAAGAGGTGTGGTGGACTACAGTCCGTGGGGTTGCAAAGAGTCAGACGTGTCTCAGTGAGCACGCACGCATGCAAGAACGGAGAACTAAAAACGGACTGACTTAAACACATAGTTAGTTAATGACAGAACTTCTATTGTAAACCTGCCTGTGACATGCATTCAAGCTCCTTATTATCATAGCCTGCTTTTCCTTATGAGACAGCCAGTGAGTCCACTGCACAGACTCTTGGTTTGCTCTGCTAAAATATTGTTATTTAATTTGCATTGTGCCAGGTGCACATACACACGAAGCAGAAGCCTCCCTCTCCACCACCAAAGTGGGTGTTCCCCAGGGCTAAAAAATAAAACAAAGAATAAATCTATAATAGAACATCACATTTTTCAGTCTGGGCTGGTAGTCAGACAATTTATTACATGTATAAGACTATATAACTAGTTGTTTCATAGTTATTCATATCATCTAAAAATATAAGACTAAATCTTTTTCTCTAGCTGATTTTCAGTTTAAAACTTAAATTTGTATTAACTTGATGCCACTAGTATAGTTTTTCTGGGAACCTGGATTGGTCAATATGACATCACCCTTATTTTCAAGGAAGCAGGTGATTTGACTACAAGTCCCTTTTTTGAAGATGTGTCTAATGATTTGTGAAGTTCCAAAGACAATATTTTGCCTGTACCTGTATGAATGTTTTGTCAGAATCAATTATGAAATATGCAATTATATGGAACTTAACTAATTAATGTAAAACCCAGTGGAATGGCCAGAGTTAAGCAAGTTCTCTCTGTGCATGTAGACAATTGCTCTGATGGGTCAAGTTTCATTAAATTAATGGTGTTGATCACACAAAGGGTCTGAGGTAAATTTGGGTGGTATTTTCACCTCATGGACCAAGATTCACACTGTTCCTCGTCACCAGGGCCACATTTCATTGTGTCAGAGACATGTGCTCCAAGATACTCAGCAGTTTCTTTCAGTACAATGGTGCATTTCAATGAGACTCCGCAGTCAAGATAGCTACACTGCATTCAGTTAGGTATCTTTATTGAAAGGTTTTACTTTAGTGATCATGATTCACTGGTGTGAACAAAATCTAACAAAAATAACTGTAGTCTACCTGTTCCCCATATCAAAGACCATGCTGTTATCCATTAGGGTAGAGTTGAGAACCACACATCTTTCCATTTCTCTTCATGTGTACCCTTTTTCTAATCAATTAAGACCTGAAGAATTGTGATACTGTCCCACTAGACTCTTAAGACTCTAACTTCCTTGGGAGTAGAGATATTTTTTAAGTGTGCTCTTCTTCACTCTACTCAGTGACTCAACCTATAATCCATTTAATAAGAAACAGGTCCTCATATTACACAACTACCAAAAAAAAAAAAAAAAAGCAGACAATAAATAAAGCCAGAGTGTTAAGCTAGGATAGAATCCCCAGACCATGTCTTTATAGAAACTTTCGTATAGTGATACTACTGAGTAGGAAAGAGACACTTCTTTCTCAGCACTTTTCACTATTTGTGTACATAATCAAAATGACATTGATGTAGCTTTCTACATATCCTAAACCTGGATAAACTGTTAGGAATAGGTTCTCATTATAATACCATAGTGATAAACATATGCTCTTTTATGAGTGGTGTATTTAATGAGTAAGTATTATTTGGTACCACTTTATGAAGTTTTACTTCCAGGCTATATGCATTTTTTCAAAATATATATCTTTAAAATTTATGATTGCAACAGCCAACTACAACTAGGCTAAATTTTGTTACGATGCCATAAAATTTGGTAAAGTTTTGCTGCCTATAACAAATATAGTGAACTATCAAAATGAAAAGCTTCTTTTCAGTGTGTTAGGCCCTATGACAAAACACTGATTTCTTAACATATATATTTTATTCATATTTTAACACTGCTGCTGCTGCTGCTAAGTCGCTTCAGTCGTGTCCAACTCTGTGCGCCCCATAGACAGCAGCCCACCAGGCTCTGCCATCCCTGGGATTCTCCAGGCAAGAGCGCTGAAGTGGGTTGCCATTGCCTTCTCCAATGCATGAAAGTGAAAAAAGAAAGTGAAGTCGCTCAGTCGTGTGCAACTCTTAGCGACCCCATGGACCGCAGCCTACCGGGCTCCTCCGCCCATGGGATTTTCCTAGGCTGAGTAAAATCAGGAGAGAGAGTCATTCATTTATCCCACACCCTCAGGAATCCACTGGGAGGCAGATCATAGATTAGCTTTCTCGCTTAAGCACCTGGCAGTGGTATAATTCCTTTGCCATGCCTGCTCTCCCCAGGCAGAAACATGTAGAATTTGAAGCTGTCAACAATCTGAAATCATTACTAATTACTCATCTATTTAATTTTATAGGTAGCATTTTTCAAGGTAAAGAAGGTTAATTTTACTGTTCAGGGTCTAGGTCTGTCTTTTGTTCATTATTTTATCTCTCTTATCCAGCACAGTACCAGGCATACAGAGGACCGACCCTCAATTAATATTTGTGGAATGAATAAGGTAATGAAGAGAGGCATGTTCAATAAAGACACTGTAAGAAAACAGAATTTCCTGGCTCTTCAGCTCAACGTTTGAATGGGACCTAAGAGCCAAAGGCCATAAGTAGTACAAAAGCATTGCTGCCATCACTGTGAATATTAGAATTTCTCTCAGCTACTGTATCTTTCTCAACATTACTACCTGATAACCCTAATGATTTTCCCTGGGTAGACATCTTTCAGCATCATTGGATCATACTATGTGAAGCCCAAAAATTGTCATTGATTAGTCTAATTATTATCTATTAAAAGTGTTATGTCAGCTAGACCTGTGAAGGGAAGTCCTGCTCTGCTTTTATTCACACCAGGTTAATAATCATGATACATTATTCAATACTAAGTGGACTTTTTTAGATTCCTCCAAAATCATTACCCACTGCAGACTTATATTGGTAACTATTCAGCACACATCAGCTATCCAAATAAATATTGGTTATGCAAATTTAACATTATAGAAGGATTTCAAGGGCTTTTATTACAACTGTGCAATGGAGCTCTCTTAAATGTATTGAGTGGTGGGGGGGATAAACTGGGAGATTCAGAGTGACACATATATACTACTGTATAAAAAACAGACAAGTGAGTGAAAGTCAGTCAGTTGTGTCCGACTGTTTGTGACCCCATGGACTGTATAGGCCAGAATGCTGGAGTGGGTAGCCTTTCTCTTTCCAGGGGATCTTCCGAACCCAGGGATCAAACTACCTCTCCCGCATTGCAGGCGGATTCTTTAGCAGCTCAGCCATAAGGGAAGCCCAAGAATACTGGAGTGGGTAGCCTATCCCTTCTCCAGGGGATCTTCCTAACCCAGGAAGCAAACCAGGGTCTCCTGCATTGCAGGTGAGTTCTTTACCGTCTGAGCTATCAGGGAAGCCCTTAAACTAATAAGGACCTACTTATCCCCTGGAGAAGGAAATGGCAATCCACTCCAGGACTATTGCCTGGAAAATCCCATGGACAGAGGAGCCTGGTCAGCTACAGCCCATGGGGTCGCAAAGAGTCGGACACGACTGAGCGACTTCACTTTCACTTCACTATAGCACAAGGAATTCAGTACTCTGTAGTGGCCAGTATGGGAAAAGAATCTAAGAAAGAGTGGATGTATGTACACAATAACTGATTCACTTTACTCTCCACCTGAAACTAACATAACATTGTGAATCAACTATTCTCCAATAAATTAAAAAAAAAAAAACTCATGTCATTTGTTTCTTGTGTCTGAGGGAGAATTCACTTTTGTTGCCTAATTCCAGTATTTCAAACACTGTTATTTCATGAATATTGCCTGGTCTTCTCTATTGTTAAAAACCAGAAGAATCAATTTTTAATTCATCTTTGTTAGAGAAATATATCCAAAGAGTTAATCTAGAACTGTAGCCCACAACTGAGAGAAACCGTCATGTCTTTATTTCTTGGTCATATTAATTTATTTTTATTTGTAAAATCTTCGTGTTCAAATCTTTTTTTAAGTTATAAGGAATCTAGCTAAAGAAAGAATGAATGTGTGAGAATAAACAACTCACAGCTTTATAGCAAAGAAGACAGAAAAACTGAATTTGACACATTACTGAGGGACTATGCCTGTTAGACATAGAAATCATCACTGTCATGATCTGAGCTATCAAGAAAAGTTTCAATCATACTCAATATCCTCTGTTTATAGAATTGGAAATGTGAAATTATAAAATCTCCCTTTAAACATTTTTATAGTCAAATGACTAAATAAAAACTTGTTTAGTTTTATTTTTTATCATGAGAGTGTATTTGAAGTGTTTTCCTACGTAGACCAACAGTCTGTTATGATGTTGGGTGAGTATACAGAGTTAAGCCTAGCCTTTGAGCCAGAAGCTACCTCTCCATGTGCGTTTTGTGAATCAGGCATTTCCCTTTAGTCTGTCACTAACATACACAAGAAGACTTCAGTCGTTTATATGTTACTTATCCTTTTGGCATCTTAGTATTTGACCAGGGCCTTTAAACACAGATACCCAAGGTGTGCGGAACAATGTGTTCCTTCAGAAAATAAGTAAGTAAACTTGTCCAAAAGGAATGTGGTGCCGTGATTACTTACACTTCAATCAGTACACACCAGAATCTCTCTTCTAACGTCCAAGAATTGAATAGTTAAATTACTTTCTCTGGAGCCACACATTCATTTTGGGGAATATTACAGTTACCTCTCAGATTGCCCAAAGACTGTAATACTAAAAAGTGAAAACAATTTGTAGTCCTCATTAAAAAGAAAGAGAGAGCACTACAGAAACAGACTTGGAGGCACAGGTACAAACAACGTAAATCCTCTTATTTCTCTGTTTTTCATCCAAATTTGACAGTTAAAAAGGTTTTCAGCCTTTCCCATCACTGAAGTGCACAACAGGTTGTGAAGAACAAAAGTTCACGTAAAGTGTTTTACCAGCCCAACAGAAGTAGGCTTTTGTTCTCTAAGGTTAAGTTGAGATTAAAAGAATTAGTCATCTGAGTCAACTGAGATCAAATCAAAAATTGAGCAGCATTATCCTACCCGAGGTTCTTCAGTGGCTGCCAGGAGATCACCCTGAAATGGATGTATCCTAATCTACTTCACTATTAGAAGGGTGCATGAAATATGCAAAGGATGTCACTGCCATGTCGCTTTTCACCCATTTTTAGTTGCTGAAATAAGTATACCTGCTTCATCAGAAATTTTAGATAGTGTTTAATCTTCATAAGAATCATCTTATATAGTGAAATTATTTTAAGTAAGGAGGCAAACTGTCACTTAATCCAGGGGTGTCATAGAAGAAAAAAAAAAGCAGTAAACAACTATTCCTGCAGTAGAGGGGAGATGCATTAATTAGGAAAGAGAATTAATGAAATCATCCAGCTAAGGCCCCAGTGAGATTTCCAGAGGGTAGATTCAATGCTTAAATATACTGTCTTGTTCCAGAGGACTTGTAGGCACATTAGATACCAAAAGAAATAATTCAAATGTAATATTAAACAATACACTTTTTAATGAATCTGAAAATGTACACACCCAGAACTGTTAATTGTAATAGTGATAGTTGTTTGAATCTGGAATTAAATTATGCTAGTTGCTAACATTTCTCATCTCTCAAAAGATTTGTGGCAACACATATTGGGGCCATTTTTCTCTCTTTGAAATTGCTTTTATGCTCAGCCAGAGGATAAATGAGGCTGAAAATTAATTCACATGGCATTTTAACCAATAGTCAGTAATTTCTGTCCTGCAAGCAAGAAGCAGCCCAATGCACTTAGGAATGATTTCCCCCAAAGCCACTCTGTTAGCTGCCACTCTGAATGGAATCAATCCATTTCCTTTTCAAACCTTTTCATCAAATGAAACTCCTATTTTTATTAAGGTACCAGTATCTAAGCTGTATTTTATTCAGTATAGAGGCTACTTGTCTTTCATTTTGGCAAATATGCATCTGAAGCCCTTCTACGATTTGGATATCTCTCCACTTTATGAATCTCACCAATTAGCAAAGCTACCAGTTACGCATATGATTTTTGCCACTGCCTTTTACTGAATGTGAGCCTCCCAGGTGGTGCTAGTGGTAAAGAATCCACCTGCCAATACAGGAGACTCAAGAGACATGGGCTGGATTCCTGGGCCGGGAAGATTCTCCTGGAGTAGGAAATGACACCCCACTCCAGTATTCTTTCTGGAAAATTCCAAGAGCAGAGGAGCCTGACAGACTACAATCCAGAGGGCCTCAAAGAGTCGGACAGAATTGAGCACTTTACAAAATGCCCTCACTTCAAACTGGTTCTCTAATTAATGATAACAGTATCTTCTACAAATAACCTTCTTGTCTCCTTCCAGACCAGTCTTGTGAAAAGGACTTGACCTTTATGCGCAGACACACCCAGGTTCTGACCTCATCTTGCAAAGTTCTGTAGGTTACATTACTAGATTCTAATCAACCCAAGGCCAAGTTTTCTCCTTGTAAAGCTGAAAAAAAAAAAGTCAAAGTGAATAGTGTCTTAATCTTTGTGACCTCATGGACTATATAGTCCATGGAATTCCCCGGGCCAGATTACTGGAGTGGGTAGCCTTTTCCTTCTCCAGGGGATATTTACACCCTGGGGATCGAACCCAGGTCTTCCACATCCCAGGCAGATTCTTTACCAGCTGAGCCTCCAGTATTGGATGCAAATCAGATGAGTTAACATTGTAAACCCGCTAGCCTATGTCAGGGTAATTTACTAGGATATTACTTGCTGTTTTGTTTTTATTGCAATTAAAGAATTAAAATAAATTGCTATTTTTATTTTGTCTTCTGGATTTTTCCCCTCTCTGCTTCTGTGGTATTAGGCAGGTCTTTGTGCTTTCTTATCTCAGAGGATTACTTCAGGCTAAGTTACCTGGAATTAACTATTCTTCAATTTAAAAATTAATTAGTTATTTTAAAAAAGAAACTACCTGAAGATATTACTGGTATTGTAAAAATGTGAAACAGCAAGATCCTATAAAATTGTTTACAGTTGTTGTTAGAGTATTAATTATTGTAATACACAGTTTTTTTCTAGTTCCAGTTAATAGGCAGATAACATATAGATGCCATGCAATTAAAGCAAACTTCAGTAGCAATAATATTTCTATGTATATATTTTTATACACACATTCTATTCATATATGTGTAACATCTCTAAAGAGCTCAAAGGACATTTTAGACCTTAGAAGTAATTCTCACAACATAGTCCTTTGAATTGATGCCGTGATGATTTTTATCTTTACTGTTCCTCTAACTAAATGAGAAGACTGGTCAGGTGTACTCTTGGAAATAGAAAAATATATGATTTCCTCCTTCCCCTTTTCAGAGAACTCTTGATCCATATTTTTCTTGAAGAAGATGGAGTTAGAGAAGGGCCTTGCTTCTTTTGGCCTATAATTCACCTGTAACTGGGGCTTCCCTGGTGGCTCAGACGGCAAAGAATCTGCCTGAAATGCAGGCGACCTGGGTTCAATCCCTGGGTCAGGAAAATCCCTTCCAGAAAGGATTGGCTGCCCACTTCAGTGTTCTTGCTGGGAGAATGCCATGGACAGAGGAGCCTGGTGGGCTGCAGTTCATGGGATTGCAAAGAGTCAGACATGACTGAAGGACTAGCACTTTCACTTTCACCTGTGAACTGACAAGGTCCAACTTGGACAAAACTCTTCCAAATTTATTCTCATTAAAACCTGTGGGTCCAGTCACTGAACTCACTTTTTTTTTTTCTTTCTTTCTTTTTTCACCTGGCATTTCAGTCAAAAATTGCCAAAGGAAATTAAGGAATTCAAGATTTTACCATACTGAGAAGTGAAGTGAAAATCGTTCAGCTGTGTCCAGCTCTTTGTGACCCCATGGATTGTATAGCCCATGGAATTCTCCAGGCCAGAATACTGGAGTGGGTAGCCTTTCCCTTCTCCAGGGGATCTTCCCAACCCAGGAATCGAAATGGTGTCTCCTGCATTGCAGGCAGATTCTTAACTAACTGAGCTATCAGGGAAGCCCTCATCATAATTCATCCCTATACCCTTGTACACTGCTTAGAATTGGTGTCTATATTCTAAGCAACAGCTCTTGAGGTCTTTACAGCATGATTCTTCTCTTTAACTCCCATGACACTATCTTTTAAACTTTTCATGTCTTTCTGTAATGCCTTCTGTCTATGGCTAAGTCACAAACTCTTTGTGGATAAAGATTACCTTGTTCTACTCTCTTTCAAGGAAGAAACTTCTGTAATTCACCCCCCCACCCCCCCATCCTCACTTTAAATTTTCCTCTTAACAGCTTTTTCTTATTTTCATCTAACTTCTGACCCTCAGACCCTCCTCTCTTTTCTCTTATCTTAATGTTTCCTTGGGATGGTTGGCCTAATATTTCATAGTTTTTCATATATAAACATTCGCTGACTAAAACCTTAATTCTCAGCCTCTCCCTGAAAATGCTATAACTTTTGGTTTTGAATCTTTAACCTTTGCTCAAACATTTCCCCACTTATACCTTCTGCCTCTATTTGTACCAACCTAATCATGATTCACATTCTATTTGTTTTTCTTTGTTTCTTTTTTTAAAAAATTCTGTTAAAAATGCACTTCCATCAGTGTGGTGTTTGAGATCTTTCCTTCTAGAGTCAGGAGGGTTCATCTCTTCTAATCTCATGAGATTTTATATTTATTGAGCACATCAATTATTTCGGTAGACACTTTACACATATCATCACATTTAACTTTCATTAAAACCCTAAATTAGTGGATCTCAGTCCTTTCAAATTCAATGCTCTGTTTCACAAGTGTTATATAATGATCTCTATTGTCCCAATAGAGAAGTCACCAAAAAAAGCAATATGCTTATGCATCTAATGAAATCAGATTGATTATATTCTTTGCAGCCAAAGATGGAGATGCTCTATACAGTCAGCAAAAACAAGACCGGGAGCTGACTGTGGCTCAGATCATGAGCTCTTTATTGCCAAATTCAGACTTAAATTGAAGAAAGTAGGGGAAACCACTAGACCATTCAGGTATGAACTAAATCAAATCCCTTATGATTATACACTGGAAGTGAGAAATAGATTTAAGGTCTAGATCTGGTAGATAGAGTGCCTGATGAACTATGGACTGAGGTTCATGACATTGTACAGGAGACAGGGATCAAGACCATCCCCATGGCAAAGAAATGCAAAAAAGCAAAATGGCTGTCTGGGGAGGCCTTACAAATAGCTGTGAAAAGAAGAGAAGTGAAAAGCAAAGGAGAAAAGGAAAGATATAAGCATCTGAATGCAGAGTTCCAAAGAATAACAAGAAGAGATAAGAAAGGCTTCCTCAACGATCAATGCAAAGAAATAGAGGAAAAGAACAGAATGGGAAAGACTAGAGATCTCTTCAAGAAAATTAGAGATACCAAGGGAACATTTCATGCAAAGAGGAGCTCAATAAAGGATAGAAATGGTATGGACCTAACAGAAGCAGAAGATAATAAGAAGAGGTGGCAAGAATACACAAAAGAACTGTACAAAAAAGATCTTCATGATCAAGATAATCATGATCCGGTGATCAGTCACCTAGAGCCACACATCCTGGAATGTGAAGTCAAGTGGGCCTTAGAAAGCATCGCTATGAACAAAGCTAGTGGAGGTGATGGAATTCCAGTTGAGCTATTTCAAATCCTGAAAGATGATGCTGTGAAAGTGTTGCACTCAATATGCCAGCAAATTTGGAAAACCCAGCAGTGGCCACAGGAATGGAAAAGGTCAGTTTTCATTCCAATCCCAAAGCAAGACAATGCCAAAGAATGCTCAAACTACTGCACAACTGCACTCATCTCACACACTAGTAAAGTAATGCTCAAAATTCTTCAAGCCAGACTTCAGCAATACATGAATCGTGAATTTCCAGATGTTCAAGCCAGTTTTAGGAAAGGCAGAGGAACCAGAGATCAAATTGCCAACATCTGCTGGATCATGGAAAAAGCAAGAGAGTTCCAGAAAAACATTTACTTCTGTTTTATTGACTGTGCCAAAGCCTTTGACTGTGTGGATCACAATAAACTGGAAAATTCTGAAAGAGATGGGAATACCAGACCACCTGACCTGCCTCTTGAAAACCTATATGCAGGTCAGGAAGCAACAGTTAGAAGTGGACATGGAACAACAGACTGGTTCCAAATAGGAAAAGGAGTACATCAAGGCTGTATACCGCCACCTTGCTAATTTAACTGTTATGCAGAGTACATCATGAGAAACGCTGGGCTGGAAGAAGCACAAGCTGGAATCAAGATTGCTGGGAGAAATATCAATAACCTCAGATATGCAGATGACACCACCCTTATAGCAGAAAGTGAAGAGGAACTAAAAAGCCTCTTGATGACAGTGAAAGAGGAGAGTGAAAAAGTTGGCTTAAAGCTTAACATTCAGAAAATGAAGATCATAGCATCTGGTTCCATCACTTCATGGGAAATAGATGGGGAAATAGTGGAAATAGTGTCAGATTTTATTTTGGGGGGCTCCAAAAATCACTGCAGATGGTGACTGAAGCCATGAAATTAAAAGACTCTTACTCCTTGGAAGGAAAGTTATGACCAACGTAGATAGCATATTCAAAAGCAGAGACATTACTTTGCTGACTAAGGTCCATCTAGTCAAGGCTATGGTTTTTCCTGTGGTCATGTATGGATGTGAGAGTTGGACTGTGAAGAAAGCTGAGTGCTGAAGAATTGATGCTTTTGAACTGTGGTGCTGAAGACTGAACTGAACTGAAAAGATAAATAAAAAACAAATTCAATTATGTATATTTTAATATGTTAATTCACAATAGATAGTTTAATGAAGTAGTCAAATTCTTTCACCTATTTATAATTAACAAATATTTAGAGAAACAAAAATCAGAAACCTTTTGTACATAAATTATAGGAAAACCAAACAGAAGAGATATTATTAGATACTAACACAAAAATAAGTGTTAGGATATATGTTCACAGACAGAAAATTGTTAAGATATATTAGAAAACAGAAAGATGAGAAATAATTTTACTGGAGTAGGAATAAACATCAAGACAAATTACAAGCTGATCTGGAGAAAATTAGAAAGTATCACTCAGTTTTGCCAAATTTTATTGAAAATTTTCATTTAATTTTGGTATTTTTAAATTTTTTACTTCATTCAGAAAATAAAAATCTTGACATAAAATTCATAAATTTGATTTATGGGCAGTGCTAACAAAACAAATTTTGGAGTATTCTTCTAACAGTTGTAGAATTTTTCATGCTACTGAACACTTTCAAACAAGGATACAAATGTATATATCCTATACTGTCTCTCTCCTGTGGATACAAAAGGCACAAATATAGCCTGATGAAAATATGTGGTTTTGGCAGCTCAAATACTATTTTTCCTTTGGGAATGCTATTTCTGAAATGATGAACCATTCCTGGGAAAGTTAAGGAAATAAATTACAGTCCTTCCTTGATTTGCATATTAAAAATAGAAAATTTAACATAAACCAAATTCATGTAAAAAAGCTTGGTGTATATTTATAAAAGAAGCCCAGATTCAAATGATTATAAATAGACCTTTAAACTATATTTCCATTTGGACAGTCAAAAATCTGTAGAGATGCAGAATTTTCTCAGCATTGAAGTCATTGGTATCGCTGTCCCTCCTTTCAAATGCTAGCAGTGTCTCCAACCACTGAGGCAATCATTGCTAATATTTGCAGTGTCCAGGTCTTGTTTTCCAACTAGAATAAAAATTTAGAGCCATGCTAGTTTGCAATTATCATTATATGCCCTAAAAGTATCTACCATAATATCTTGCATACAATGGGGACATAAATAGTAATTTTTCAATTAATTAATTTAGAATTCAGTTGATCTCTTCACTAACTAGCTTTGTACACAACTGGAAAAGAAAATATAAGTCAAACAGTATACTTAAAGATATAATCCTATTTCAGATCTTGCTAACTCTCAGCAAATAATACAAAGTGTGAGACCTCAAGGATATTTCAAAAAAATTATCTTTTCTCCAGAGAGTTTGATAAATGTATTCAAATACATCTTAGCAATCCCAAGAAAGCATCATATCTGACAAATATTCCAGTCAGCTGGGATCTTTCTTGATCAAATGGTGTGTATTTTTCTGTTGCTACAAATGTTTGACAGTTCCCCTCCCATTTTGCTCCTGGATTAGAAATCCAACGAAATGAATTCTTATATGATTTTATTTTCTGTAATTCAAGACTATAGATATTAAAGAAGATCTATACAGATGTTTTGTCTGTTTTACTAGAAGTTACTCCAAAAGCTTTCTATGCTGGCAGTGGGGCATCACGTAAGAATAGTACAAACAGAACTGGGAGAGAATTAATCCACAGCTAATGAATGCAGGCAGGAACTCTTCTTGTTCTTACAAGCAGAAATCAGTGATCTTCAATCTACTAGACTCTGGTGTTGTTCAGACATTGGCATCAACACCATCACAGATTTTCCCCTGAGGTTCTTGCGGTAAGTGTTGCTTAGTTTAGTGTCCAGTGTGGGTTGGAACATGTTAAACAGACTCATTTTTGTTGTTGTTGTTCCAGAATTTGACCAAATAAATATCACTTGACTGTTCCCCCTTCCCACTAAATACTCTAGCATTAAGTCACCGAGCTATAATTGTGTGCATGATGACTAACATTTTCTTTCTACGCTTTTCCCAAAATTTAAGTTCCCATCACAGACTCCACAAAGCATATCCTGTCAAGACCAGTGGTTAAGCATTTGTGGCGGTTTTCATTTGAAATGTACAGAAGCTTTATAGGTTTTCATTAATGCTAATGGTTCATCTGAGTGGAAAGTGTTTTCAGTCAAGTGCCTTTGAATGGGTTTTCCAGATCTCGCTGGTTTCAAGGCAGAGTAACTCAGAGGCTATTTTTGCCTAAAGTATGTATGTTTCACACAACTTACGGTGAGGCTCTTGAAGTACTGATGCATTTTACAAAAATCAGATCTATTATTTATTTTGCTTTTGTACATGTGGTAATTGGCAGACTAAAAATGATGAATTACTCAATCATCTTTCTTCCTTCTGCCTTGGCACTCACTACAGTAGCTAATGAATGGGAGGGTGAGAGTTTATCTGTTATCTTGCAGCTACTGGGGCTTCTTGGCATTAGTTTCATAGATACTAATTGCTGTTGCTATTCTGCCTCCAGGGCCAAATAGGTTCTCAGCAGTTCATCCAGAAACAGTGTTAATCCAGTGGAGCACATTTATGGCAGTTGGATCAGTTCTGCTTGGTAAATTACAAATTCATTTTTATTTCTGGATATGATATCAGATACTAATGTCCGTGATGCTAAAGGTTAGAAAGCATGGTCATAAGAATATCTAATATATTTTTAGTTTTCATCAGAATATCATATGCCCTGTTTGTAGCTGATGTAAACTGAGCTTTTAAATTTGCAAGTTCAAAAATACATACTCAAGCTATATTAAGCACAGAGAAAACATACTGGCTTAACATAAAAGAAACATTCAAAAGTAGAACTGACTTTATGCATGGATGAACCTAGAGGCTTGAATGACATTGCTAACTCAGGTTTTTACACTTCTTGGCTTTGCCTTGCTCTGTCTTATGTCTGTTATCAAGGAAGCTCCTTTTTGGGTAGTGATATGTATGCCAGCAGTTTAGGCTTATGTCTCTACAGTTCAAATCCAAAAACAAAATAACAATAACATCAAGAAAGCAAGAGAAGGAAGGAAAGAAAGAGAGAGGGGCGAAGGGAGGAATGGTAAGAAGAAAATGTTCTCCTTGAATAATCTTAGAAAAGATTCTAATAGTGTGTGTTCCTGGCACTTAGTAGCTCGTATGTTCTTCCCTGACCCATCACTGTTACCAGAAGCATGGATTCTCTGATTAGTCACCTATAAATCCCACGTCCACTACTAGATTAAGGATGGTGTTGATACTATCAAAACTACTAGGTCTAAGATTGGTGTAGGTTAGTCCTTAAGGAAAATCAAGGTGATTTACCTGCAAGGATGAATGAATGAACATTGCCACCCCTACTCCAAGCACCCATCTCATCAGAAGAACCAAAAGGCTTTCAACGTATAGTTTTGAAACTTCTCATGGTGTCTGAGAGAGTCAGCCTGAAGCAATATATTGGCCTACTTTTTTTCTACATCAAAATTCTTACAAGTTAACTATACTAATCGATCAAGTGTTTATGATTCTCATAGAAAATGAAATTTTATTCTCTAAAAAATATAGGCAACCAATATCATTTCCTTGGCAGTAATAATTCAGAGATAGGAGAGGATATTTTAAATCTAGCGGTTTCAATCTAACAGTTATAGATTATTTTTTCTTTCATTAAAAATTCATAACTTTTCCTCTCTTCCTAGGGGTTTTATTTTGAACACCATATTGCTTCAGACTGTATATGCCATCTGAGCTCAAGATGGACAGTATTTTCAACTCTGCTAAAAGTCACAGTTGCCAAGAAAAGATTTCAAACTGGCAGGTCAATTAGGAGCATGGAACCCCTGCTTCTAGGCAAATTTCCATACTGACCCAGAGCAGTGTATCAATGGTCTTTTCTCCTGGCAAGACAGATGAACTTACCAAGTTTACATTTTATTTTCAGAAAAAAGAGTATCAAATAATTTTATGGTTCATTTTCAGAATGTAATTGTGGCTTCATAGATCACAGGAGTATGAAGATTTTTAAACTGGATTCAATTCTTAAATTTAATAATGATTATTTGGAAGTGTCAATAGTTATTTACATGTAAAGGAATTTTTAAAATAGTTTGTAAATGAGAAATAGAGCTCAAACTTATTCAGTAACAAGTGGGTAAGAAGATCAGCAACCCTGTTTAACATGTTGGGAATAGTCATTTCAACTTTCTCTGACTCAACAAGGGAGTTGATCAGCATGTATTTAAGTAGGAGTCACATATCCCCAGCCTACAGGTATCTTCAGCCCAAGGCTTTGCTGTGCTCTCTAGTTCATATTAGCAAAGGCCAATATATTTGGGGAAGAAGACGGTACATTTTCCTTCTCCACAATTCTGGTAGGCAATATAAAAGAATACATTATAAAAATATGTACTATGGTCCATCTCTTTCTAAGCAATTACTCGGGGACATGTTAAGTAAATTTTTAAGATAAATTTTAAAGTAACAGGAATGCAAAAATTTTTTTTTTTCAAAGAACCCTAAAGGAATTATTAGGTTAAACAAAGAATCCTTTCATAATATATCTTTAAGTTTGCTTCTATTATTTATATGGAACAGAAAGTCATTTGAAATACCACAATGTAAGGGGTGGGTCGTCATGAAAGAACATATGGAGAGCAACAACAGCACAGGGATTTCAGAATAAGAAGTGGAATTGCTCTCGTGGAAATTGGAACTGAAAGCCTTCAAGAACGGGGATCCTTAAAATGTGGCCCTGTGCGGTGTCCCCTTCTCTCACATTTTTGTGTCTTTTCTCTCGTACGTTCTGATCTCCTCTCATTAAGCCCAGACGTCCCTCTCTAGCCTTACACATTCTCTGTCTCATAGCTTCTTGTCACTCACGACTTTGACATCTTGTGAGAACTCACGGCTCTATCTCTAGCTCATTTGCACTCTTGAGTCTCAGCTCCAACAGTAAACCCTGTTTATGAACAGACAAGGGGAGCATCCTGCTGGCTCTCCTCATTTTTCATACCTGGCAGTTGCTGCTTTTGGAAAAGAGGTCCATGCATAGGGCATGTTACGTGGTATAAAACAACTCATTACAGGTTATACTTTCAGCACATTCTGAATGTTGGGGAGATGACTTCACTGGGGTAGAGAGGAACTCCATGTGGTAGACATTCTGAGGCTTGGCTTATCCAGTGAAATGTTTATATTATTCTCTCAGGTTTGTTTCCATTTTTCATGAAATATGAATTTTAAGTGTGTATATGTGTGTGTGCTGACAACTGTGGTTGCCGCTGAAGCTCCTACTGCCCTTCACCGATCTGAAAGAAGCTGACCGTGTGATTCAAATGGCATTGCGTACGTTGCCTGAGGTAGATCAATGCTTAATCATTCAGCCCAATCCTTCCCTTGTTAGCTGTAATTAGTTATTGTGACCTAAGGCATTCGGTATTCCAGCTTTGGGATGTGGGAAACATCCTGGCTGAATCAATCAAGATAAAGCCCAAGTCTATTGTATGCTCTTCAGGAGAGGTGAGCTTCTTACTAATTCTTTCTGTTAATTAATGATAGAGCTTGTGGTTTCTGAAACTTAATCACAAATCACTTACCAGGAAATGATTACCTTATAATGGAACACATACAACTTAAGACAAAAAAAAAAAAATAATAATTATAAGGATGTCCATTCTCACCATTTTTTATTCAACAGAATTTTGAATGTCCTGGCCACAGCAATACAAGAAGGAAAAGAAATAAACGAAACTCAAACTGAAAAGGAAGTAAAACCATCATTGTTTGCAGGTAACATGATGCCATACATAGCAAATCCTAAAGATGCTACCAGAAAATAACTAGAGTTCGTCAATTTAGTAAACCTGCAGGACACAAAATTAATACACGGAAATCCCTTGCATTTCTATACACTAACAATCGAAGGTCAGAAAGAGAATTGAGAATACAATCCCATTTAGCATCACATGAAAAAGAATAAAATACCTAGGAATAAACTTGCCTACGGAAACAAAAGACATGTGCTCTGAAAACTGCTGTAAGATGCTGATGAGAGAAACAGAAGATGATATAAACAGATGGGAAGACATAACATGTTCTTGGATTGGGAGAATTAATCATGTTAAAAAGTCTATACTATCCAAGTCAATCTACAGATTCAGCATAATCCTTATCAAACTACCAATGGCATTTTTCACAGAACTAGAACAAAAATAATTTAATTTGTATGGAAACACAAAAGACCCTAAATAGTCAACGAGATCTTGAGAAAGAAAAACAGAGCTGAAGGAATCATGTTTCCTGACTTAAAGACTATACTACAAAGCTATAGTGGTAAAATCAGTCTGGTACTGGCACAAAACAGACATATATCAGGAACTGCAGCAGAGCCAGCACGAGGAGTCCCACTCATGGCAAAGGTCATGAGGTTAAGGGGCCCGACAGGCAAAGGCCTTAAGGGAGCCTCGCAGGACCTGCTCGTGCATCTGCCCCCAAACCTGAGTCTGCCTGCCTTACTGCACTGTGCTTTTCTCCTACTCTTCTGACATTATACGGGGGGCTATCCCCACCACCTCTCTCTGATAAGGAGTTAACTTAGGACTCCAGTTAATAAATCTCCTGGGCGTGACAAGGGTGTTTCAGTCCAAAAACCTCTCTGCTGGCAGACTAGCTTGTGTGACAGGATTATCCATACTCTTGCTACTAACATATAATTGTTTACAACCTCTCAACCATAAACAGCCATAAACAGAGAGTTTGGAGTATTTTGAAAGTCTTAGTTAGCATAGGGTTTTTCTAAAGATAACAATCATGTTGGTGAAGGGTTTCATTACTGAGTTAATGATTGCCACCAGGCCTCCATATCCTTAGGCACCTGGGAGTATGTTAATCATGTAATTGGAATGTAGAAAAAGAAATATAGTAGTTTTGATGTTAGCAATACTAGACTTTTGAGTTAATGAATTTTCTCTTTTGTTATAGATCACTGTACTCCTCTTTGTTTGTTATAAATCATTGTGTCCTTGCTATGTAAGAATGTAACTTTATCACTATCTTAAGACTAAATAGATCTTAAGGGGAAACAAGTTTTCTGAATTAACCTTTATCAGTAGAAAGAAAGGTGGGGCCATCAAATGTTAATTGGTCTCCAGACCAGAAGATATTGTAAAACAAATGTGAGACCCTTGTAAGGACAAAGATATGCTGAGAACACTGTCTTTAGATAAGGGTTGGAGCAGCTGACCCTGCGTGACTCTGTTTCTTACATTTATCTCTATGTACAACTAAAAGTATAAAAGTGGACCCGGAAAATAAAGAAACAGACCAGTTCCTGGAAAGACTGGTTTCCCCCGTGTGGTCTTTTCTCGTTCTCTTCTTTTCTGGCTGAATTCCCATCTAGAGCGTGGAGGCTCGCCAAGCCTACTAATTTTGCCGGGGCTTCTAAGATCTGACTGGGGATGCCTTTGTGTCTCCTCTCCTTCGGGAGAACGAGAAGACGCCTGTGGCCTACGTAGGTGGTGCAGACTCCTTGTCTCAGAGTTTTATTGGTTTTCCACGTAAACCAAGTTATTCAGCCTCTTTTCTCCGCTATTTTCCTACTATACTATTCTTTTCTAATCTCCCTCCATATCTTTAATTAAGCAATTAATTCCTCAGACGCTGACGCCATCCCCGCTTCAAAATACCCTGGATCCACTGGGGCTGGACCCCAGCAAGGAACAGGATAAAAAGCTCAGAAATAAACCCACACACGTATAGCCAAGTAAACTATGACAAAGGAGGCAAGAATATACAATGGAGAAAAGACAATCTCTTCAATAAGTTGTGCTGGGGAAACTATAACAATGAAATTAGAACCATCTCTAACACCACACAAAACATAAACTCAAAATGGATTAAAGACCTAACTATAAGACTGGTTGCTATAAAACTCACAAAGGAAAACACAGGAAGAACACTCTGACATAAATTGCAGCAGTATCTTTTTTGATACCCCTCCTAGAGTAATGAAAATAAAAGCTAAGCTAAACAAATGGGAACTAATTAAATTCAAAAGCTTTTGCACAGCAAAGGAAATCATAACCAAAATGAAAAGACAACCTACAGAATGGGAGAAGATATTTGCAAATGATGTCACTGACAAGGGATTAATTTCCAAAATACAAAAATGGCTCATACAGCTCAATATAAAAAAAAACAAACAACCCAATCAAAAAGTGGGCAGATGTACACAGACATTTCTCTAAAGGGGATATGTATAGATGGCCAACAGGCACGTGGAAAGATGCTCAATATAACTGTAGGGACATGGATGGACCTAGAGATTATCATACTAAATGAAGCAAGCCAGACAGAGAAAGACAGATATTGTATGACTTCATTTATATGTGTAATCTAAAAAAAAAAAAATGATACAAATGAACTTACACAGAACTTTTGTACAAAACAGAAACAAATTTATAGTTTCTAGGTCTGTAACCCCACAGATATAGAAAATAAACTTACAGTTACCAAAAAGAAAAGGAGGAGAGGGATAAATTAACAGTTTAGGATTAACATATACACACTACCATATACGAAATAAGTAACCAACAAGGACCTACTGTATATTCTGTATAGCTTTACTCAGTATTGTGTAATAACCTATAAGGGAAAAAAATCTTAAAAAATAGAGATATATGTATGTATAACTTAATCATCATTTTACTGTACACCTGAAACCATCAAAACATTGTAAATTAAGTATACTTCAATTAAAAGGTTGAACATGTTTTTAAAAAGAGAGAAGGAAAAGAAATTGTTATTTCATAACATTGTTGAGCTTCCAAATTAAGCCTCACTTAGAATATATTTTTTTAAAACACTTCATTCGTATCCATTCATCTGAATGGATAAGAAAGCTGTGGTACATATACACAATGGAGTATTACTCAGCCACTAAAAAGAATGCATTTGAATCAGTTCTAATGAGGTGGATGAAACTGGAGCCTATCATACAGAGTGAAGTAAGACAGAAAGAAAAATACCAATATAGTTTACAAATGCATATATATGGAATTTAGAAAGATGGTAATGATAATGTATGCCAGACAGCAAAAGAGACACAGATATATAGAACAATCTTTTGGACTCTGTGGGAGAGGGCGAAGGTGGGATGATTTGGGAGAATGGCATTGAAACATGTAAATTATCATATGTCCAGGTTTGATGCATGATACAGGGTGCTCGGGGCTGGTGCACTGGGTCGACCCAGAGGGATGGGATGGGGAGGGAGGAGGAGGGGTGGTTCAGGACAGGGAACACATGTACACCCATGGTGGATTCAAGTCAATGTATGGCAAAGCCAATACAATATTGTCAAGTAAAATAAATAAATAAATAAGTAAAACTAAAACGAAAAAAAAAAAAAAAAAAACACTTCATTCATTTAATCTGATATATGTCCTTTATTATTTAACCTAGTTTTCACTAGGTTACTTAAAAATGGAAGATTTTCAATAGACTCTGGTGTATTTTCTTAGATTAAATTTTATTGAATAAGGGGGTCAAATTTTTATTATGTGTTAACTCTAAACAAAATAGTGTGTTTAATGTAGGTGGTAGCCAGTAGACTGTGTCTCCTTAAAGATTATATTGAGGGAAAGGGGATTCCAAGGTGGCTGGACAAGCAGCCGGACAAGGTAAGAGAATGGTCAGTTACCACGAGTTCTTTGCAGCCTTGGAGAGAATGTAAGCTCCACAGGAGAGAGAAATTCTTCCAGCCTGTGATAAAGAGTCCTTCAGTAGCTATTGCACCAGATAAGTGGATTGATTATGGGTTACCTTCTCAATTATAGTTGTTCCTTTTGAAGCTGTTCTGCTTGTTTCCAGCTTAACCGTCTAGGGACCTGTGGAAGGTAACCAAAGAGCAGATCATTTTCTCTTCTTAAAGCGGAACACTTTTTCTCTTGCAGAGCTCAAAGTCAGCTCCAGCTAGGTAGGGGTGGTGGTGGGTGAAGGATCCCTGGCTCTGCACTCCTAGCTAGAGCCTGAGTAGAACTGAAGATTGCCACAGACCTTGGGAGAATGTGCTGGCCTGGGACTTGGATGTGAGCCTTGCGTAGAGCAGAGGGAGCATGTTTCAAGGAGATGACCTAACCAGAGGCCAAGAAGAGGAGTGTATGGGTGACTCATTCCTCCTGGTGACTGGAGCAGCTCTAAAGCAGGGTCTGCTTCTGTGCAGGCAAAAAAGAGAAAGAATGCCAGATAGGATGAACCTCTTCATCCAGAAGCTTCCAGACTATGAAATCCACTTTCTGGAAAAAGTAGAGCTTTCAAAGACACATGTCATCTATTAAAGCTAGAAGAACCTTAAAAACCAAACTTTTACAGTGTTTATCTCTTGGAATAGTATTTCTTTGGGGTACTAAAAAATTTACATAAAAAGAGAATTTGGTAGGAAATTTCTGGCTAAATATATTCATAAAAGAATTACAAGGTACGATGTTTCCTTACTGCCAAGAGACTCAGGGTCTCATGAATATGCGTGTGAATCTGCTGATTTACTGTGCACTCTCTCTGTACCTTTGTAGACCTTCTCTGCTTTTCTTTTTCTTTTTTTGAAAAGATCATGTCATGGCTGTAGAACACATGGAATATATCAGAAAATATTTCTTAGTCACAAAAACTGGTTTCTTACATAAGACAGACTCAACTTTTATATGTTTTTCTAATTATAGTCTTTGAGTACTAAAAAATAATGTTGAAATTTCATGAGCAAATTGTCATAAATTGCAGTTTTAAGAAGGAGTAGTATGAAACACTCCATAAATGATATACAGCTATCTTTTCATCTCTCTGAAACTTTTGGAGTGAGTTTGTGACATCCTGGAAGGTTGGAATCTCAGATTATATTTTAATAAATATTAAAAAGTAAATTTCAAATAGTTGAGTATTTTTCATAGTTTAGTGAGGGGAAAAAATGATGAAATGTATAGGAAGAGTTATTTTGCTGGTCAACCAGGAAACTATAAAAACTTGTCATTTTTAGCATGCATAATTATAAACTGCAATTCTAAAAATCTAATTAAGTGGCAACTAAATAAGGACAATTGCAATTTTAAATTTAAATTTACTGAGTTTTAAGCAAGAGCATTTCACATAAATGTTTGAATACAGAATAATGATGTCAAACCACAATTAAAATCTTGACATGTTATTAAGTATCAAGAAACACAGAGAATGAAATTCAAGTGGATAAAGTATTTTTGCATATAAATAGGAAAATCAAATGCCTTAGGTAAAGAATGAATAATGGTTTGTTAATTATTAAATCATAATAAACTAGAGTCATGAAAGTTTTTGTTTTTTTTTTTTTTCAATATAAGTTTGACTGAAACAATGCAATCCTTCTTTGGGAATGATGAAGGCAGTCTAATGATGGATGACCCTGTTTCATGTTTCAGACCAGACCTGAGCATTCAGCAGTTAAACTCAGCTCACAAAGTTTGTCATCTACACAGTTTGGCCTCTCGGATCAGAAAGACTGACCAGATTTTGAGGAAGAAGGGGCTCACCAAGGTAGAACAGGGAAGTTGAATGTTCTACTAGGTCCTGAGGATCATAGGGAGATGCCATGGAGAACTGAGGAGAAACCTACCATGCACATCACAGACCTCTTGTGGAGCTGACGTCATGTTGGATTTGAGAAGCTGGGAAAAAGGTAACTTGGTGGAGACAGGCAGTGATATTTCTTTAACAACTTCAGGAAAACTCTTAGGTTTCTTTATCCTGGGGCCTTCAGCCACCCCATTCACCCGGCTTTGCTGCCAGCATATAACACTTCAATCTTCAAGGCTTTTGAAGACATGTGTGAGATAACTTCCCTTCAAGACTTATCAAGCAGTCCTGTCTATGTGACCTCAGAAGCAAAGGAAGTAAGCAGCCACTTTACCTGCAGGAACATGTTCTGTTCTAAACTCCTTACTATGTCTTTGCTTTGCCACCTGATTGGTACAAGTATTTCTTGACCTATTATAAAAATACTTCTGTAAAAAAAGAGAGAAGTGTGATGATGGTACATTTATAAATGTGTCTTTATTTATTTATTTTTAAAGCAGTTTCTCTTTTTTATTTTGTTGTTATTTATTTTTGGCTGCACTGGGTCTTTATTGTGTGCATGGGCTCCTCTTTGTGGTGGCCTCTTTTGAACTGTGGTGTTGGAGAAGACTCTTGAGAGTCCCTTGGACTGCAGGGAGATCCAACCAGTCCATTCTGAAGGAGATCAACCCTGGGATTTCTTTGGAAGGGATGATGCTAAAACTGAAGCTCCAGTACTTTGGCCACCTCATGCGAAGAGTTGACTCATTGGAAAAGACCCTGATGCTGGGAGGGATTGGGGGCAGGAAGAGAAGGGGATGACAGAGGATGAGATGGCTGGATGGCATCACAGACTCGATGGATGAGAGTCTGAGTGAACTCCGGGAGTTGGTGATGGACAGGGAGGCCTGGTGTGCTGCGATTCATGGGGTCACAGAGAGTCAGACACAACTGAGCAACTAAACTGAACTCTTTTTGCAGAGCATGGGCTCTAGGGTGTGGACTCAGTAGTTGTGACATACACAGGCTTAGGTGCCCTGCAGCATGTGGAATCTTCCAGGACCAAGAATCAAACCCACGTCCCCTGTATTGGCGGGCAGACTCCAAATCGCTGGACCACCGGGAAGTCTAAAACCTCTTGTATTTAAAAGAGCTTCCCAGGTTGCTTTAGGGTAAAGAATCTACCTGCCAATGCAGGAGACATACAAGATACGGGTTCGATCCTTGGGTTGGGAAGGTCCCCTGGAGGAGGGCATGGCAACCCACTCCAGTATTCTTGCCTGGAGAATCCCATGGACAGAGGAGCCTGGCAGGCTGCAGTCCATGGGGTCTCAGGACACGATTGAAGCAACTAAGCAGCATGCTGGCACCTGTTAGAGGCAAATTTACAACCAAGCTGACGATGCATCAGTTTTGAGAGCTTGGAGTCTTCAGTAAGTGTTCAAACTATGTATTTTGTTTCATTCTGTTGAACAGAGCCTCCACAAAGTCAAGAACGGTCCCTTACTTCTCCTCTGATGTGCAAAGAAACCTGACATTTTATATTTTATGTATCTCATATCATCTTAACTCCCCAGTCTTTGGGTAACTGATTTTTTTTTTTTTTTAAAGTTGCCAAACTGTGATGTCTCAATCTCTTCTGATATGTGCATCTCCTTTCCAGATAACTTGGTCACTTATGTCTCTTTTGAGTAAATGTTTAGTTTTCAGGGATCTTTCCAACTCCAAAACTTCTCCACTTCAAGATGAAAATCTCTCTCTCCCCCCACATATGGAGTAGTGTACTTGACCTCATGGTGTGTGTGTAAGGAGTTGGGGGTGGAGGAAGGAGAATAGAGAGTCACTCAGTCCTGTCAGACTCTTTGTGACCCCATGGACTGTAGCCCACCAGACTCCTCTGTCCATGGGATTCTCCAGGCAACAATACTGGAGTGGGTTGCCGTTTCCTTCTCCAGGGGATCTTCCCATCCCAGGGATCAAACCCAGGTCTCTTGCATTGCAGGCAGACGCTTTACCATCTGAGCCACCAGAAAAGTGGCTTAGAACAATAGAATCTGTATATTATCTTTTCCTTCTCTGTTGATCTCTATGTCAATTGTTTTAGCTAGTCTGGAGCTAGAGATCGTATAAATTGTTTCTTATATCAGTCAGGGCCTGGTAGGTTTTCAACTTATTAATGGTATCAATCTCTATGTCTGTAAACAACATTATCTTCATTCCGAATTTTAGCCCCAGCTTCTGGAGCTTACCTCTTACCATGTGACTGAAGAGCAAGTCTTGACTCTTGACTTACTTATCCCTTCCTTGTCTCCCACAAACCAGGCAGAAAAAATGTAGTCATATTCGCCTCACTACACGTGGGAGGAGGACTTCCCTGGTGACTCAGATGGTAAATCATCTGCCTACAATTCGGGAGACCTGAGTTCGATCCCTGGATCAGGAAGATCCCCTGGAGAAGGAAATGGCACCCCACTCCAGGATTCTTGCCTGGAGAATCCCATAGATGGAGGAGCCTGGTGGGCTACAGTCCATGGGGTCCCAAAGAGTCAGACACGACTAATTTGTTTTGTGTATATACATAGTGGGAATTTTTTAGAATCTGGAAACTTCTTTCACCCGTTTCATAAATCCTCTCTTTCAAGATCATTTTCTCAGTAGGATCACAAAAAAAATCATCTTTGAGATTAAATCAGAACAATGATCTGTTTGCAATGGTTGTATCTGCCAAATCTTGAAGGGAGTATATGGCATTCAAATACTGTGTGGTGAGCCACAAGTCACCACATGGTATTAAATAGAAATCTGAAGAATTTTTCAAGGTAATTTTTATCTCCAGGTAGAGCCAATACTGAGTGAAATTTTTATGAGTTTTGAAGCTTACTGATCAATAATAAAAATGATCTCTGTGAAGCTTTCTCCACTTACAGAATACCGTTCTCAATATAAGGGCTTCCCAGGTGGCACAGTGGTAAAAAACATCCATCTGCCAATGCAGGAGACACAAGAGACGTGGCTTCAATCTCTGGGTCAGGTACATCCCCCGGAGGAGGAAATGATGACCCAATCTAGTATTCTTGACTGGAAAATCCCATGAACAGAGGAGCCTGGCTCTCTGCAGTCCATGAGGTTGCAAAATTGAGCATACATCCCCCTTCCCCCCCCCCCACCCAAAAACACATTCTCAATAGATCTTTAGATACTTAAAATGTCTGTTAGGCAGAGAAGATATGGATCATGGTCTTTATATAAGAGCAAACTAAGTCTTAGAAATTTTTTTTAAGTGGAAGACCTTGATGAATCCATTTCAAGTTCCCTGGCTTAGAATCTTCTTTTCATTATGAGGAACAATTGCAGTAGGAGAAACAACATGCACATATCTAAGTGTAATACAAGGTACGACGTACTAAAATATGTAGGAAAAGTGGATACAGTGTGGCAGCAATTTAGAGAAGGGAGGAAAACATTGTTTTTGCCTGATGGACCAAAGCGGTATTTGAATTGAGCTCTGCAGAAAAGGAGGTTAGCTCGGGAATGTAACAATGAATGATCGTCACAGACATCTATTAATGTAACATACTATGCTGACTGGATTTAGAAAGCAAGGATATACAGCACAGAAAAAGCAATTGTATGGATTTAACATTAATTTAAAAAACTAATAGCAAACTGAAAATGCAAGATACCCTCCTTAATTGAGTAGTGGGTGCCTTTCAAAAACCTATATCAAATTTAATAATAAAATTAAGTAATCATTATATTTAATGGTAAAACTTCGAAAGCATTCCAGTTAAATCAGAAACATGGCAGAAAGGTCTTCCATGGCCCAGAGTGAGACGAGGCCAGTAAAGACAAGGCCAACATTTACACAATCCTCTGAGGCAGTGACCCTTTAAAATTCACACCTAGACCTAATGCTAGATATTCTAAACGATAAAATGGAAGACCTGTAATTAGTGAGATGACTCTAAATAAGGCACATGAGTACAGAGAGAGACAAAGTTATCTGGATCACTGCTGTACAGTAAGAAATTAATATAACACTGCAAATCAACCTCAATAAATATTTTTTAAAAGAACAGTTTTCTTCACCATCCAAATTAGTGCACATACTCTTTCCTTCTCCATACTCTTGTGCTCTGACTCCATCTAATAAATCACTCTGTGCATTTAGGGAGCTTTCTCAGCAGTTCGTGGTTGAGAGTGTCCTCTGTCAGGAATCTGCCTTCTGTGACAAGGGGTCCTATGCAATTCCATACTTGGTGCCACCTGTCACCACTGATATTGCTTCCTGCTGCTACCAATTTACAGACACCAGATGCAACTACTCTTGAGGCTCCTTTTATCGAGTGAAGCGTCTGGGCACTGGGTCCTGTGACTGCCTCCACGTGTATATCCCCTAGGTGTGTCAAAACGGCACTCGACTTGGACCTACATCAGAGCAGTCGGCATACAGGAACTGTATTTGTGAGCGTATTACACTCCTCATTGTGTATGATGTCTCCTCAATATCTTCCTGAGCTTTTAGAAGAATTTTTTTCATAGGCTTTATACTTAAGCCCTACTATTTCTGGGATTCAGTCCTGTGCCCATGACAGATGGATCAGAGGACATATTTGAGGGACAGATACCATGCAGTGCTTTGAATTGCCCTTCTCTCTTATGAGCGGCTTTCTCATTGTGCACAATTATGAGTTGGCCCTCTTAAGGTAAATTCTTCTGAAGGATTCTTTGCCCCTCATGCAAAAAGTACTTCTGGCCTATCCATCTCAGTCAATCTGCCAGACATGTTGTGCCACGGTTAAACACATCTTAGACTCCACTGAGAAAGTGTATAAATTCTAGTCTTATAAGAAATCCTTTCATCAATTATTAAGCTTGACAAGAAGGTATTTATTATATATATACTATATTAGTTATATATTAGTTAAATATATATATTATATATAATATTAGTTAATGCTAATGAAATACAGACTAAATTCTCAAGCTTTTATTAATGAAAAGATACAAAAGGGTACTTCAGCCTTTCTAGTACTTCATCTAGTCACCTATCTTTAGGGGCCAAATATGTAGCAATAATAATATAATATCTACTAGTTAAATTTCATGAAAAAGTAACAGCAGTGGGTAAAATACCAATACTTTGTACCAGGGTGTACATATATGTCAGTAGCCTGGACTTTGATAAAGAGATGGGATTAAGAAATTCCTAAATGAGTCTTTTAGGAAATCCCCTTGGAAAGAAAAGTTCTTATATTTCACAGCCGAGATTTTTATGGTTGAAACCATGGGCTTTAGAGAAAGACTTGAGTTTGAAGTCTTTTTTTTGTTTTGTTTTTAATGACTCTGTAATCATCCATAATTACTTAAATTCTCCCACTCTCCAATTTGCCTTAAAATTGGACTTATAATTTCACAGAGGATTTTTTAATCAAGATTTAGTAAGATAATGTCTTTGTGTGCTTAGCATAGTCACTAGCCTATAGAAAATACTCAACTAACAGTCATTGTTTTTATTTTTAAAAAATTTTTCAAAGAGTTCTTCCCAACTTCCTTGGAACCTGCTTTGGATTTTACTCTATTATCTGTAAAAATTGAGATGTATAAATTATTAAAGATATTAAGCATTACCCATTCTTTTTTTATTCATTTCTCTGATTTATATGAAGTAAAACTTGCTGGAAGCTGATTTGGTCACACTAAAACAATATGTAATCTTTTCAAGTTTTCTTAGAAGGATTCCTTATCTTGTGGGTTCTCAAATACACCTTTCATATGTGCAAAATGAAGTAGACAATGTGCAGCTTTAAATCAATTAGAAGAAACATGAAGACCTAAATTTTAAAGGAGTACAACAAAGTCCTATACCATACGCTGGATTTTTCAACTTTGGGTGAAATTATAGCTCATAGCATTTTCAGCAATGCAGCGAAGGCCATGGGGAGTTATAATTAGACAGATACTAAAATGAGGTCAGTATTAAATGTTTCATACTTTCAATGTGTCTGACAATCTTACATAAAGCAGATGTCTCCTAAGAAAGAATTGACATGGATGGCTGGGCTTGGCAAACCACCAGCGCATGAAAAACACACCTTTAAGGACAGCCAAAATCAGCCTCTTTTATCAGTCCCACAGAAATGTGTTTCTGGAGCCAGATTCTCTGGCTCAGAGATTGATTCAGCCGTATTCAAAATAAAGACCGAGATCATGCCCATCAATTTCACTTAATAGCCTTTTACATGACTTTCATTTCTGTGAAGCTGGCTAATTAACAACATGCTTGCAAATCAATTCTCCTTCTCCTCTCTCTTGAGTTCACAGGCGTTCTTGCTCTCATACTCACTAAAATCAGCTCTCCTAACATCTCTTCTGCTGCAGCGATTCAGGCTTGAGGGTAGTACCCCATTGAGATACAGTAGCTGTACTATTAATTTTGTTCTATACTTTCCTCTCTCCGGGAAACAAGCTATTCAATTCGTGAGATCGCTCTGAGGCAGCGTGTTTATGTTGTTGAGCAGATTTATGTAGCGCCTGCATTGAACAACTGACTCTGCTGGCTGGAAATTACTACACTTGCCACAGATATGAATTTTAAATAAAATTGTTTCAAAGCCTATTTAAGTAAATGAAAAGAGCCCTCTCCATTACCCAAATGAATGCTATCTCATGTTTCCATACAGAGTTGTTTCTTTTTTCTTAAATGAAGTGTGATTTTATCTTCATGACAGAGTTTCTGTCATTGTCAAATGCGTCAAATACATTTTTGTTGATTAGGATATTAGTGTACAATGACTGATAGCATTGTACTCTCTAACTCCTTCCAAACAACCATGTTGGGAAACTATAAATGACTCCCAGACCATACTGTAGCTTATAATCTGTTGTCTCAGCCAGTCTAATATTTTTGTGGAAAGAAGTCACTTTTATTCTCAGTTAACCTGCAAGTTTGACTTTTAGTTCCACATAAATGGCATTAATACTTATAGCTCTCCTTTTGAGAACAATTGAGAGCTATTTCCATTACCCATTTTGGAGAGGAATGGGGAATGTAAACTCTAAGATCTGAAACCAGTGTAGTTTTCTTAATTGGATTACCACCTTGAGTTATAAAGGGTCTAGTATAAGTTTGGCATTTTATCATAAAGTCATTGCTTTGCCCTACAGACTATGCTGTTTCAAGTACTAAATATTACCCTTGGTGAATAAATGCCAAACATAATCAAAATACTCATAAGTAGCTAGAATATTGGATAGGTGCAATGAAATTTTCTCTTGTGATTTACCCAAATCTCTGTATGGTTTACATTCTTATAACTAAAAAATAAATTCCTTTCCAGGAATTACTTTAGCAAAGGGTTGCAAGTCATAACATATTAAATAGCAGAAAAACGCCATTAAATCCTAAAAATGTAACTCATCAGGAAAAGAAAGGAATTTAGCCATTTAAAATGACAATAGAAATTTAATTAAGGGCATAATAATAATTCCATATGTAATAATTCACCTAAATTATATAGATTATGTTTTTTTGTAGATGAATTTTGAGACTCAGCAGGTAATGATTAACTGACCTTAGGGGCAACAGTGACGTATGAGGGGAAAGAAACACACTGAAACAATTTTGGTTTAAGACTTGACTTATAGGAAAGAAGAGCCTCAGTCAGTTCAGTTCAGTCGGTCTGTCATGTCTGACTCTTTGTGACCCCATGGACTGCATCATATCAGGCCTCACTGTCCGTCACCAACTCCTGGAGTTTACCCAAACTCATGTCCATTGAGTCAGTGATGCCATCCAACCATCTCATCTTCTGTTGTCCCCTTCTTCTCCCACCCTCAATCTTTCCCAGCATCGGAGTCTTTTCCAATGAGTCAGCTCTTCACATCAGGTGGCCAAAGTACTGGAGTTTCAGCTTCAACATCAGTCTTTTCAATGAACACCCAGAACTGATCTCCTCTAGGATGGACTGGTTGGATCTCCTTGCTGTCCAATGGACTCTCAAGAGTCTTCTCCAACACCACAGTCCAAAAGCATCAATTCTTCAGTGTTCAGCTTTCTTTATAGTCCAACTCTCACATCCATACATGACTACTGGAAAAACCATAGCCTTGACTAGATGGGCCTTTGCTGGCAATGTCTCTGCTTTGTAGTATGCTCTCTAGGTTGGTCATAATTTTCCTTCCAAGGAGCAAGCATCTTTTAATTTCATGGCTACAGTCACCATCTGCAGTGATTTTGGAGCCCCCAAAAATAGTCTGTTTCCACTGTTTCCCCACTATTTGCTATGAAGTGATGGAACCAGATGCCATTATGTTAGTTTTCTGAATGTTGAGCTTTAAGCCAACTTTTTCACTCTCCTCTTTCACTTTCATCAAGAGGCTCTTTAGTTCTTCACTCTCTGCCATAAGCGTGTTGTCATCTGCATATCTGAGGTTATCGATATTTCTACTGACAATCTTGATTCCAGCTTGTTTTCATCCAGCCCAGCGTTTCTCATGATGTACTCTGCATATCAGTTAAATAAGCAGGGTGACAATATACAGCCTTGACATACTCCTTTTCCTATTTGGAACCAGTCTGTTGTTCCATGTCCAGTTCCAACTGTTGCTTCCTGACCTGCATACAGATTTCTTAAGAGGTAGGTCAGGTGGTCTGGTATTCACATCTCTTTCAGTATTTTCCACAGTTTGTTGTGATCCACAAAATCAAAGTCTATACAACCTAAAAAATCATAGGATACCAGGTCAGAGTATACAACAAAAACTCAATGTATGCATATATGAAGTTCACTAATTTCATATAAATGAGGTTTAATATATAATGCTTATAAATTATATGAGATTCAATAAATCCATGTCTCTAACCAGAGGGAATAGAACTGCCTCAAATAGCATTTAATATACATTTTTTTAAAACGCCTTAAATTTTAGCAAAGCAGTAGTACTGGTAAAGACCAGCCTTAGGGAGTAAGTCACTGTGGAATCTTGTTCAAGTTGTTCAGATGAGGTAGGTAAGCATAGTGTTAAAATGACTGATTTTGAAATCTGACAGAGTTTCACATCCCAAATCTGCCACTTAATCAATATATCATCTTAGGCAAAATACTTAACCTCTTGGAATTTGGCAGTTTCACTTGTTAAGACAGGGATAATGATACGTATTTCAAGATATTATTAAAGATTTAGTGAGCTAATCTTGTGAAGTGCTTCATTCAGCTCCAGGAAAAGAGAAAGCATTCAATAAATTCGCATCATCTCAGATGAACTGTAATCTCACAGAAGGCAGGAGGCATGCCTTTGTCTCTTGTATCCTCTATAGGGTTTATCATACTCTCTGGGAAACAGTAGGCCTTTCTCTGCATACTTGGAAATTCTCACATTTCTAATATGCATACTTTCACATAAACTGTTGACTAAATGTGGCTACATTAGAAATTCAGATTTCTCATTTAGAAGATTAGTTCTGTGCCAGCTTTTCTTTTACGGTATTAAACCAAAGTTATTTTGTAGACAACCCAGGAAGCAACATAGAGAAATTTCTCTTAAGTTCTCTCCATTTAAGAAAGGCCAACTACACAGTGAAAAATGAAAAAACTGGGTTCTGTGTACACTACTCAGGTGCTATTTCCTTTTCTTGAGGATAATATCTATACAGAGCTGATGGCTTTTAAAGACATAAACTGTTAGCCAATTTCCTTCCTCTTTCAGTGGTCTGTAAATCGGCTAGCTGTGGAAAAGGTTTGCTCTCAAATGTTCTCACACCTCATGTGGCCATTTAATAAAACACATCCGGCACACAATTGAGATAGCAATACTAGAATTTTATTGAGAGCTGAATTCTGGAAGGATATATGTCTTTATAAGATGCACACATGCAGTGTTTATCTCTGTGCTTATGGCAATTTTCATTTTTTTCTTTAACGTAGGTCAAGTTGTAGAGACAAGAGGAAAACAATTATTTTGCTTTAAACATCTCATTGACAAGAAGTAACAAATTTGATAGTGTGTCCTATCTTGGTGAGCAATGCTCTTTTTGAAGTGTTCCTGGAAAAGAAATATAAAGATTTTTTGACAGCTAATCATTGGTGCCTCTTTGTATCTAATGACAAACCAGCAGTAACAGTCACAAATAAAAGTGATGCAAAATTCAAGTAACTTAAAAATCAGTCCTCTTAGTACTTCTGTGTCACCTTTATCTGTGTATACTATTAAAATCAAAATTTGAGTAGCTAAATGACGTAGACATGGTGCTCTTATTAGATTAATCATTTGACAGATATGACGTCCTAGTAAGTATATTTCAGAATTTCTCTGATTATAAATTGCTTCTCTGATCATGAAATTACTTCAGTATAGTAACATATGAGAAATTTAGATAAGTATAAAGAGGAATGTAAAATTACTCTGAAACCTACTCTTAGAAATGGCCAATATCAGAATTGTCACAGGTGCTTCCACTGTGGAGTCAATAAGTGTGAGCGTATAGGTTTTCCATTCCTCAGAATTATGACTACCCTGTACAAACCATGTGGATTGTGTCTACAAATAATAATTTTGTACAACTTTTGATTATGTTTATTTTCACCTAATAAAATAATTGTGTTCCTAAGGTATTATATAATCTTGCAACAGGTTTTGAAGGTTACAGAGCATTCTGGCCTATGGGAAAACAATAAACATTTTCAGTTCAGTTCAGTCGCTCAGTTGTGTCGGACTCTTTGCAACCCCATGGACTGCAACAGGCCAGGGTTCCCTGTCCATCACCAACTCCCTGAGCCTAGGGAAACTCATGTCCATCAGGGCTCCCTAGAGACTCAGGTGGTAAAGAATCTGCCTGCAGTGCAAGAGACCTGGCTTTGATCCCTGGCTTGGGAAGATCCCCTGGAGGAGGGCATGGCAACCCACTCCAGTATTCTTGCCAGGAGAATCCCCACAGACAGAGGAGCCTGGTGGCCACGGCCCCTTGGGTTGCAAAGACTCGGACACCTGAGTGACTAAGAACAACACAGTATGTCCATCGAGTCATACTGTGACGCCATCCAAGCGTCTCATCCTCTTTCGTCCCCTCCTCCCCCTGCCCTCAGTCTTGCCCGGCACCAGGGTCTTTTCCAATGAGACAATTCTTTGCATCAGGTGGCCAAAGTGTTGGACATCAGCCTCAGCATCAGTCCTTCCAATGAATATTCAAGACTGATTTCCTTTAGGATGGACACGTTTGATCTCCTTTAAGTTCAGCGGACTCTTAAGAACTTTCTCCAACACCATATTTCAAAAGCATCAAGAAAGCTCAGCTTTCTTTTATGGTCCAACTCTCACATTCATACATGGCTACTGGAAAAACCTAGCTTTGACTAGACAGACCTTTGTCGGCAAGGTAATGTCTCTGCTTTTTAATATGCTGTCTAGACTGGCCATAACTTTCCTTCCTAGGAGTAAGTGTCTTTTAATTTCATGGCTGCAGTCACCATCTGCAGTGATTTTGGAGCCCTCAAAAATAAAGTCTGTCATTGTTTACATTTTTTCCCCATCTATTTGCCATAAAGTGATGGGACCAGATGCCATGGTCTTAGTTTTCTGAATGTTGAGTTTTAAGCCAACTTTTTCACTCTCCTCTTTCACTTTAATCAAGAGGCTCTTTATTTCTTCTTTGCAAACAGTTTAACTTTCTGTATTTTCAGGGGCACTTAGATTATTTTCATTTTTACATTATCAAAAATAGCAATGGAATCATTGTACTTATATACAGTCTGAGAACATTTCAGATTATTTCACTAGGACAGATAAGTTAAAGTGGAATCACTAGGTAAACCATGAAGAAATTGTTTCAGATATTTGATATGTATTACCCAACTTACTTCCAAAAAGACAACAAATATATATTTTTATGAGTGACATATTAGAGAAATATTTCACTTATTTCACTTCATTCTTCCCATAGAGTATTTTATAGGCAAAAAATAATATATATTTTTGTTTTAATTTACATATTTTAAGCTTCCAGTGATACTAAATATGTCTGCAACTGTATTGCCCAGTTTATTTCCTAATTGTTAAAATGTTTCTAATGGAATATGGAACTCATATATTAATATTTGAGAATGCTTAAATGTTAAAGGTAATGACTTTAAGAAGGAAACACAATATTTTCCTGTTTGTTTTATCTGTTCTTTAAGGGGTTATTTTCTTACTTTGAATATTATTCTTTAGCAGAAATCTTTTCACTATCATATTTTAAAGGAATATTCTGTTTTAGTATTATTTCATAAATATTCATCTTCACTAATTTCAATTTCTCACAGATTTAACTCAATATAGTAAACTTAATGAATTACTGCTTTGAATATTAAGTTTAAATTTGTCTCTAAATTTTAATTTTGACATAGATGTATAGAACAGTCTTTTGAACTCTGTAGGAGAGGGAGAAGGTGGGATGATTTGGAAGAATGGCATTGAAACATGTATAATATCATATAAGAAACGAATCGCCAGTCCATGTTCGATGCAGGATACAGGATGCTTGGGGCTGGTGTGCTGGGATGACCCAGAGGGATGGTACGGCGAGGGAGGTGGGAAGAGGGTTTAGGATTGGGAACACATATACACTCGTGGGGGATTCATGTTGATGTATGGCGAAACCAATACAATATTGTAAAGTAAAAAAAAAAAAAAAAATGGAAATAGCAAAACATAGACTCTAAACATTTTCATTCAATTTTAAAATTAAATTATGAACATAAATCATTTGCCTGTGACTGATACACTTAAGCACTCAATTCCTGATGCCATTTTTGATGAAAAGATGATAATTTGTGTAACTTCTTTAAATTCTTGCATTCATGTAGCAGGTCTTCTACTTTAGGGGGTTGATGCAAGGAATGTGCCTGAGTATGTTGCAGGATGTTTGCTTTTCTTTAATCTGGAGGTAGTTTGCAGTAGGTCAATTCTTTAATAATGAAAAATATGATAATTCTATTTGCCCTACCAATCTAATTAAGTATATTAATAATTGTTTTTTAAAATTATCATTATTACATTCCAGAAATACACTTTGCATGTTTTTCATGAACTTTTAAAATATTTTTAGACTAAGTCTGCAGTATTTGGTTTAACTTTAAAATCTGCCTTCTTATAGCAACAAGTCTCCAGTTGTCCATCTTAGGGCTTTTCTTGTCATGTTTTGATATGAGGATTTAGGGTAATCATATGTACTAATTTTCTAATATATATGCATGCACGCTTAGCTGCTTCAGTCGTGTCTGACTCTTTGTGACCCCATGGACTGTAGCTGGCCAGGCTCCTCAGTCCATGGGATTTCCCAGGCAAGAATACTAGAGTGGGTGGCCATTTTCTATGTTATACATAATTATATATATTTATTATATGTTTCTTTTTCTAGTTTCTTAAAAATAATTTCTGCATTCATATGAAACCTGCTCCATATTTTTTAATTGAAAAAAATGGTGCCCAGTATCTCATGGCTTCCATATCAGAGTATATTTCAGAGCTACCTGAAGCATTATACTAGGGGTTGTGCCTGATAATTTATGGTTTACCAAGTCTTTTGGTTTACTCTCAAGGGTAGTAGCTCTGTGAACCTGAGCTTCAGAGCCACTAAACAGTTTTCCTTAGTGTTTTTATTTCAGTTGTGTGTGTGTGTGGAAATTGTTGCTAGAAGATCAGGGTTTTTTTCCCACCAACAGAAAAAATTCTGATTACTGATGGAAACTCTGTTTTTCCTTTTGGCTTTGGGAATCCCAGAGGCAAGTTGAAAACTTTATCACAGGAAGTCTTCTCCTGTACTGCCAATTTGACCTCTTTTTCCCTGGCTTGACCCTGCCGTTTTCCTCATGTTGGTTGTCTTCACGTACATGGTGCACTACTTGTTCATTTTAGCTATTTTTATAAGTTACTCTTAAATTAAAAAAGTATTTACATACTGACAAGCTCTATGGAGAAAGAATTTTTTCTGTGTTATTCACCATCACATCCTCAACAGCGTCAACAGAATAGGAACTGACGTACAGAGTGGGCACTCAATACATTTGCTGAATGAATAAACGAGAGAATAAACCAACGGCTGTGCAAAGCTTGCGGCTGCTGTTGTTGAGTCGCCAAGTTGTGTCTGACTCCGCAACCACATTGAATGTAGACTCCTCTGTCCATGGGATTCCTGAGGCAAAAACACTTGGGTGGGTTGCCAGTCCCTTCACCAGAGGACCTTCCCAAACCAGGGACTGAATTCAGGTCTCCCACTTGCAGGCAGATTTTTTTTTTTTTTAACCACTGAGCCACCAGGCAAGCCCATGATATGAGGAAGAAGTTAAGAAAAATACACAAAGATGCTATTCTTAAAAATTAGTGACAATACGGGGATAATCCAGAGAGAGGGAGTGGGGCGGGAGGGTGGAGTGGGGGTCGGGATTGGGAGTTCATGTACACTCATGGCTGATTCATGTCAATGTGTAACAAAACGAATACAGTATTGTAAAGCAAAACAAACTAAAAAATAAAAATTAATTAAAAAAAAATTAGTGACAATAACTCACATTGCCTTGTCACGGATATCTGTGTAGTTACCTCATCTTCTCTGTTTTCTATTTCTAGAATTCTTGTAATTATGGTCAATTGTTTTTGTCTATTTTTTCTCTCTTGGAGCCATCGAGGAAGAGGCTATACTATTTGTCATTATTTAAATCAGTTTTAAATTATGTACGTAGTCTATTAAAGTTGTTTTATTCAAATGTCTTTGTCCAAGACCAATAATTTCCCCTTGAGCATTATCTTTCTTATTGCCTGCTGCTGATGCTGCTGCTAAGTCGCTTCAGTCGTGTCCGACTCTGCGACCCCATAGACGGCAGCCCACCAGGCTCCCCCGTCCCTGAGATTCTCCAGGCAAGAACACTGGAGTGGGTTGCCATGTCCTTCTCCAACGCGTGAAAGTGAAGTCGCTCAGTCGTGTCCGACTCTTCACAACTCCATGGACTGCAGCCTACCAGGCTCCTCCGTCCACGGGATTTTCCAGGCAAAAGTACTGGAGTGGGGTGCCATTGCCTTCTCCTCTTATTGCCTGCTGCTGCTGCTAAGTCACTTTAGTTGTGTCCGACTCTGTGTGACCCCATAGACAGCAGCCCACCAGGCTCCTCTGTCCCTGGGATTCTCCAGGCAAGAACACTGGAGTGGGTTGCCATTTCCTTCTCCAATGCATAAGTGAAAAGAGAAAGTGAAGTCGCTCAGTCGTGTCTGACCCTCAGCGACCCCATGGACTGCAGCCTACGAGGCTCCTCCATCCATGGGATTTTCCAGGCAGGAGTACCGGAGTGGGGTGCCATTGCCTTCTCTGCCTCTTATTGCCTACTAGTATATAAAATAACACAGGCTTATTTTAGCATACAATGAAAAGTTTCTATGGATATTTAGGACAAAATATGAGGTAAAAAAGTGTTGACAGTATAATTTATTGTCCTAACAAGAACACTTTTGAAGGTAAACTGATGAACTATTGAAAATTTAAGCCAGGACAATAGGCCTAAACTAGGATGACCCAGGTCGAACTGAAATGTGAGGTTGCCCTAGTCTAAAGTAGGTTAAGGCACTGAGAACTTCCTTTTGGAGAAAAGATTTTGGCTGTGTTCCTAGGTCCCTGCAATGTAAATTAATGTTCCTTTGCATAAGAGGCTATTAGTGGAAACATTTGTAAATCTGCTGTGACTGTGATGTTTCTAAAGAGAAAGTAGAATACCTCTTATTTGTGTGATTCATTCATATTTGTCATTTAAGCTCAATATGTCAAGTCCTCCTGTTATAGGCACTTCTCAGAATTTTACACCACTGTGAAAAGATGGATTTTTTATTAATTGTTTCGTTAACTTCTCCTCTTCCAAACTATATGTGCTATGAATGCAAGCACTATTTTTTGTTTGTCTGCTATCATATCCTCTGCACCTACAAAATAGTCCCTGAAAAAAACAAGTGTTAAAGAATGTTTAACAAACAAGTAAGTGAATGAATCTCTTTTGTTTTAGCCCCACTGAAAAACTATACAGCAATTATTTCAATTTTCTTGTGAAAATTAATTTTAAAATTTATGAAAGTCTTGGATAGGCAAGTGGAATTAGGGCTCTTGTTTTTTTTTTTTTTTTTTTTTGTCTGCTAACCATTTTCCACCTGAAGTTCCAGTTTCTCCAAGAGAAATTTTGTAGTCTTGTTTTCATGGCATTATTTCACTCATAGATTTCAGGTAACATATAGGAAGATGGGGAGTCACAAAGAGGTCATAAAACCAAAAGATGTACAAAATAAAGGTAAGTCTTTATACAAGGTACTTTTGGCTAAGGGTAGCCATCCTGGTAACTTTTTTTAGAGTGCCTCTAATATGTATACAGATGCATTTTGACTTTTGCATACCAGTAAACTTTTGACAAAGAATTGTTGATGAAGGAAAATGATCATTTATGCAATCAAATAATTTAAAACTTGTATTTTTTTTAGTGTGTGTGTTCATTTTGTCTGACAGAATGGTATTCTACAAAATAGAATTCTAAAGTCAAAATTATCTATCGTAAAAGACACTTAAAACAATCCAGGAAGTCAAACCAAAAGAAATACCTGTAGTTATTTATATGTAAGCCATAATTTGTAGTCTAAGATTTTGCTTACAAGGTACCCAACCAGAAAATAAATTAAAATTCTAACTCTCAATATATTTCTAAGTGGTTATGGCTTGGATAGAACCTATACTAGGTAGGTAGTCATTTTAGCTTTTAATTTCAGTTAAGTTTGTTGTAACGAACATGGCCAGGTATGGTTCTACAAAGTATGAACAGCAATATGAAATTTAAGCCTCAATTCGGTAGGGTCAAGAGTCAAGTAGGGAAAGCAAACATCTAGCAACCTGGTTTACAGGAGACACAACTATCTTGCACCAGAATACTCAGTTCAGTTCAGTAGCTCAATCATGTCCAACTCTCTGCAACCCCATGAATGGCAGCACGCCAGGCCTCCCTGTCCATCACCAACTCCTGGAGTTCACTCAAACTCACATCCACCTAGTCGGTGATGCCATCCAGTCAACTCATTCTCTGTCGTCCCCTTCTTCTCCTGCCCCCAATCCCTCCCAGCATCAGAGTCTTTTCCAACGAGTCAACTATTCACATAAGGTGGACAAAGTACTGGAGTTTCAGCTTTAGCATCATTCCTTCCAAAGAAATCCCTGGGCTGATCTTCAGAATGGACTGGTTGGATCTCCTTGCAGTCCACGGCACTCTCAAGAGTCTTCTCCAACACCACGGTTCTAAAGCATCAATTCTTTGTTGCTCAGCTTTCTTCACAGTCCAACTCTCACATCCATACATGACCACTGAAAAAACCATAGCCATGACTAGACGGATATTTGTTGGCAAAGTAATGTCTCTGCTTTTGAATATGCTATCTAGGTTGGTCATAACTTTTCTTCCAAGGAGTAAGTGTCTTTTAATTGCATGGCTGCAGTCACCATCTGCAGTGATTTTAGAGCACAAAAAATAAAGTCTGACACTGTGTCCACTGTTTCCCCATCTATTTGCCGTGAAGTGACAGGACCGGATGCCATGATCTTCGTTTTCTGAATGTTGAGCTTTAAGCCAACTTTTTCAGTCTCCTCTTACACTTTCATCAAGAGGTTTTTTAATTCCTCTTCACTTTCTGCCATAAGGGTGGTGTCATCTGCATATCTGAGGTTATTGATATTTCTCCCGGCAATCTTGATTCCAGCTTGTGTTTCTTCCAGCCCAGTGTTTCTCATGATGTACTCTGCATAGAAGTTGAATAAGCAGGGTGACAATATACAGCCTTGACGTACTCCTTTTCCTATTTGAAACCAGTCTTTTGTTCCATGTCCAGTTCTAACTGTTGCTTCCTGAGCTGCATATAGGTTTCTCAAGAAGTAGGTCAAGTGGTCTGGTATTCCCATCTCTTTCAAAATTTTCCAGTTTATTGTGATCCACACAGTCAAAGGTTTGGCATAGTCAATAAAGCAGAAATAGATGTTTTTCTGGAACTATCTTGTTTTTTTCTATGATCCAGCGGATGTTGGCAATTTGATCTCTGATTCCTCTACCTTTTCTAAAACCAGCTTGAACATCAGGAAGTTCACGGTTCACATATTGCTGAAGTCTGGCTTGGAGAATTTTGAGCATTACTTTACTAGCATGTGAGATGAGTGCAATTGTGCAGTAGTTTGAGCATTCTCTGGAATTGCCTTTCTTTGAGATTGGAATGAAAACTGACCTTTTCCAGTCCTGTGGCCACTGCTGAGTTTTCCAAATTTGCTGGCATATTGAGTGCAGCACTTTCACAGCATCATCTTTCAGGATTTGAAAGTGCTCAACTGGAATTCCATCACCTCCACTAGCTTTGTTCGTAGTGATGCTTTCTAAGGCCCACTTGACTTCCCATTCCAGGATGTCTGGCTCTAGGTGACTGATGACACCATCATGATTACCTTGGTCATGAAGATCTTTTTTGTTTAGTTCTTCTGTGTATTTTTGCCACCTGTTCTTAATATCTGCTTCTGTTAGATCCATACCATTTCTGTCCTTTATTGAGCTCATCTTTGCATGAAATGTCCCCTTCCTATCTCTAATTTTCTTGAAGAGATCTGTAGTCTTTCCCATTCTGTTGTTTTCCTCTATTTCTTTGCATTGATCACTGAGGAAGGCTTTCTTATCTCTTCTTGCTATTCTTTGAAACTCTGCATTCAGATGCTTATATCTTTCCTTTTCTCCTTTGCTTTTCACCTCTCTTCTTTTCACAGCTATTTGTAAGGCCTCCCTAGACAGCCATTTTGCTTTTTTGCATTTCTTTTCCATGGTAATGTTCTTAATCCCTGTCTCCTTAAAATGTCACGAACCTCTGTCCATATTTCATCAGGCACTCTATCTATCAGATCTAGGCCCTTAAATCTATTTCTCACTTTCACGAAGATTTCACATTATTCTACCCATAAAAGTAAATAGTGTAGGCCACAGATTCTTTCACAGTACTTTATTTAATTTTAATTTTGTCTTGAGCAGCGTCTGGTCTTCTGGCAGAAAATTCAAACCATTTCACTGGCAGCTAGCAGATTATCCCTTGGTGAGTTTGTTGATGGGTTGAGTTTACTTGCACTTTTAACCACTTTTACACTGTGGTGTACACTCTTCTTTCCAGGTATTTTCTATTTTGTATGACTACACATACTGGATTTTGAAAACTCAGTTTTACTAGTGAAACAAAAAACCTAATGAATAATTTATAGTTAACTAATGAAAGCTATTTTATGTAAGGTGTATATCCTCCTTTATGTTATCACTCACATTTTTTTCCTTTTCTGATTTTTCATCTTCAAATTTACAACTTCACTTCTTCCCAAGAAAATTTTTAGTTTTCTCCTATTGGTTACATTTCTCAATTTTTCTGTCTATAACTTTGTAATTTAACTGTGTAAAGCAATTCCCCATGATGTTAAGAGAAAAGCATTAACAAAAAGTATTAAGCAGAGATAATATGGGCTTTTATTGTTTTCTGGATTAGTGTTGTGGCTATCATTATTATTTTATAATGCACAATATTTCTTCCATAACTATGAGGAAATGAAACTATTTTGTTAATAACCAAATCTTACTTAAAAGTGCAGTCAGGCAGCATGGGAAAAAAATGAAAACTGGAATATTCTCAAGTCTGAGTTGAGGCATACTAAGAACAGGACAAATAAATAAATAAAATGATGATTGTTTGGGACTTACTGTGAAACACAATTCTGTGTCTGGATGTTTGGGACCTTCTATACAATTGTCGCTTGTCTTTTTACAAGAATTAGATGAATCAGATATGATCATAAATCATATATCTGAGAGCTAAAATGATGGAATAAAATATTAATACAATAATAGCTTTTAAATGGATTTAATAATTATACTAATAATACATCTATTAACTCTTGGGAGAGGATTCTTTATGGGTCTCGTGCATTTCTTTGCTTCTTGCTTCTACAGATAATAGTTGTCCTTTGCCCTTGTTTACATTCTCAAAAGTGTTGTGTAGGGAAAAGTTTGGAATATAGATACTGTCTTTTAATTTCATGACTGCAGTCACCATCTGCAGTGATTCTGGAGCCCAAGAAAATAAAGTCTGTCATTGTTTCCATTGTTTCCCTATCTATTTGCCATGAAGTGATGGGACCAGATGCCATGATCTTCATTTTTTGAATGCTGAGTTTTAAGCCAGCTTATTTACTCTCTTCTTTCAGTTTCATCACAAGGCTCTTTAGTTTCTCTTTGCTTTCTGCCATAAAGGTGGTGTTACCTGAATATCTAAGATTATTGATATTTCTCTTGGCAATCTTGGTTCTAGCTTGTGTTTCATCTATTCCAGCATTTCTCATAATGTACACGGCATATAAGATAAATAAGCAGAGAAACAACATACAGCCTTGACATACTCCTTTTCCTATTTGGAACCAGTCTGTTGTTCCATGTGCAGTTCTAACTGCTGCTTCCTGACCTGCATACATAATTCTCAGGATGCAGGTAAGGTGGTCTGCTATTCCCATCTCTTTAAGATTCTTCCCAGTTTGTTGTAATTCACACAGTCAAAGGTTTGGTGTAGTCAATGAAGCAGAAGTAGATGTTTTTTCTGGAATTCTCTTACTTTTTCTATGATACAGCAGATGCTGACAATTTGATCTCTGGGTCCTTGTCTTTTGTAAATCCAGCTTGAACATCTGGAAGTTCTCATTTCATGTATTGTTGAAGCCTTGTTTGGAAAATTTTGAGCATTAATTTGCTAGCATGTGAGATGAGTGCAATTGTGTGGTAGTTTGAGCATTTTTTGGCATTGCCTTTCTTTGGGATTGGAATGAAAGCTGACTTTTTCCAGTCATGTGGCCACTCCTGAGTTTTCAATTTTGCTGGCATATTGAGTGCAGCACTTTCACAACATCGTCTTTTAGGATTTGAAATAGCTCAACTGGAATTTCATCACCTCCACTTGCTTTGTTCATAGTGATGCTTCCTAAGGCCCACTTACCTTCCCTTTTCAGGATGTCTGACTCTAGGTAAGTGATCAGACCATAGTGGTTATCTGGGTTATTAAGATATTTTTTGTATGATTCTTCTGTGTATTCTTGCACCTCTTCTTAATATCTTCTGCTTTTGTTAGGTCCATACCATTTCTGTCCTTTATTGTGCCCATCTTTGCATGAAACGTTCCCTTTGTATCTCTAATTTTCTTGAAAAGATCTCTAGTCTTTCCAATTCTATTGTGTTCCTCTAGTACTTTGCAAATTAAAGATGCTTGCTCTTTGGAAGAAAAGCTATGGCAAACCTAGACAGCATATTAAAAAACAGACACACTATTTTACTGACAAAGGTCCATCTAGTAAAAGTTATAGCTTTTCCAGTAGTTATGTATAGTTGTGAGAGTTGGGCTAGAAGGAAAAGTCATCACTGAAAAGTTGATGCTTTAGAACTATGGTATTAGGGAAGATTCTTGAGAGTCCCTTGGACTGCAAGGAGAGCAAACCAGTCAATCCTAAAGGAAATCAGTTCTGAATATTCATTGGAAAGACTGATGCTGAAATTGAAGCTGCAATACTTTTGCCACCTGATGCAAAGAGCTGACTCATTGGAAAAGACCCTGATGCTTGAAAAGATTGATGGCAGGAGGAGAAGGGGAAACAGAGGATGAGATGGCAGGATGGCATCACTGACTCCATGGACATGAGTTTGAGCAATCTTGGGAGTTGGTGATGGACAGCGAAGCCTGGCGTGTTGCAGTCCATGGAACTGCAAAGAGCCTGACATGACTGAGCAACTGAATCGAACTGAGTAGGTATTGTGTCTCCCTCTGAGAAAACAATTGGTTTGGTTTTTCTCCAGTACTATAAAGATCATATCTTCCTCCAAGACAGATATCAGACAGGTTGCTTGCAGCAGATTGTACAAATCTCAAGTTTCTAATGCTCAGTGGTCCTCAGCCATGATAGAAACCCACGGTATGTGTAGCATCCACCCAGGCCCCTCCATGTCACTTTACGGGGCTTTGATGGAAAGAAGAAACGGCATGTGTCATGAATCATCACGCTCTTTGTCTCTGACGTGGGAGATTCTTGTTTTATATCAGCATCCATAAAGCTCTGGCAGGATAATTTGTCAGCTTGTGAGTACATCAGATTTTCAGACCTTTCACAGTTCTGGACATATCCTGGTAAGTAGATTTTAATATTACATACATATCTTAAATGTGTAAACTAAGGAATGATTACCTTAAGTAACTTTCCCAAAGTCTTACAGACAGCAAAGAGAAGAGCTAAGCAAAGACAGCTTGACTCCACAACCCGTTCTTTCAAATATGTCACTACACTTCTGGTCATATTTACTTCTAGCTTCCTTAGTGCCACTAATGGTTTGGGATGACGTGACTATGTCTCTACTCACAAACAATGAGTGAGGTGAAGTCGCTCAATCGTATCCGACTCTTTGCGGCCCCAAGGACTGTAGCCTACCAGGCTCTGAGGAGCCTCTCAGTTCATGGAATTTTCCAGGCAAGAGTACTGGAGTTGGTTGCCATTTCCTTCTCCAACTCACAAACAGTACTATAAGAGATTAGTTTTGACCTGGAATTCCTCAAACAGAAGTCTTAAAAGGTACTTCTCAAGAAATGACACACTCAGATTGCAGCTGTGTCGATGTCTCAGGTGCTCTTTTGTCATCTCTGCTCTGAGTATTTTGCAAGTAACTGACGATATCCACTCTACAGTGATCCAATATCCAAGATCAATAATTTTATGGAGGATTCGATGTCCGCCTGAAAAGAGCAACGCTTTCCTGCTGTGCTTCAGTCCTTCTCACAACTCCCTTCTCTCAAACCCTTCGCCACATTCTCCGAATGTCTCCTCACTGCCGAGCCACTGTCTGCCGAGGACACGTATTGATTTTGCCTCCCGGCACTGATCACCTCTCTTTGTGTAGCTGCTCATTTCCTTGACTCTCTGATCAGGTAGTTTCAGTGAGCCTGACTCTGCTCTCCCTTTTTGGAACCAGGCGTATCATTCAAATCTTGCCCATGAGATTCCCATCCTGCACTGCCCACAGTGATTGATTCAGAAGCAGACAAGTCAACCACCAGGCTTGATCAATCACAGCTAATGGGTATTGACCTTGAAGCTTTTTCCTGAACTATTGGTAGAAAAGCAAACTGGCTAAGTATGCTAGATTTTGGAAGAAAGCCTTGGTCTGCCAGTGGCCATGATGGAACCAAAACGATCTCCTCCCTGAGAACAAAGCCAGCACAAATTAAAGCAGGGCCAAGATATGGAGAGGGAAACATTTCTAATGATACGGTTTGAGCCTCTGGATTCAGCTGTACTATGCTTTTACCTAGAAGTTTAGTTGTTGTTCAGTTGCTCAGTCATGTCAGACTCTGAAATCCCATGGACTGCAGCACTCCAGGCTTCTCTGTTATTCACTGTCTCCAAGACTTTGCTCAAATACATGTTCATTGAGTTGGTGATGCCATCCAACCATCTAATCCTCTGTTATCTCCTTTTCCTCCTGCCCTCAATCTTTTCAAGCATCAGGGTCTTTTCCAATGAGTCAGTTCTTCACATCTAGTGGCCAAATTATTGGAGCTTCAGCTTCAGCAACAATTCTTCCAATGAATATTCAGGGTTGATATCCTCTAGGATAGACTGGTTTGATCTCCTTGCTGTAAGAGACTCTCAAGAGACTCTCATGTCTTCTTCAGAACCACATGTTGAAAGCATCAATTCTTCCACATTCAGCCTTCATTAAGGTCCAACTCTCACATCTGTACATGACTGCTGGAAAAAACATGGTTTTGACTATACAGAACTTTGTTGGCAAAGTGATGTCTCTGTTTTTGAATATGCTGTCAAGGTTTGTAATAACTTTTCTTCCAAGGAGCAAGCATCTTTAATTTCATGGCTGCAGTACCATCTGCAGTGATTTGGAGTCCAAGAAAATAAAACCTGCCTCTCTTTCCATTTTATCCCCATCTGTGTGCCATGAAGTGATGGGACCAGATGCCATGATCTTAGTTTTTTTAATTTGAGTTTTAAGCCAGTTATTTTACTCTCCTCTTTCACCTTCACTGAGAGACTCTTTAGTTTCTCTTTGCTTTCTGCCATTAGGGTGGTATCATCTGTATATCTGAGGTTGTTGTTATTTCTCCTGGCAATCTTGAATACAGCTTGTGCTTCATCCAGCCCAGCATTTTGTGTGATGTCCTCTGCATATAAATTAAATGAGCAGAGTGACAATAAACAGCCTTGACGTACACCTTTCTCAACTTTGAACTAGTCTGTTCTTTCATATCTGGTTCTAACTGTTGCTTCTTAACCTGAGTACAAGTTTTCCAGAGGCAGGTAAGGTCACTTGGTATTCCCAGCTGTTTAAGAATTTTCTACAGTTTGTTGTAATTCACACAGTCAAAGGCTTTAGTGTAGTTAACAAAGTAGATATTTTTCTGGAATTCTTTTGCTTTTTTCTATGATCCAACAGACATTGGCAATTTGATATCTGGTTCCTCTTCCTTTTCTAAATCTAGCTTGTACATCTGGAAGTTCTTGGTGCACATACTGATGAAGCCTAGCTTAAAAGATTTTGAGCATTACCTTCCTAGCACGTGAAGTAAAATGAGAGCAATTGTGTGGTAGTTTGAACATTCTTTGTCATTGCCCTTTTTGGGGATTATAATTAAAACTGACCTTTTCTAGTCCTGAGGCCACTGCTGAGTATTCCAAATTTACTGGCATATTGAGTGTGGCACTTTAACAACATCAACTTGTAGGATCTGAAAGAGCTCAGCTGGAATGCCATCACTTACTCTACCTTTGTTCATAGCAATGCTTCCCAAGGCCCACTTGACTTCACACTCCATGATATCTTGCTCTAGGTCAGTGACCACACCATCATGGTTACTTACCCAGGTCATTAAGACCTTTTCTGTATAGTTCTTTTGTATATTCTGCCACCTCTTCTTAATATCTTCTGCTTCTGTTACATCCTTACAATCTCTGTCCTTTACTGTGCTGTCTCTTATGTTGTTGAAAGAGAGCGTTTGCCATGACCAGTGCATTCTCTCGGCAAAACTCTGTTTGCCTTTGCTCTGTTTCATTTTGTACTCCAAGGCCAAACTTGCCTGTTACTCCAGGTATTTATTGGCTTCCTACTTTTGCATTCCAGTCCTCTATTATGAAAAGGACATCTTCTTTGGAGTTAATTCTAGAAGGTATGTAGGTCTTCATAGAACTGTTCAACTTTAGCTTCCTTGGCATTAGTGTTTGGGGCATAGACTAGCATTACTGTGATGTTGAATGGTTTGCCTTGGAATCAAACCGAGATCATTCTGTCATTTTGGAGACAGCACCAAAGTACTGCATTTCATGCTCTTTTGTTGACTATGAGGTATACTCCTTTTCTTCTACGTGTTCTTGCCCACAGTAGTACATATAACAGTCATCTGAATTAAATTCACCCATTCCCATCCATTTTGGTTCACTGATTCCTAAAATGTCGATGCTCACTTTGCTATCTCCTCTTTGACCATGTCCCATTTACCTTACTCCATATACCTAACATTCCAGGTTCCTATGCAGTATTGTTCTTATGGTTGTTTAGTTGCTAAGTCATTTCCAACTCTTGCAACCCCATGGACTGTAGCCTGCCAGGCTCCTCTGTCCATGGGATTCTCCAGGCAAGAGTACTCAACTGGGTTCCCACTTTCATCTCCAGGGAATCTTCCCAATCTAGGAATCGAACCCAGGTCTGCTGGCTGCAGGCAGATTCTTTACCTACTGAGCATTGGACTTTGCTTTCACCACCAGGCACATCCCAGATGGGCATCATTTCTGCTTTGGCTCAGCTTCTTTATTCTTTCTGGAGCTATTTCTCTGCGTTTCCCCAGTAGCATATTCAACATGTACTGATCTTGGGGGCTCATCTTTCAGTTTCCCATCTTATTGCCTTTTCATACTGTTCATGGAGTTCTAAGGCAAGAATGCTGACGTGGTTTGCCCTTCCCTTCTCCAGTGACCCACACTTTGTCAGAACTCTCCACCATGAACTGTCATCTTGGTGGCCCTGCACGGTATGGCTCATAGTTTCGCTGAATATCCCTAGACATTTTAGTTTTGTTATATGACGATGCCCCCTCCACACAATTTTTCCCTTAAGCTTCTTTGACTTGGAACATTGTTAATTGCAATAATTTTCAGATTTTCCTGTGCTCCTACTTCTTGCACTTATAAAATAATATATTGTACATTTAATTTCTCTCACTTTATCTTGTTAATATTTCCACCACTTTTTCACTTCCCATTTAAAAATATTCCTAAAGACTATTTACTCTTGAAACATGAAAACTAGCAGAAATCTTTATTATGTTTAACTGTTTAATATTCATTCACACTTGGGTCAAAGCAATGGACAGTTTTTCATGAATCAGTAAATGATATAAGAATAATTATGCAGGACAGTGAACTGATGAAAGAGTTGGTTGAAATATTAATGAATGTGGTAAAACCTTGAATTTATTAAACATTTATCACTGTGCTTTAAATACTAGCATACATCTTGATCTTATTTTTTTTAGAAAACAATAAACAATTTGATTGTATACTCAGTTTTGCATTGACAAACAATGTGTCAACATTTCAACATACTGCTTAAAGGCTTATTCTCCTATTCAGTCCCACATGAAAGAAAAAGATTTCAATACTTATTTTTTTCTATCAACTGTCACACATTTCTTCCTGGTTACCAGAAATGTTCATGTAGGTGCTTCTTATCTAGCCTGAAAATAATCTCTCACATTTGGATAGCATAGCATCTTTGGAGTTTGAACTAGACAATATACATTCTCTCTTTTGGTTTATATGACTGTTATGTAAAACAGATAGACACTTAAGATCTTTATTTTGCATCTGAGACAAATGAGTCATATATTTAAATCTAGATCTTTAGTTGTTTAGTCCAACACACCTTTAACCACAATACAAATAGAAAAACGGAGTTGTAGCTAAAATATAAATATTCTCATTTAAACATTAAATCTAACCCATTCCATTGACATCATCATATCCTCAGGGTATAGAGCCAAGGACAGGATCAGAGGTGCCATACTGCACGACAGGACAAGAAATTAAAATGCACAGAGTCACTCAGTTACTGAGTGTTCAAATACAGGGAGCATGTTAATATCAGGCACTGTTTTGGGATGATGTCTCAGTGATAAGTAAGTCTATTTTTAAAGGTTATCTTGTTTTACATGTCTCTCTTTATTGTATCAACTGAAAAACAATCTATGCTGCTGTTCAATTATTGCAGGTGTATGAGCCTAACTCAAAGGCTAGTGAACTAGAGGATCAAGACAAGACCATATAGGATGTACACATGAATATGTCCTAGGGTAAAGTGAAACAATACGAATAATGTATAACCTTCTCTGAGTACAAAATCAGGTCAGAAACAAAAACATGCTCAGTTTTGGCACCTATTTGGGTGGATGAAGTGTTAACCTCTCAGGTGATAGACACATTTTCACCCGAACTTTTGATGACTTCAGGCTGCATTTTAAAGGTATGTTAAGCACAATCTTTCCACTTGATAAACTAGAAAAGGAACAGAATAGGTAAGTATAGCAACATATTAAAACAAAATGTCAGTTTTCAACTACAAACAAAGGCTTGCTACCACCTTAGGCCCTCCAACCTTCCAAATGATGCCAATTAAGTTCACCCTCCCTGCTGAGCTCTGAAAAGGAGAGGCAACATGGGGATCAAAATTAAAACATTTAATTACTTTATGGTTTAAATGCAAACTATCTGTGGAAAACAGCAGGCCAATCTTTATTCCCTCCACTCAACAGAAGTCACTTTGGTCCCTGGACAGCTCCACTAATCTTTTGAGTTTAAATACTTTTCAGTCGCCTTGCATTCTCCTTCAAACATCTTGACTGTCTCTTGGAAAGGACTACGCACTTGGTTACTATTTAACCACTTATCTATTGAAGTAAATGCCTGAGAATTAAAGCTCCTAGGGCTGGCAGATGAGGTTTCACAAAGAGTAAGTATTGTAACACATCTGGAAATTAAGGGCTGGGGGAAAATGAGTCTGGAATAAGTTTCCAAAAACACTTCTTGTAACTTGTAGAACTGCCATTATAGAAAGAAGTGTTTTAGTGGAGTCAAATTTATATTTCATGAACAACATTATGGTCCTTCTGAAATCTCAGTCATGTACCCCAATGTCATTAGCAGAGAGCCAAGGTTTAAAATAAACCAGGGTAACTGTAGAAAAATGACTGAGAAAAAGTTTCAAAATATTTTTTATAGATTTTAAATTTGTGTATCTCATTTGCTTCTTATTCTTTTATCTTGTTTGATTAGAAAACACTTTTTGTTTCCTGATGTTTTCAACATTTATTTTATAAGTTTTTTTTTTTTACTTACAGAAATGCTTTGAGTCAAGAAACTATCTGTCTTGCAAATAATGAAAATGTACAAATGCTATCTTGGCTTTCAGTTGAGGTCACACAATTAATTAATGCAGAACCAGAACTAGAACATAAATTTTCATAGATCATAGCCTAAGACTTTTCTATTAGAAAAATGGAACTTCTTAAACATTGAATTATATATATAAAATATAAATATATAAAAGGAATTCTAGTTGCTGAGACTAGGAAGGCTCTTTTCAGATGTTCTGATAATACTCCTATGAGGAAAGAAATTTGTTCTGATTTTAAAACTATGCATGGATAAATTGCGACACAACCACTTATCATAATGAACAATCAATCACATGTATGTAGAAGTCCAGGTTAGTTGGAAAGGTGGAATGATGGGGAAATTGGGGAGGCAATGTATTTCTTCAAAACTCCCAAACTTGCTTCTTTTCCAAATTGTCTCTGATCACTGTAATTTGTGTTGAGAAGGGTCAGCGACAAAGCATCAAAGATCACAGCACAAAGGTGAAGTGATTCACCCTGCTTTAAAAATCTTAGTATAGAACTCTGAGATCTTCTAATTAAAGAACCAAGATAGGCATCTACTCGCCTTCACTTTGACATCTTCAAATTTAAAGCAATTCAAGTCTCACTCCCACACTCAGGTTAATTCTCACTAGAAGAAATGATTCTGACAGTTTCAAAAAGTCACGTTAAGCTCCTATAAGGAAAAAATAAAGAGTAAAACTTTCTTCTCTTACTAATAGATGTGTCTTCCAGTTAAGATTTCCCGAGAGCTCTGAGACTTGGGTCAGAACAATGTGCAGCAATGGGTTCATGCCTCAGGCCGAGAATCAGAGGTGTGTATGTAGCCACCTCCAGTCCTACTGCTAATCATTCATGTGATCATGAGAGAAGTACTTACATATCTCTGGAATGTAGTTCCTTCTTCTATGATTGAATACTAATACTTAAAATTCTGGGATGTCCAGATGTTAGTAGTGAGCTAAAGAGTGCCCCCTCCCCCAAAAGATACCCAAAGATATGTCCTTGTTCTAATCACCAGCAACTATGAATACTTTATTTAAGAAAACAAAGGATCTTTGCAGATGTAATCAACTTACAGAGCTTAAGAGGAAGACATAGGCCTGGGTTTCTCTGGGTGGGCTCTAAATCTAATGACAACTGTCCTTATAGGAAGCATATAGAAAAAAGGAACAGATTTCTTTCATCAGTGTCTTATTCTTTCTGTATACAGCTCTTCTGTCTCCTTGGGTAGGTTTATTCCTAGATATGTTTTGTTAGTATTGTTGCAATGGTAAATGGGGTTGATTCATTAATTTCTCTTTCTGATTTTTCATTGTTAGTGTATACAAATGCAAGTGATCTCTGTGTATTGATTTTCTATTCTGTGACTTTGCTAAACTCACTGATTAGAATTAGTAATTTTCTGATAGTATCTTTAGGGTTTTCTGTGTATAGTATCATGTCATCTGCAAACAGTTAGGCTTTACTTCTTCTTTTCCAATCTGGATTCCTCTTATTTCTTTTTCTTTTCTAATTGCCATAGCTAGGACTTCCAAAACTATGTTGAATAATAGTGTTGAGAGTGGGCACTCTTGTCCTATTCCGATTTTAGAGGGAATGCTTTTAGTTTTCCATGTTTTTGAGAAATCAGTATTGGAGAATCAATACTGTGAAAATGACTATACTACCAAATATAATCAACAGATTCAGTGCAATCTCTATCAAATTGCCAATGGCATTTTTCACAGAACTAGAACAACAGCAACAACGAAAACTCTCACAATTTATATGGAAACACAAAAACCCCAAATAGCCAAAGAAGTCTTGAGAACAAAGAATGGAGCTGGAGGAATCAACTTTCCTGACTTACGACTATACTACAAAGCTACATTTATCAAAACAGTATGGTACTGGCACACAAACAGAAATATAGACCAATGGAATAAGATAGAAAGCCCAGAGATAAATCCATGCACCTACGGGTATCTCATTTTTGACCGAAGAGGCAAGAATATAAAATAGGGCAAAGATAGTCTTTTCAGTAAGTGCTACTGGGAAAACTGGACAGTTACATATAAAAGAATGAAATCAGAACACTTCCTAACATAAACTCAAAATGGATTAAACACCTAAATGTAAGACCAAAAACTATACAACTCTTAGAGGAAAACATAGGCAGAACACTCTATGACATAAATCACAGCAAGATCCTCTATGATCCTCTATGACCTCCTAGAGTAATGGAAACAAAAACAAAAATAAACAAATGGGACCTAATTAATTTAAAAGCTTTTGCACAGCAAAAGAAACTAGAAACAAGGTGAAAAGACAACCCTCAGAATGACAGAAAAAATGGCAAATGAAACAACTGAAAAAGGATTAATTTCCAAAATATACAAGCAGCTCACGCAAGTCAATAACAGAAAAAACAAACAGCCCAATCAGAAAGTGGGCAAAAGACCTATACAGACATTTCTCCAAAGAAGACATACAGATGGGTAATGAACACATGAAAAGATGCTCATCAATGCTTATTATCAAAGCATGCATATCAAAACTGCAATGAGATATATTCTCACTCTGGTTAGAATGGCCATCATCAAAAAGTTTACAAACAATAAACGCTGAAAGGGTGTGGAGAAAAGGGAACTCTCTTTCATTGTTGGTGGGAATGTAAACTGATACAAATGCTATGGAAGACAGTATGGAGATTCCTTAAAAAGCTAGGAGTAAAACCACCATATGACCCAGCAATCCCATTGCTAGGCATACACCTTGAGGAAACCAAAATTGAAAAAGCACATGCACCCCAATGACCATTGCAACACTATTTACAATAGCTTAGACATGGAAGCAACCTAGATGCCCTTTAACAGATGAATGGATGAGAAAGTGTGGTACATATGTACAATGGAATATTACTCAGTCATAAAAAGGAATGCATCTGAGTCAGTTCTAATGAGGTATTTGAATCTAGAGACTATTATACAGAGTGAAGTATGTCAAAAAGAGAAAAACAAATATCATATGCTAACACATATATATATAGAATCTAGAAAAATAGTACTGATAAAATTATTTGCAGGGCGACAATGGAGACACAGACATGAGATCAGACTTATGGACATGGAGGGGCAAAAAGGAGGAAGGAGAGGGTGGGATTTATGGAGAAAGTAACATGGAAACATATATTACCATATGAAATAGATAGCCAATGGGAATTTGCTTTGTGACTCAAGGAACTCAAACCTGGGCTCTGTAAAAATCTAGATGGGTGGGATGGTGATGGAGGTGGGAGGGAGTTTTAGGGAAGGAACACAGGTATACCTATGACTGATTCATGTTGAGGTTTGGCAGAAACCAACACAAAACTACAAAGCAATTTTTCTTAGTTAAAATGATTTAAAAAAAAAAAGGCCAGCTATGCAACAATGGAAAGAAAGATTGGAATGAAGTGACCACAAGCCAATGGACACCTGGAGCAACCAAACTTGGAAGGGCAGGGAATGTATGCCACCTAGAGCGCTGACCTGTTGATGCTGGACTTCCGGCTGTCAGAAATTTATCAGAGAGTATAAATTTCTGTTCTAAGCCAACTAATTTATTGTAACTTGCTGCAGCAGCTAAAGGAAACTAATAGAGCATTAATGAGATCATTGTGAAGAATATACTTAATATATGATCTACAACATAAATGTTATTGGTAAATAGAAGCTATTATTATGCAAACTTTGAGCTGTGTAAAACCTAGAGTGACTGTTAGAAGATACGTATACTTAAGAGAAGGACTGTTCTTTTATTGAGCACTTCTTGCATACCATGTGTTTTCTTAGGTGTAAGTACACATTATATATTTTCTCCTTCTAGCTAAAATGAAAGTAAATATTATGATTTCTTTTGATAGGTGAAGATACTGAGACTCAGAAAAGTGAAATGGTTTACCCATGCTTTAATAAAAAGTAGGAGAAATCAAATTCAGGTCTTTCTGTGGGACAAGTATTTACTTTCCTTTTCCATGTTGCTTCCATGAGACCCAGGATGCAGGCATAATGAGTGGGCTTTGGGGGAAGAGAGTAAGCTGAAACCAGCAACTTGTGCAATAGTTTGTCAGGCTCGGACCTATGCATAAATCAAGGAATGAAGCAATGGAATGGATAATAGTGAATGTAGACAAAAGTAAGAGTGCTAGAAAGAGATCTGCTGTGAAGCTTGCAAACGGTTCTTAAATTATAGTCTTAGTAAATAATTACTCAACTCCCTAGAGGCAGAAACTGGCTGGAGGTAAACTATATGTGCTGAAGCTGAGCTCCAGTACTTTGGCCACCTGATGAGAACAGATGGACACATGGAAAAGCCCCTGACGCTGGGAAAGACTGAGGACAGAAGGAGAGGGCATCAGAGGATGCGACAGCGCATTGCAACACTGACACAATGAAAATGAACTTGGGCAAACTCTGGGAGATGGTGAGGGACAGGGAAGCCTGGAATGCTGTATGTAGACCATGGGGTCACAAAGAGTCAGACATGGCTGGGCGGCTGGACAACAACACAAAAACTGTATAGGGAATTAAAGAAGTTCTGATGCTGTGGCAAGCAGAAATCTAAGATGGCCCTCAAGATTCCTGCCCCCTGGGGTACATTTGTATAAGCCCACCCTGGAGTACAGGTGGAACTGTAAATATGACGGATGTCACTCCTAATTAGGTTGCTTGTATGGCAAAGGTAAGTGGACTTTGAAGATATCATTAAAGTCCCAAATCAGCTGATTTGTAATCAAAAGATTGATTATCTGTGGTGGGCCTAATTAATCAGATAAAAGCCCTTGAATGAGCAGCCCTTCCTGAGGTTAGAAAAGTTTCCCCTACTACCTTTAAGAAGCTAATAGCCATGGACAGAGGAGCCTGTCAGGCTACAGTCCATAGGGTTACAAAGAGACAGACAGACTGAAGTGACTTAGCACCCACTCAAGCTACCTTTGGAGAAGGCCATGAGGCATGGGTCTGCAGGTAGCCTCTGTGAGCTGAGAGTCACCCTGGTCCACCCTCAGCTATAAATCAGGTACTCCGAGACTATAATGATAGAGAGATAGATTTCGCCAACAACCTGAATACACTTGGAAGTAAATTCTTTTCAGATCAAGCTTACTGATATGAAAGTAGTCTGGCCAATGTTTAAAATGTAGGCTTGTGAGTCCCTGAGGAGAGGACTCAGCTAAGCTGTGTCTGGACTCCTAAGTCATCGCAACTGTGAGGTAATACATGTGTGCTGTTTTAAGACAGTAAATGTGTGGCAGTTTGTATCATGGCAGTAGGAAACTAACACAGACACCTCTCAAAAATCGTTTTGTTTGAACATACAATTTCCGTAAAAGAAACAGGCACTGTGTTACAAACGAGACTAGAACCTTGCAGGATTTACTGATCATGCTGGATACTTAGGTTTGGCACTCCCTACTTTGTTCTTAGAAAGTAGTCACACCCTGACTTCAAACCCTCATCATCCATCCTCTCAATTTCTGAGCATGTCACTAGCACCTCCAACTGTGAGTCACGAAATCTGGATGCCGCCTTTACACAAATACACATAAACTCATATAGCACATGCATGAACACACATTCATATCCAAGCATGCACACAGACATGAACTGAACACACCACACTACATGTACACACACACCACACATACATATACTACAGTTATTGTGCCTGGTAACATGGATCGTGCCTTTTATACCTGCTCAAAAGCCATGTTGGTCTTTATTTTATTCCTCTTTCTCTTTAATACTTAAAACACTCTTATGCCCAAATGTACCCTTGCAGTTGTACAGTTATGTACTTTTAACATTTTTTATCACATCATAAAATAGTACAGTGACAGTACTTTAATGTCCAACTTCTGCATTATTAATAGGAGAGGTTTTGCTTTTCCAGAGCATCCTGAATTTGTTGTGATCCACAGTCATTACAGCCCAATAAATATGATGTGGGTCAGACTGAAAATGCAAAGAATTTGTTGAACTCTGAATGTATCAGGTGGACTTTGAACCATTTACTGCCATAATCACAATGACACTATTTCAAAAGAAGCCTCTTAAGAGCTTGAAAGCAAATCTTTTTAGCACCATAAATGGTCACCTTATCTTGCAGCAAAAATAACCAATTTATTGGTAAAGGTTGTAACTTATTAACTTCATGTTTTATTTTCCCAAACTCTGGTAGTTAAAAGCAGAATAGTTTGAGCATAGACTTATGATTAAAATTTGGCCTGTTAATATGATCCAAGTAGTTTGTTTGTAATTTAGATATCTTAATTTGTCAAGTTAGTATCAAATCTTTCTACTGGATGAAATTAATATTTCAATATATTTTTACATAATGGGTTTAAGTATTACTGATTAAAGATGATAAATTAGTTTTGACTTATGAATATATTTTAAACAAGTAATACACAAAGTGAAGAAGCACAAATGCATATATTATATAAATAAACACTATGCAAATAGACTAATAGTACCCAAAAAATCCCCTAATCAATACATAAAATAATATTTAGAAATGCTATTAACAAATAAAAGTCCAAATGAAAATAACTTTAAGCTACTGGTCATTTATCTTCAAATTAGCAAATATTTCCAAGGATTATAATAATAAATTTTGTCATGGAAGTAATGAAATGGGCGACCTATCTAAACAATGTGTATCAATATAATTCAAACACTGGAAAATATATACACTTTCAACCCACTTATTCCAATTTTTAATTGTAATTATTGTGATTGCAGCCATGAAATTAAAAGACGCTTACTCTTTGGAAGGAAAGTTATGACCAACCTAGATAGCATATTCAAAAGCAGAGACATTACTTTGCCAACAAAGGTCCATCTAGTCAAGGCTATGGTTTTTCCAGTGGTCATGTATGGATCTGAGAGTTGGACTGTGAAGAAAGCTGAGGACCAAAGAATTGATGCTTTTGAACTGTGGTGTTGGAGAAGACTCCTGAGAGTCCCTTGGACTGCAAAGAGATCCAACCAGTCCATTCTGAAGGAGATTAGCCCTGGGATTTCTTTGGAAGGAATGATTCTGAAGCTGAAACTCCAGTACTTTGGCCACCTGATGTGAAGAGTTGACTCATTGGAAAAGACCCTGATGCTGGGAGGGATTGGGGGCAGGAGGAGAAGAGGACAACAGAGGATGAGATGGCTGGATGGCATCACTGACTCAGTGGACATGAGTCTAAGTGAAATCCGGGAGTTCGTGATGGACAGGGAGGCCTGGCGTGCTGCGATTCATGGGGTCGCAACGAGTTGGACATGACTGAGCAACTGAACTGAGCTAATGATTTTCGGAAGAAAATGCAGTAAAGTTTAAAAAAAAAAAAAAAAAACCCTAGTATGGCAAAACCAATACAATATTGTAAAGTAATTAACTCCAATTAAATAAATTTATATTTTAAAAAAACTCTAGAAACCAAAAGGACAGGAATGTGACAATTCCATATTCAGTCAATTGAAAAAGTTAAATCATGATAATCTATTTTAAATAGGACATAATTCAACACATACTATGCATCCTTGGTAGAGATAATTAAAGGGTGAGGTGTGGGTATGTGTATATGTGTGCATGCATGCTAAGTCACTTCAGTTGTGTCTGACTCTGTGAGACCCAATGGAATGCAGCCTGCCAGGCTCCTCTGTCCATCAGATTCTTCAGGCAAGAATATTGGAATGGGTTGCCATCCCTCCTTCAGAGGATCTTCCTGAACTCATGTCTCTTAAAGTCTAACCCACATTTGCAGGTGGGTTCTTCCTTTACCACTGACTTCCCTGGTGGCTAAGATGGTAAAGCATCTGTCTACAATGTGGGAGACCTCGGTTCGATCCTTGGGTTGGGAAGATCCCCTGGAGAATGAAATGGCAATCCACTCCAGGACTATTGCCTGGAAAATCCCATGGACAGAGGAGCCTGGTAGGCTACAGCCCATGGGGTCACAAAGAGTCAGACACGACTGAGTGACTTCACTTTCTTTCTTTACCACTAACACCACATGGTAAGTCCCAGGTTATACATATTCGAATACAAACATTCATGTGATACATTGCTATGTGATTTTATGCTCAGTACAGTTTTCACTTAACATTCATCTTTATCTTTTCTAAGTACGAATATAATATATGTTCACTGTAGAAAACTTTGAAAGTACATTTCCAAAGACAAAAATTAAAAATGAAAAAAAGAAAGCATGTTGTTTTAATTTTAAATGACCACTGCACTTTGAAATTCGTAAATATTGTACTACTAATTTGGGGATGTTTTATTTTAGTTTCTAACATTAGACATGTTATATCAAAAAGTAATGCTCAGATGTTTTTACATAGTATTCCATACAGTCTCTTCAGGTAGAAAATGTTTTGAAATCTTCCTGCTTCTTGACTGCTCAAGCAAATATTTAACTGATAAATATAGACAACTTTAGCTATGATGGTAGTGACTGAGTCTTTTTAAAACTTTTCCAAGGATTATAGTTCTGGCTAGTATTTATTGATAGACTGAAGCTAGAATAAGGTCTTACATTTCTGTGTGTCTCCGTTACCCTCATCCCAATATATCAAATTTGAAGTGAATGACAATTTTTCCTGAATTTTAGTTTTGTTATGATCTCTGACTATTGTTATTATTCGACTGACGTGAAGAGAAATGGAGAATTTTATCCACAACTGTCCTTAAGAAAAGTTTCCAATGTAAAACTGGTCACTCTGCTCCCTCTGTCCATCTCTTCGTTTCCTTCTTCATTTCTCCTTTCTTTCTCTCTTCTGTTTTGCATGCATTCAACCGGTATGTATGAGACATGCACCATGTCTTGAGAAATGTGCTAGGCACAGGGATATAATTGTAAGCAAACTAGCTTTGTATCCCCTCCCAAAACTTAGCTGATTTTAAACCAGAGTCAGGAATCAGAGTTAAACCTTAACACAAGTATTTACAATAATGTGTGGCAAGTAATACAAGAAAGAAAGAAAAGGGAGTTAAGAAAATGACTAGATGTAGCTAGCTGTGGGTAAGGAATATTGCTCAGAATAGTTACTAGACAAAGTAGCAGGTAGGCTGTCATCTAAAGAAACATTAAATGTTAGACAGGCAGTATTTATTTCTACTCTACAAGAATGGAAGCAGTTGTTTATTCAAAGTTTCCACCTCATTAGATTATTGGTTCTTCGTTGCATGTCTAGCACCCCCCAAAGTGGAAGGCATACAGATTGTGTTTTAACAAATGTTTGATTAATTAATGCAGAGATATATAAATTAACATTATATTGGTAAAACACAATTTGATATATGTGCTTATAAATTATATAATTTTTAAAAAGCATGGATTTCAAGAAATAATATATTTCCCATATCTTCACAGTTAATCTTAAATTCTCTTTTTTTTTTAACTTTTTATACTCTGTCTGCTTCTCTTTTATTCATTTGTAACTTTTGTCCCTATTAGTGAACTCAAATCAATATATATCTAACTTTAAGTTTCTGACAATATAATTTATTATACCTTCAATACTTATTCAAAGTTTAATGACTCATTTTAGGTATAATTTTATAAAAACATATGAATGTATATATCTTCTGAGTTAATATTTTCAATTTACTTTGATGTATAGGACATTAGTTCTCAGCAAAAAGTAATAAAGAAATTGCCAAAAATTTTGAGTATTGAGTAATTACTCTGCATATTGCTTTGTTTTGCATGCATATAGAATTTATGCAAATTTACTGTTTATAGTAAGGTCATTTAATTAAAGAAGAATGAAAATGATTTAAAACCTTATTCAAAGTTAATTTGGTAATGTGAAGATAGAATATACACAGTCACTAGACTTATGAATTCATAAATAAAGTAAATTTTAGAAACAGCTATGTTAATTGATAGCCACACCTAGGCAATGTGCCACCTAAAAATGTCATTTAAAAGTTGTTGGAATATGGTTAAGAAAATAATCTTTAAGATCACATTAGGAACTGAGCTCAGCAAGATTTCTACGTATTTTTATGCTTACACTGAATACTGAATGTTTGTTATTGGTCTTAAATAACTCATTTTCTTGTTATTGCATATTCTCAATTATCTGAGAATTTAAATGCAAAAAAAGGAAGAGTATAGCATGCCAAAGATGGAAGTGGGCCATAATTTAATAAATATTTCATAAATTATTTTTGAAACCAAATTGTTTTTGAGAACTTCTGAGGCAAAATATATGGTTTACATAAAATCTTGGAAAAGAATTTAGTTACCCCAAATACAGAACTGATTTTCAAGAGAAACAAGCTTATTTTCAGGAAATCAAATATGTAATACACACACAAACATATACACAAAATTGTATGTCACTTTCTAGAAAATTGTAATATGTTTGAAATTATATTTTTATTTTAATAATTTGCTTTATCATAGTTGGGCTTTTCAGAAGGGGATTTTCTTGGTATTTAAAATTTACCAGTTTTAACTTTTATGCTCTTGTAACTTTAATGAGATACTGAATTATAATAGCTCAACTTGGAGAAAATGAGTTAATAGGATAGCTGCTGCTGCTGCTGCTGCTGCGCCACTTCAGTCGTGTCCAACTCTGTGCGACCCCATAGATGGCAGCCCACCAGGCTCCCCCATCCCTGGGATTCTCCAGGCAAGAATACTGGAGTGGGTTGCCATTTCCTTCTCCAATGCATGAAAGTGAAAAGTGAAAGTCAAGTCGCTCAGTCATGTCCAACTCTTCACGACCTCATGGACTGCAGCCCACCAGGCTCCTCCGCCATGGGATTCTCCAGGCAAGAGTACTGGAGTAGGGTGTCACTGCCTTCTCCAAATAGATTAGCTAGAAATGGTGAATTAAATAGAGTAGAAATAGTCAAACAAATCAGTGTTATTTATACTCTCATCTTATTTGTATCATTCAGCAAAATTCAAAGACCACGGAAATTCAAAGACCACAGTAACAAAAATAAAAATCAAAAGGAAAATAAAGATAAACAGAGTCATATTACCATTTATCAAACACACATACACACACGCACACATTATTTACCTAAAATATAAACAGCTTCAAATTCCCACATGTGGAAGACAGTACGTAGTGTTGAAGAAGCAAATCAGAAAGGGAGGTAATGAAAACAGGCATTGTATTTGATAATAGCCCCGCTCATTCACTATCAAATTGATTTTCAGAGACTCTAAAGGAAGTCAGAGACATGGTTCAATGCTTTAAGTGTATGGCTATTTCCAGTGTAGGGATATGGAGCCCTCACATAGCCATCACAGAGGAATCGACAGTTAAGCCATCTCAGGGTGTAGAGAGGGACCACAGAAAGAAGGAGTGGGGATTCTAACTGATAGGATGCTGTGTGGTCCAAATGTCCCTACACAGCAAGTCAAGGGAAACACTGCTTTTGTGGTTTTGTTTGGACAGAGGAGAAACAAATGAAAGCAATTTTAGTTCACAATTTTGTTCAGTTGTCAAAAAGCTTAAAATGTGTCATTATGTTAATGTTATTAAAATGATGATGTGCTCATTCCATTTAATAGCATTAAGAAGCTTCTCTCTACATGGATTATAATCTCAAAGATTGAGGAAATAAGGTAATTAGGCAAATAATTTTATTTTTAATTATATGAAAGTACAGCATTAGAGTATGAATTAAGGAGAATTATACATACATCAAGTTACTTTATTATGTCGAGTTTTTTGTTCTTATTTGTAATATAAAGAGAATTTTCTGTATCTGAATATGAAGTAAATGCCTCACTGTCACTAGGCTGAGGACTAAAAAAGAATTCAAATTCAAATCAGGAAAAATGAAGATGTTATTAACATTCAACAAATGAAACTATTGAAATATTAGCCTGAACTACTATCCAGGAGCGGTGGGTGCACGGGCGCACGAGGGCCGAGAGGAGCTACTGCACGTTCCAGGTTAGGAGGGGTGGCCGTGAGGATATACCCCTCGTCCAAGGTAAGGAGCAGCAGCTGCGCTTTGCTGGAGCAGCCATGAAGACATACCCCACGTCCAAGCTAAGAGAAACCCAAGTAAGACGGTAGGTGTTGCAAGAGGGCATCAGAGGGCAGACACACTGAAACCATACTCACAGAAACTAGTCAATCTAATCACACTAGGACCACAGCCTTGCCTAACTCAGTGAAACTAAGCCATGCCAAGGGATCCCCCCAAGGTGGCTGGGTCATGGTGGAGAGGTTTGACAGAATGTGGTCCACTGGAGAAGGGAATGGCAAGCCACTTCAGTATTCTTGCCTTGAGAACCCCATGAAGAGTATGAAAAGGCAAAATGTTAGGATACTGAAAGAGGAACTCCCCAGGTTGGTAGGTGCCCAATATGCTACTAGAGATCAGTGGAGAAATAACTCCAGAAAGAATGAAGGGATGGAGCCAAAGCAAAAACAATACCCAGTTGTGGATGTGACTGAGAAGCAAGGTCCGATACTCTAAAGAGCAATATTGCATACGAACCTGGAATGTGAGGTCCATGAATCAAGGCAAACTGGAAGTGGTCAAACAGGAGATGGCAAGAATGAACGTTGACCCAGTGGTCACGTACGGCTGTGAGAGTTGGACTGTGAAGAAAGCTGAGCCCTGAAGAACTGTTGCTTTTGAAGTGTGGTGTTGGAGAAGACTCTTGAGAGTCCTTTGGACTGCAAGGAGATCCAACCAGCCCATCCTAAATGATATCAGTCCTGGGTGTCCTTTGGAAGGACTGATGCTAAAGATGGGAAACTCCAATACTTTGGCCACCTCATGAGAAGAGTTGACTCACTGGAAAAGACTCTGATGCTGGGAGGGATTGGGGCAGGAGGAGAAGGGGACAACAGAGGATGAGATGGCTGGATGGCATCACCAACTCGATGGACATTAGTTTGGGCGAACTCCGGGAGTTGGTGATGGACAGGGAGGCCTGGCATGTTGCAATTCATAGGGTTGCAGAGTCGGACACGACTGAGTGACTGAACTAAACTGAACTGAACCATCATTCAAGCTGGAAAAATTGTGGCCAAATAGTTGTTAAAGGTTAAAGTTGGAAAATAGAAAGTAAACTTTTATTTCTAATCTCTTTTGATAGATTTCTATACAATAAAATATATCCCTAAGGCATCATAGGAAAAGCAGCAACTTATTCTTTAGCTATAAAGAGAAGACTTGGTACTTAGAGATTTCAATGCAAGTCCTTTCATAATAATTTAATGTACTTACAACAAATTGAGGTAATTAGATTTTAAGACTTTAATTTCTCAGTCATAGCAATTTATAATTCTTAGTAGCAAGGTTCCAATCATTGATATATATCAAAAGTATCTTTTTGGTATCATGGGAAGGGGCTGATGTTCTTGGTAAGAGTAATTTTGCCATAATGGAGAGATTAAATTATAAAGATAACCTTGAATTAAAGGTGATTCAGCAAGAAAGTGAAACCAATGTCCCTATAAAAGAAGGACATGTATGCAGTTGCACTAATCGTACTTTTGTTGAACTTGTTAGATTTACAGTTGATAAAGGGGGTAATTATAAAGTTTATTTTGGCCAACTAAATTTGGCCCAGAATTCACCACTTTCCTTTCTGGTTGTAGACCTGACCCAAAATTGAGTAAGCATTTTATCAAAATAAATAATTAGGTGTGCCTTTGAATATGGCTAAGGAACTAATCTTATTGCATACCACTGAATATTAAATTTCACTGTCATTTAGCTTTTGACCATTCTGAGCAATTATAAACCTTCCTCCATTTTTCCCTCACACAGTATAAGTAAAATATAGCCATTTCCTTGTATTACAAGTTATGGTTTGGGTATTACTACAGTTTTATCATCTACACAGAACAAGTTTAAAAGTAAACAGGGTACCATAAATAATTATACTAGGAGATTAAACATAAGTCAAGTCATCTCAGCCCCATAATTAGGGCCATTAAAATTATTATATTATGAAAATATTAGATGATGAGGTAGGGAATATCACAATAAAAACAAAACTTTGATGTGATTGGGAGAGTTTTACTTTGGTTTTCCAGTGAAACTCAAAGTATGAAATAAATATAATTTTGAAAAATGTTCCTAGATTTTAATTTATGAATGTCTAATTTTCTAATTTCTAATCCATCTAGTCAAGGCTATGGTTTTTCCAGTAGTCATGTGTGGATGTGCGAGTTGGACTATAAAGAAAGCTGAGTGCTGAAGAATTGATGCCTTTGAACTGTGGTGTTGGAGAAGACTCTTGAGAGTCCCTTGGACTACAAGGAGATCCAGCCAGTCCATCCTAAAGGAGATCAGTTCTGGGTGTTCATTGGAAGGACTGATATTGAGGCTGAAGCTCCAATACTTTGGCCACCTGATGTGAAGAGCTGACTGATTTGAAAAGACCCTGATGCTGGGAAAGATTGAAGGTGGGAGGAGAAGGGGATGACAGAGGATGAGATGGTTGGATGGCATCACCGACTCAATGGACATAAGTTTGAGTGGACTCTGGGAATTGGTGATGGACAGGGAGGCCTGGTGTGCTGCAGTCCATGGGGTTGCAAAGAGTCGGACACGACTGAGCAACTGAACTGAAATGAATTTTCTTCTGACCTCAGCTCTTCAAGCTCATTCCACTTTTATTATTTAAAAACTTTGTAAATTTTTTAGGCTCTAGATATTGAGATTTTAGATGATAATGTATGCTGCTGCTGCTGCTAAGTCGCTTCAGTCATGTCCGACTCTGTGCGACCTCATAGACGGGAGCCAACCAGGCTCCCTCATCCCTGGGATTCTCCAGGCAAGAATATTGGAGTGGGTTGCCATTTCCTTCTCCAATGCATGAAAGTGAAAAGTGAAAGTCAAGTCGCTCAGTCGTGTCGACTCTTTGCAACCCCATGGACTGCAGCCTACCAGGCTCCTCTGCCCATGGGATTTTCCAGGCAAGAGTACTGGAGTGGGGTGCCATTGCCTTCTCTGAGATGATAATGTATATTTCATGTTTAATAGCCAATAGAAAATTAAAAAAGAATAGAAAATTGCCAACAAATTTCTGATGTGGAATATGGATTGGTAATTTTGAAGGCATTAAAACTGAGAGGATATTGAATCTTCAGTTCAGTTCAGTTGGATCTCCTTGAAGTCCAGGGGACCCTCAAGAGTTTTCTCCAACATCAAAGTTCAAAAACATCAATTCTTTGGCACTCAGCTTTCTCTCACATCCATACATGAAAGTGAAAGTGTTAATTGCTCAGTTGTGTCCAACTCTTTGTGATCCCATGAACTGTATGGCCCACTGGGCTCCTCCATCCATGATATTTTCCAGGCAAGAATATTGGAGTGGGTTGCCATTTCCTTCTCCATGGCTTTGACTAGACGGACCTTTGTTGGCAAAGTAATGTCTTTGCTTTATAATACGCTATGTTTGTCAAAGCTTTTATTCCAAAGAGCAAGCATCTTTTAGTTTTGTGGCTGCAGCCACCATCTGCAATGATTTTGGAGCCCAAGAAAATAAAGTCTGTCACTGTTTTCATTGTTTCCCCATCTATTTGCCATGAAGTGATGGGACCAGATGCTATGATCTTAGTTTTTTTAATAAACTGTTAGATGACCTAAACTATTAAGTGACAGAAAAAATGTTCCATCCTGGGCTGTGCAGACTTCGGCCCAACCCAAACCCTGGGAGATGCAGGTACTGGCATGGAAATCCAGTTTCTTCCCTTGCTGATTCTTTAAGGTGCAAACTCAAAGTGAAGAAACTGAAATGTAAAAAGTGAGACCAGGATTTTCATTTTTGTATAACTCTGAACTCTGTCTTCTACCATCACATTACATTATACAAGCACAACTATTTCTATATTTAAAATATTCCAGAGTAAAAATGATGCTTTCATTTTGGCAGTGTTAGAAACTGCTATATTTGGAGATTTGAAAGGTATAAATCATCAAATGAAGCTAATAGTTTCTACAGATAATTGGAATTCTAAGGTGAACAGTGTCATATGAGACATTCATTTAGAACTTAGTTAAGAAATTCAAAGAGCTAATATATGTTTGTGTACATTCCTCTGCTGATAGCATTTTATTTTATTTGTATCAAGGGGCCACGGTCCTTTTCTTTAAAAAAATAAAAAGTTGCTTCTGGAGACTCATATTGAGTCAACATCTACAATTTGTAAAACCCCAATTTAATTAATATGATTGACACCAAATTGTGAATAGTTTATAAACTAATTTCCCCTTCCACCTACCCCCAGCCTGGTCTGCACACACTCCCTGGGCTATTTGCAGTTGCTAAAAGACCAAATTAATCATAAATTATGGAAATTGTTGAAGAGAGGATTTTCTGAGCAGGGAATTCTGACACTCTACTCCTACTCAATAAATTAATGGGTCTCTTCTTTCTCCTTTCAGTGACCTAGAATTCCCTCTCTACAAACAAATCTGCACCCTATGGACTCATATATAATGACAATTTTTTTTGGTCAATATCTCTATGATATGCAAAATATTATCCTAGCATAATGTTTATATGTTTATATAGATTTTATATTTATTATTTAGGCTTATGTAGGTTTTTTTTTTTTCTCTTTCTACACTGTTGTCTAACAGAATCATGTACTTCAAGTTATAGACAAGGCAGTGAGTATATGGTTTAATCAGTCTATTAACATTATCCTTTTATTTTGTATTTTATTTAAAAGTTATCCTTCTACATGGATTACTGAACAAACATAAAACACAACCAAATCAATATAAATCCAGCTTGAAACTATTATGTCAGATCATGCATTTACCAAAATCTTCTATAATTCCATCTAGCCTTTGCCCCTCTTTCTGGGATATCTTTCTCTAATGGCAGGCATTAGGGAAATGTAACTTCTGATTCAAACTGGGAAATAATTTGAAGAAGCTGTTTACAGTCTAAGGAAATTTTAAATCATGTTAGAAAAAATGATTCTGATTTGGAAATAGCAAACTTGTGTTCAAATAACATTTTAGCATAAGAACTTATGTGACTTTTAGCATGTGGATGAAAATGTCTTTGTAGATCCAGTTTCTTTCTCTGCAAAATCAAGATGATACTATTCCACCATCTAATATGCAGTTACTGGGGAGTCAGTGATTAGCAAACACCTGTAAATTCCTCTGTAAACCAGAAAGCACCCTGAAACAGAGTATCTACATACAGAGGACTATTAGATCATTTATGTCACTTTTAATTTCACTTTGATGTGGAAGTCACGTCTCACCCTCATCTTCCAGCCTCCCCCACAATTCTGGAGTGGCCACACAGGCTCCAGGCACCTCTTGTAAAGGGGCAGAGTGGGCTGCTGCTGGCAGCGTGTCTGTGTTCTGAGTGCATTTACTACTTTTTGTGGCTCAGGTGCAGTGATAGTACAGGACTTTGACAGTTGGTGGAGACAGAAATTTTAACCATAATAGTAACTTGAACATATAAGCAAAATTTTTAACATCATCATGACTTACTGCTAGAAGACACTGAATAAATGCATTAGACACACATCAGCTCTTTTAATTACCATTTTAAAGCTTCACTAGTTCTTTTATCCTTTATGTTTAATAAGCTATTAGAACAGTTTCATATTATCTTCAAATTAAACTTTTCTTCCATTAAAAAGTGAAACCTTTAAAAATGATTGAAATATTTTAGTGCATAGTTGAAAACGGTTTCAAAGTGAAAAACTCCGAGGTAATTCTCCTTCGCTGTTCTTTCATGTATGCGTGTACACCGTAAGTTGGAAGAAACTCCTTCACAAAACATGTGTCATAAAGTAAAGACCTGAGACCTGCCATGGGAGAATGGGAAAATGAAGTCCTTTATCTCCCTAGGAGAGCTGAATAAAGGGTGTGAGTTGTTATCAGTTTCTGGTGCTACTGCTGCTAAGTCACTTCAGTTGTGTCCGACTCTGTGCAACCCCAGAGAGGCAGTCCACCAGGCTCCCCCGTTCCTGAGATTCTCCAGGCAAGAACACTGGAGTGGGTTGCCATTTCCTTCTCCAATGAGTGAAAAGTGAAAGTGAAGTCGCTCAGTCGTGTCCGACTGTTCACGACCCCATGGACTGCAGCCCACCAGGCTCCTCCATTCATGGGATTTTCCAGGCAAGAGTACTGGAGAGGGGTGCCATTGCCTTCTCTGTATCAGTTTCTAGTTTCCCTGAAAACAGAGTATGATTTTGTTTTATTTTATTTTCTGATACTCAGATGCAGAGTGTTGATTATGGTCAGTTCATGGTACATTATCACCAATGATCCATAGAAAGACTCTCTTTTGTTTTCCTTATCTATTTATACCCATTAATCCCCCTACTGTCCTTCTATTCCTATTTATCCAGTAGTCATTCTACTAGTATTTTTAATGTGTATTTGGTGTGTGTGTCTTGATAAATGTATGCATGTATTTTTAACACACTTAAATGGTATTCAACTCTATGATAATCTCTATCATCACTTTTATCATTGAATATTATATTTTAAGAACATCCTATTACTTTGTGTTCTTCTAATCCAGGACTACAAGACTCAGCATTCCATACACAATATTTCACAGTGTGCATTGACTTTCTTTTCTTTTCTACCCTTCTAGCAGTGCAGTCTCTGGTTGCCTCAAGCTTCCTATTAATATAAATATCCCTGCTGTGAACCTTGATCTAAGTATATATCTGAAGACATGTGTGAGAATTTCTTAGAACCATACTTCAAGAAATGGAATGCCTGAATAATAAGGCATACATAATTTTATTTTATTGGGAAACAGCAGAATCTCTCCACCATGAGTTTATAATCTAGTCTCAGTAGCAGCAGATTCTATGTCAACATTTTGTGTTATCCCACTGTCTAAATTTTTGGTCATTACTAGGTATATCTCATGTCTTTACATTTATAATTATTGGTTCATTAACATAAAGTACTGCCTTATGTTTCTTAGCTTTTTTGATTTTCTACTCTTAAAATTCTTACTGACTTTGCCAATTTCAGCCTCTCTGTCAATTTTTCTATTGGTGCTGACCTGTTGATTTTGGGGAATTCTAGCTTTTGTTGCTCTGCCATTTGTGGACTTCAAATATCTTTTCCCATTCTGTTTTATATGTACTAAATTTGTACATGGAGTATGACATCCTGGAGTGTGAAGTCAAGTGGGCCTTAGGAAGTATTACTACAAACAAGTGGAGGTGATGGAATCCCAGCTGAGCTATTTCAAATCTTAAAAGATGATGCTGTTAAAGTGCTTCACTCAACGTGCCAGCAAAATTAGAAAACTCAGCAGAGGCCGAAGACTGGAAAAGGTCAGTTTTCATTACTATCCCAAAGAAGGTCAATGCCAAAGAATGTTCTGACTACTGTCCATTTGCACCCATTTCATGCTTCCCTGGTGGCTCAGAAGTTAAAGCATCTGCCTGGAATGCCAGAGACCCAGGTTCGATCCCTGGATTGGGAAGATCCCCTGGAGAAGGAAATGGCAACCCACTCCAGTACTCTTGCCTGGAGAATCCCATGGAGGGAGGAGCCTGGTAGGCTACAGTCCATGGGGTTGCAAAGAGTCGGACACAAGTGAATGACTTCACTTCACATACTAGCAAAGTAATGCTCAAAATTCTTCAAAGTAGGCTTCAATAGTTTGTGAATCAAGAACTTCCAGATGTACAAGCTCTATTAGAAAAGGCAGAGGAACCAGAAATCAAATTGCCAATATCCACTGGATCATAGAGAAGGTTAGGGAATTCCAGAAAAATACCTACTTCTTCATTGACTAAACTAAAGCCTTTAACTGTGTAGATCACAACAAACTGTGGAAAATTTTTAAAGAGGTGGGAATACCAGACCACTTTACCTGTCTCCTAAGAACGCTTTATGTAGGACAAAAAAGCAACAGTTAAAGCCAGACATGAAACAAAAGATTAGTTCAAAATTAAGAAAGAAGTACATCAAGGCTGTGTATTGTCATCCTGCTTATTTAACTTATACTCAGATACATCATGAAAAATGCCAGGCTGAGTGAAGCACAATCTGGAATTAAGATTGCAGGGAGATATCTGAATAACTTCAGATATGCATATGATACCACTCTAATGACAGAAAGTGAAGAAGGACTAAAGAGCCTCTTGAGGGTGAAAAAGGAGAGTGAAAAAAGCTGGCTTAAAATTCAACATTCAAAAAACTTAGACATGCCATCTGGTCCCTTCACTTCATGGCAAATAGATGGCGAAAAAGTGACAGATTTTCTTTTCTTGGCTCCAAAATCACTGTGGATGGTGACTTCAGCCATGAAATTAAAAGATGCTTGCTCTTTGGAAGGAAAGCTGTTACAAACCTAGACAGCATATTAAAAGCAGAGACATTGCTTTGCTGACAAAGGTCTGTATAACCAAAGCTATGGTTTTTCCAGTAGTCACATACAGATATGAGATTTGGACCATAAAGAAGGCTGAGCACCAAAGAATTGATGCTTTTGAGCTGTGGTGCCAGAGAATACCCTTGAGAGTCCCCTGGACATTAAGATCAAACCAGTCAGTCCTAGGGGAAATCATCCACGAATATTCATTGAAAAGAATGAGGCTGAAGCTGAAGCTCCAATACTTTGGCCACCTGATATGAAGAGTTGACTCATTGGAAAACACCCCAATACTGGGAAGGATTGAGGGCAGGAGGAGAAGGGGCCAACAGAGGATGAGCTGATTAGATGGCAGCACTGACTCAATGGACATAAGTTTGAGCAAACTTTGGGAGATAGCAAGGAACAGGGAACCCTGACATGCTGCAATCCATGTGGTGGCAAAGAGTCGGACAAAACTTAGCAACTAAACAACAACAACAATTTGTTCAGGGTCCACTTTTAATCAGTTCAGTTCAGTGGCTCAGTCGTGTCTGACTCTTTGCAACCCCATGGACTGCAGCACACCAGGCCTCCCTGTCCATCATCAACTCCTGGAGTTTACTCAACTCATGTCCATTGAGTCAGTGATGCCATCCAACCATCTCATCCTCTGTCATCCCTTCTCCTCCCACCTTCAATCTTTCCCAGCATCAGGGTGTTTTCCGATGAGTCAGTTCTTCATATCAGGTGGTCAAAGTATTGGAGTTTCAGCTTGGTTTGATCTCCTTGTAATCCAAGGGACTTTCAAGAGTCTTCTCCAACACCACAGTTCTATAGCATCAGTTCTTTGGTATTCAGGTTTCTTTATGGTCCAAAATAACCACAGATGGTGACTGCAGCCACGAAATTAAAAGACCCTTACTCCTTGGAAGGAAAGTTATGACCAACCTAGATAGCATATTGAAAAGCAGAGACATTACTTTGCCAACAAAGGTCTGTCTAGTGAAGGCTATGGTTTTTCCAGTGGTCATGAAGTGACTTAGCAGTAGCAGCAGCATGTATGGATGTGAGAGTTGGACTGTGAAGAAAGCTGAGCACCAAAGTATTGATGCTTTTGAACTGTGGTGTTGGAGAAGACTTTTGTGAGTCCCTTAGACTGCAAGGAGATCCAACCAGTCCATTCTGAAGAAGATCAGCCCTGGGTGTTCTTTGGAAGGAATGATGCTGAAGCTGAAACTCCAGTACTTTGACCACCTCATTCGAAGAGTTGATTCATTGGAAAAGACTCTGATGCTTGGAGGGATTAGGGGCAGGAGGAGAAGGGAGATGACAGAGGATGAGATGGCTAGATGGCATCACTAACTCGATGGGCGTGAGTCTGGGTGAACTCTGGGAGTTGGTGATGGACAGGGAGGCCTGGCGTGCTGTGATTCATGGGGTCGCAAAGAGTTGGACACGACTGAGTGACTCAACTGAACTGAACTGATGGTTCAAATCTCACATCCATTCATGACCACTGGAAAAACCATAGCTTTGACGAAACAGACCTTTGTTGGCAAAGTAATGTCTCTGGTTTTATTATTCTGTCTAGGTTGATCATAGCTTTTCTTCCAAGGAGCAAGCGTCTCTTAATTACATGGCTACAATCATCATCTGCAGTGATTTTGGAGCCTATAAAAATAAAGTCTGTCACTATTTCCTTGTTTCCCCATCTATTTAACATGAAATGATGGGACCGGATATCATGATCTTAGTTGTGTGAATGTTAGTTTTGAGCCAGCTTTTTTTACTCTCCTCTTTCACTTTCATCAAGAGGCTCTTTAGTTCTTCTTTGCTTCCTGCCATAACAGTGGTGTCATCTGCATATCTGAGATGATTGATATTTCTCCTGGCAATCTTAATTCCAGCTTGTGCTTCATCCATCCCATCATTTCACATGATGTAATCTGCAAATAGGTTAAATAAGGAGGGTGACAATATACAGCCTTGACGTACTCCTTTCTTAATTTGAAACCAGTCTGTTGTTCCATGTCTCGTTCTAACTGTTGCTTCTTGACCTGCATATAGATTTCTCAGAAAGCAAGTAAGGTGATCTGGTATTTCCACCTCTAGAAGTATTTTTCACCCTTTATTGTGATCTATACAATCAAAGGTTTTGGTGTAATCATTCAAGTAGTAATAGGTGTTTTTCTGGAACTCTCGCTTTTTCCATGATCCAACAGAGGTTGTCAATTTGATCTCTGATTCCTCTGCCTTTTCTAAATCCAGCTTGAACTTCTGGAAGTTCATGGTTCATGTACTGTTGAAGTCTGGCTTGGAGAATTTTGAGCATTATTTTGCTAGTGTGTGAGATGAGTGCAGTCGTGTGGTAGTTTGACCATTCTTTGGCATTGTCCTTCTTTGGGATTAGAATGAAAATGACCCTTTCAAGTCCTGTGGTCACTGTTGAGTTTTCCAGATTTACTGGCATATTGAGTGCAGCACTTTCCCAGCACCATCTTTTAGGATTTGAAATAGCTCAAATGGAATTCCATCACTTCCACTCGACTTGTTCATAGTGATGTTTCCTAAAGCCTATTTAACTTTGTATTTCAGGATGTCTGGCTCTAGTTTAGTGATAAAACCATCATAGTTATCTAGGTCATGAAGATGTTTTTTGTATAGTTCTTCTGTGTATTCTTGCCACCTCTTCTTAATATCTTCTGCTTCTGTTAGGTCCTACATTTTTGTCCTTTATTATGCTCATCTTTGCATGAAATGTTGCCTTAGTATCTCCAATTTTCTTGAAGAAATCTCTAGTCTTTTTCATTCTATTGTTTTCCTCTATTTCTTTGCATTGATCACTGAGGAAGTTTTTTTCTCTCTCCTTGCTCTTCCTTGAAACTTTGCATTCAAAAGGGTATATCTTTCCTTTTCTCCTTTGCCTTTAGCTTCTCTTGTTTTCTCAGCTATTGGTAAAGCCTCTTCAGACAGCCATTTTGCCTTTTTGCATTTCTTTTTCTTGGGGAGGGTCTTGATCACTGCCTCCTATACAATGTCATGAACCTCCATCCATAGTTCTTCAGACACTCTGTCTTCAGATCTAATCCATTTTGGATACAAATTCTTAATTTTATCTAATACAGTTAAGCAATTTTTCCCCCATGCTTTGTGCTTTTGAAATTTATAAAGTCCTCTCTTAGTATAAAGATTTTTTAAACACATCTTGCTATTATTTTTATAGTGCTACTGCTAACATTTAGTGTTTAAATACTTTGGAATCATTTGGGGTGGAGGGCGGAGCTATGCCACGCCAGCTGTGGAATCTTAATTCCCCAAACAGGGATTGAACCTGGGCCCTCACATCAAAAGCACCTATTCATCACCACTGAACTGCTAGGGAATTCCCTGGAAGCATGTTTTTAATGTGCTAATAGGCAGTGATTCAATCTTGCTTTTATTCATATAGTGAATTAGATTACTTACTTAATATTGTATACTAAAACAATTTATCTTTTATTAATTGATCTGTTGTATTCCTTTATTATAATTAAGGTTCTGTATGTTTGTTTCTCTCTCTGAGCTTTCTCTTCAATTTCACTTGACTATGGTCAATTTCTGCCTGATATCATTCCATGTTTATTATTATGGCCTTGTAATTCATCTAATTATGTGCTTGGTTAATTTTATAGATATGGAATAATCATAAGGTCATTTGGTCCAAATTTCTACCTAATGCCCAAATCTCTTTCAACATTTATGATTATTATTCTCAACCTCTTTTTAAACAATTCTGCTGATATCTTTCCAGGTATTCCTTCTTTCTGTTGATTAGATATCTTCACACATGATCTTTGCACTTTGAGATGAAGTCTATTTTCCTGTAACTCCCATCTTTTCACCATAGCTAGGTCTTCTGGAGCAAAATAGAAGTTTTACTTCATCTAAAGCATGAGAGTTCTTTAGCTATGGCTGTGATCTTTATAGTTGACCGTCATCTTCACCATTATTTTTTTCTCTAGGTTTACTATTCTCAACTGTTTTATCTGGCCCCATCTGTGTCTTAGTATACAGACACGTCTCAGTTCCAGACACATCCTCCTCAGTGCATTTGATCTTTGATCCTTTTAAAACATATGTGTAACTAGAAAACAAATAATTTGGATGTGGTCAGATATACAGACAGTATAGTGAAATTATGGTCTTTCTTCATGTGAATGTTTAAATGGTTGATGGCTATGCCTCTCATGGTGTACCTAAAGCAACTTTGAAAGATATAGCACATCTTGAAAAACAAGTTAAAACGTACTCATGTCTACTATCACCACTGGAATCAATCTTAATTTCTTTCAACTGAGCAAAGTGAAATAGTATCTTTAGTGCATTTAAATTTATGATTTTCAAAATCTTCCTTCTATGAACTGATTCTCAGAGACCTTTGACTGGCTACTTTTCAAGCCATACACCAAGACTGGTCATTTCTATAGTCATATACCACAAAACTGCCATGATAGACAGTTGTTGCTGTTGTTCAGTCGCTAAGTCATGACCAACTCTTCGCAACCCCATGAACTACAGTTTGCTAGGGTTCCCTGTCCTTCACCATCTCCCAGAGTTTGTTCAGACTTATGGCCACTGAGTCAGTGATACCATCCAACCATCTCATTCTCTCTTATGTACAGTAAAATTTCTATTTTAACTTATTTCACATGAGATTTAGTTTCCTTGTACCACCCAAAGTCAAATTGGCCATAATAATACCCTGACATGTCTCTTAACTATTTTTATAAGATCTCACACATCACTGGGATCTCAGCATGGAAATATTTGGGAAAAATATCAGAAGGATGATTTGTCCCCTTCCAGGCAAGAAGGGAGAGAAACTTTAAAAACCAGTGACAAGTTCCACGTCAAGATGACCCAGAGTGTGACAAATTCTGTCAACCATGTGCCACAGTGCTGCAGCCTGGTCAGCTCACCTCCAGTGGGCTATTGAAGGATTAGTTGCATCACATCCCCATACTAACTCCAGCTGTGTGCCCTGAAATTCAGGGAAAAGGCCGAGCAACCACATCGAGTGTGGTGTTCACTGAAGAAGTTCATTGAAATGAATTCTTAGTTGCTTTATTTTCCCCCAATATAGTTTCACTTACACTGTGGGAAAAATAAATACTTTTGCTGCTTGGAGCTTCAACATATTTCCCTAAACAGTGTCTAGCCTATTGTGACAAGCTATCTTTAGCTTGTCTTTGGACACACTAAGCAAGTTAGTTGAATGCATTTAGACTCAGCTTGGAAAATTATGGAGCTTTGTCTGAGTGTCAGTCGGTCAGTTCAGTCGCTCTATTGCATCTGACTCTTTGCGACATCATGAACTGCAGTACGCCAGGCCTCCCTGTCCATCACCAACTCCCAGATTTTACACAGATTCACGTCCATCAAGTCGGTGATGCCATCCAACCATCTCATGCTATGTAATCCCCTTCTCCTCCTGCCTTCAATCTTTCCCTGCAACACTTTTTTCAAATGAGTCAATTCTTCACATCAGGTGGCCGAAGTATTGGAGTTTCAGCCTCAGCATCAGTCCTTCCAGTGAATACCCAGGACTGATCTCTTTTAGGATGGACTGGTTGGATCTCGTTGCAGTCCAAGGGACTCTCAAGAGTCTTCTCCAACACCACACTTCGAATGCATCAATTCTTCAGTGCTCAGCTTTCTTCACAGTCCAACTCTCACATCCATACATGACCACTGGAAAAATCACAGCCTTGACTAGACAGATCTTTGTTGGCAAAGTAATGTCTCTGCTTTTAATATGCTATCTAGGTTGGTCATAACTTTCCTTGCAAGGAGTAAGCGCCTTTAATTTCATAGCTGCAATCACCATCTTCAGTGATTTTGGAACCCAAAAAAAACAAAGTCTGACACTGTTTCCGCTGTTTCCCCATCTATTTCCCATGAAGTGATGGGACCAGATGCCATGATCTTCGTTTTCTGAGTGTTGAGCTTTAAGCCAACTTTTTCACTCTCCTCTTTCATTTTCATCAAGAGGCTTTTTAGTTCCTCTTCGCTTTTTGCCATAAGGGTGATGTCATCTGCATATCTGAGGTGATTGATATTTCTCCTAGCAATCCTGATTCCAGCTTGTGTTTCTTCCAGCCCAGCGTTTCTCATGATGTACTCTGCATAGAAGTTAAATAAGCACAGTGTCAATATACAGCCTTGACATACTCCTTTTCCTATTTGGAACCAGTCTGTTGTTCCATGTCCAGTTCTAACTGTTGCTTCCTGGCTTGATAGATTTCTCAGGAGGCAGGTCAGGTGGTCTGGGATTCCCATCTCTTTCAGAACTTTTCACAGTTTATTGTGATCCACACAGTCAAAGGCTTTGGCATAGTCAATAAAGCAGAAACAGATGTTTTTCTGGAACTTTTTTGCTTGTTTGATGATCCAGCAGATGTTGGGAATTTGATCTCTGGTTCCTCTGCCTTTTCTAAAACCAGCTTGAACATCTGGAAGTTCACGGTTAATGTATTGCTAAAGCCTCCCTTGGAGAGTTTTGAGCATTACTTTACTAGCATGTGAGATGAGTGCAATTGTGTGGTAGTTTGAGCATTCTTTGGCATTGCCTTTCTTTGGGATTGGTATGAAAACTGACCTTTTCCATTCCTGTGGCCACTGCTGAGTTTTCCAGATTTGCTGGCATATTGAGTGCAGCACTTTCCCAGAATCATCTTTCAGGATTTGAAACAGCTCAACTAGAATGCCATCACCTCCCCTAGCTTTGTTCGTAGTGATGCTTTCTAGGGCCAACTTAATTTCACATTCCAGATGTCTGGCTCTAGGTGAGTGATCACACCATAGTGATTATCTGGGTTGTGAAGATCTTTTTTGCGCCATTCTTCTGTGTATTCTTGCCACCTCTTCTTAATATCTTCTGCTTCTGTTAGGTCCAGACCATTTCTGTCCTTTATCGAGCTCATCTTTTCATGAAATGTTCCCTTGGTATCTCTAATTTTCTTGAGGAGATCCCATTCTGTTGTTTTCCTCTATTTCTTTGCATTGATCACTGAGGAAAGTTTTCTTCTCTCTCCTTGCTATTCTTTGGAACTCTGCATTCAAATGGGAATATCTTTTCTTTTCTCCTTTGCTTTTCATTTCTCTTCTTTTCACAGCTATTTGTAAGGCCTCCCCAGCAGCCATTTTGTTTTTTTGCATTTCTTTTCCATGGGGATGGTCTTGATCCCTGTCTCCTATATAATGTCACAAACCTCCGTTCATAGTTCATCAGGCACTCTATCTATCAGATCTAGTCCCTTAAATCTATTCCTCACTTACACTGTATAATCATAAGGGATTTGATTTAGGTCATACCTGAATGGTCTAGTGGTTTTCCCTACTTTCTTCAATTTAAGTCTGAATTTGGCAATAAGGTATTCATGATGTGAGCCACAGTCAGCTCCCGGTCTTGTTTTTGCTGACTGTATAGAGCTTCTCCATCTTTGGCTGCAAAGAATATAATCAGTCTGATTTCGGTGTTGACCATAATATGCTGTCTAGGTTGGTCATAACTTTCCTTCCAAGGAGTAAGTGTCTTTTAATTTTATGGATGTAATCACCATCTGCAGTGATTTTGGAGCCCAGAAAAATAAAGTCAGCCATTGTTTCCACTGTTTCCCCATCTGTTTGCCATGAAGTGTTGGGACTAGATGCCATGATCTTAGTTTTCTGAATGTTGAGCTTTAAGCCAACTTTTTCACTTTACTCTTTCACTTTCATCAAGAGGCTCTTTAGTTCTTCACTTTCTGCCATAAGGGTGGTGTCATCTGCATATCTGAGGTGATTGATATTTCCCCGGCAATCTTTTATCTAGCTTGTGCTTCCTCCAGCCCAGTGTTTCTCTTGATGTACTCTGCATATAAGTTAAAGAAACAGGGATTACAATATATAGCCTTGACATACTCCTTTTCCTATTTGGAACCAGTATATTCCAAAAAAGTCTGAATGTATACTACCATAATGTATCTCATCCTTCAAAACCCAAGTGAAGGTCATTTCCTTGGCGAGGCTTTCCTCTCAGCTCGAGTGAATGCTCTGCCTCTTTATCCTCTCTTCAAAGAGTTCACAACATGATTATGGTGTTCATTCAGGAAACATTTGAGTGCCCACTACAAGCAAACTTTGTGTTTGTTACTAAAGGTTCAGAGTTGAACAAAAGCTAACTCTTTGCTTTAAAGTAGTTTACAGCCTCATTTCAGTTCAGTTCAGTTCAATTCAGTTGCTCAGTTGTGTCTAACTCTTTGCGACCCCATGAATTGCAACATGCCAGTCCTGCCTGTCCATCACCAACTCCCGGAGTTCACTCAGACTCACGTTCACTGAGTCAGTGATGCCATCCAGCTGTCTCATCCTCTGTCGTCCCCTTCTTCTGACCCCAATCCCTCCCAGCATCAGGGTCTTTTCCAATGAGTCAACTCTTCTCATGAGGTGGCCAAAGTACTGGAGTTTCAGCTTTAGCATCATTCCTTCCAAAGAAATCCCAGGGCTGATCTCCTTTAGAATGGACTGGTTGGATCTCCTTGCAGTCCAAGGGACTCTCAAGAGTCTTCAACACCACAGTTCAAAAGCATCAATGTTTCAGAGCGTTTACAGCCTACTTAGAAAGATACCCACATAAACATATTGATTGCAACATTGTGCCTTAAGTACAAGGATGAAGGCCTGTGCAAGAGAGAAGAGTTTTGACAGCTAAGTGAATAAATTGCCTTGAGTTTGAGTCAGTTAAGATTTGATAGATGAGACATTTGACTGGGGTGTTGAAGAGACAGACATTCACCTGCAATTTAGTTTGTCTTGCGTGTGTTGGCTTCTACCGCAGTGTGTTGTGCTTCTTGGGCTAGAAAACATGAATACTTTAATCACTGAAGTACCACCGCATAGCAGAGATATAGACATAGAGCTAGTGCTCAAAAATATTAGACACAGGTGTGTATTTTTATGTCTATGTATTGAATACATTTTTGTCGTGGTTGTTCAGTCACTAAATTCAGTCCTACTCTGCAACCCCATGGGCTGTAGCCTGCCAGTCCATGGGGATTCTCAGGCAAAAATACTGGAGTGGGTTGCCATTGCCTTCTCTAGGGGATCTTTCTGCACCAGGGAATGAACCCATGTCTTCTGCATTGGCAGGAGGATTCTTTACTGGTGAGCAAGGGAAGCTCACTGAATACCTTACCTTCAATAAAATTTTCTTCCTAGTTATTCACCTAGATTAAAACACATATTTTTAAAAAACTCCAGGAGAAGAAATATCCTGGAGGAGGATTTTTAGGATCAAGACCTAAAGTAAGGCCCTTTGTCCACTAGTTTGACCCTGTCCTTCCTGATCACTGGTTGTGATAAGGTCTCCAAATTACAGTTTATGCAAACTTTTCAGCTGGGTTTTGCTTTCTTGAGCAGCAAGAACTAATGTGCAAACATTCTTTATCCTTCATCACAGTGTGAAAGTAAGTGTTAGTCACTCAGTCCTGTCTGACTCTACAACCCCATGGACTCTAGCCTGCCAGGCTCCTCTGTCCCTGGGATTCTCCAGGCAAGAATACTGGAGTGGGTTGCCATTTCCTTCTCCAATGCATGCATGCACTCTAAGTCACTTCAGTCATGTCCGATTCTATGCGACCCTATGGACAATAGCCCACCAGGCTCTTCTGTCCCTGGGATTTTCCAGGCAAGAATACTGGAGTGGATTGCCATTTCCTTCGCCAGGGGATCTTCCCAATCCAGGGATCAAACCAGGGTCTTCTGCATTGCAAGGAGATTCTTTACCATCTGAGCCACCAGGGAGGCCCAGAGGCTTTGCCTTATGATCTGTAACAGCTAATCCATCTAAAAAAAGTCTGATCATAGCTTAACATTTTATCCACCTCCACAGCACATCTGGGTTGAAAGCTGGCATCTACCATAATTTACTCAAAATAGTAACCTCACAGGTGGGATTTTTTCAGACATCAAGGCAGTTCAGTAGAATGCCTATGGTGGAACTGGAGGACTTTCTGATAACAGCTGAAATTCTTTTAAAGCCTAGTCTGCCCACACTCTTTGATTCAAAGCAACTTTATTTCTAGTGTTCAAGGGAAGTGAAGGGAGGGGTGTAGTGGAAAATGTGCTACTAATCTGCAAACAGACAGTTTCATCTTCTCTACTTCCTCTCAAAAAGCAGCCTGTTACACAACCGTGTCTTCTCAGAGTGGTTTAGTTTTCTGCTATCAGATTTCAAAAGAGCTGCTTTCATACTGACTCTCATATCACTAATGAATATTAACCTCAAAAATAAACAGCCACATGCTGACGCTAAGCTAGTCAATTTAATCACTTAAATAGGTGTGTTCTCCTCCTATTACTGATAAGCAAACCAAGGTTCAGTGAGTTGATCAACATCACACAGGAAACGGGCACTTGAAACTAAGTCTACCTAAGCCTGAAATCTTAGCTTGTCTCATTAAATTACCCAACCTCCCTAAGCTAACACAAGTCATAAACATGCAGTATAACTTAGATTCTTAACTGTCATGAACCAGACATAGGAAAAGGACAACTCTCATAATATTTGGAGAGGGGAGGAAGAGAGCCAACAATTTGCAATGTGAGACTCTTGCGAGCACCAGTGTGTGGGGAGGAAACTCAGGATGATGTAAGGGTGGGTTCTTGTGGTGATTAGAACTCAGACACAGTCTACAGATGAACCCAGCCTGAGGAGGACAGTCCCTGACGCTGGGCAGGGGGAGGGAGGCACAGAAATCGTTAGGATGAGGCCATTGGTGGAACAAACAGAGTAGCCTGGCTCTTCTGACCACCTTAGGTTTATCCAAGCAGATGTGCTTTTAAGCAATACGGGGTGACCAGTGACCAGTACTGAATAACAAACAAACTTATGGCTACTGAGGGGAAAGATGAGGGAGGAAGGGATAAGTTAGGTGCTTGGGATTAACAGATACACCCTACTGTATATAAAATAGATGAACAGCAAGGACCTACTGTATAGCGCTACTATATACACCAGAAACTAACACAACATTGCAAATCAACTACACTTGAATAGAACAAACAGCAAAAGAAAAATATATAGGATGAGACAATTTGAGTTAGATCTTCATCTCTGGGGACCCATGTAACACTTAGACCATGACAAACAGAGTGCCTAATATGGCTTTGGGGTTGCATTTCTGAAAATTTCTGCAGTCTCCCAGTGCTGAGACATGGTAGAGTAGGTGAAGGGAAGTTGAGGGAGAAGATGAGCAGTGATGCTGTTCTACTATTGAGGTGAGTACACGGAGCCTGAACTGGGAAGGGGGGAGATGCTGGACTTATTTCTCCCTTTCCATGTGCCTTCTGGCCCTCTATGCTCCTATCAGGTCAGTGGGGTTACACACATGTCCCAACAAGTCCCAGGATGTGTGCAAATGAGGTCATATCATTCCTGGGCTAGCCTGGGGTTCCACAAGGACCCCTGGAATAAGACCACTCTTCCTCCCTAGAGCAATCATTCATTTATTGAATTGCTTGAGATCAGGGCACAAGACTGATGTTGACACGCTGGTTTAGGGTGAGTTTCATTCACCATACATAAAAGATGGAAGTATTTCAAATGCACTGGTTGAAGAGAAAATAAATATCTGTCACTTCCCTGTCTACAGTTCTAAAACTTCACCAATATATCATTATATTTCTAAAGGTTCTGTAAATTCTGTCATGAACTTTAAAATCAAATTGTTGGTAAATTCCTAGGCTCTGCAAAAATGATTTACTTGGAGGAGATTCTGCTGGGCACCATCATGAAACCCTGGTGTTCAGGGTGCCACTGCAGGACTCTCAAAAGTTGGGAATGGAGACATTGTTTTCAGGCCAGTGACTTCTTAACACAGTGTAGGGACTTCTCTTTAACTGCTGCAGGAATTCTGTGCTCCAGTGGCTAAGATTCCATAATCCCAGTGCAGCGGGTACGGGTTAGATCCCTGGTCAGGAACTAGGTTCCTGCATGCCACAACTAAGACCCAGTCAAATAAAATAATAATAATAATAATAATAATAATAATAAAAGAAAACAGACACATGCGCACATGCATGCGTGCACACATTGTAACTGAGCAGGAGTTAAGCCTCATGATACTACAGTAAGTTAAGCACCTACTACAATGTCTCAAAAGTTTTCTTCTCTACAAAGAAATGACTTGTGACTCTACATTTATAATTGAAAATTTGAACTGAATAAAATACGTGCTTGATATTACCTGAATATGTTTCAAGATTATTATGACTGCTTGTAGTATGTATTTATTTCTTTGTATTTTACTTATCTATTTATTACAACTGTCCAGAATATGTAGTAACAAAATTTATAGTCCTTCATGGAGAAGGCAATGGCAACCCACTCCAGTACCCTTGCCTGGAAAGTCCCATGGACGGAGGAGCCTGGTAGGCTGCAGTCCATGGGGTCACGAAGAGTTGGACGTGACTGAGCAACTTCCCTTTCCCTTTTCACTTTCATGCATTGGAGAAGGAAATGGCAACCCACTCCAGTGTTCTTGCCTGGAGAATCTCAGGGATGGCGGAGCCTGGTGGGCTGCCGTCTATGGGGTCGCACAGAGTTGGACACGACTGAAGAGAGAGCAGCAGTAGCACAGTCCTTCAATTTTTTTTTTCTTCTGGGAATATAGGCTTAAATAGAATATTGAAGTAGAAAAAAAAAAATCCATGAAGTCATGGGTGATCTAGTGAGCAATAAGCAGCATCAAGACCCATAAAGCGGGTTCACTGAGCTGGCCTCGAGGCACCATGGTGATGAGCGTCTGAAGAACTTCTGTGGGTCTTATACTTTAGCCTTTTTCATATAGCTCTAATGTGGAGGCTGCAGCGTGTTCTTCACCTAATCTAACAGAGCACATTGCAGCTTCCACATTAGATCCAGTGAGAAAGCTGAACAGATAAGACAAAGACATGCCGTTTTGAAGTATTAATGCAGACCCACCAGAATCAGACTCCTTCAGCCTAAAGAGGACATGGAGCCCATTTCTGATAAACAACATTCCAAAAATCAAATGAGGTCAAAATTCAGCTCCATAACCATAGATTTTCAATATGGGCCACGTAAATAAGTTTCGCTTGGGTCCAGGCTACAGTTCCACATGAAGAATGGTTTGAGAGAATGCTGACATCGTTGAAACATCCAGGCTTAAGTGTTCCTCATTCAAATCTAAGCAAACCAACTGCTCTAAGCTAAGTAGATCTTAACTGTCAAAAAATCATAGGTTGCAATTTGCAGAATAATATAAATTCTATGTTGTATTACATGGGTCCTTGAAATATATTTCAATACATACAGTATGCATCTAACACCTGCTTGAAGTATTCATTTTGTTTGCCTGGCTGCTTTAAGCATTTAAGTTTGTAACTTACTGGGTCAACTGGGCAAGATGTCAAACTGATGGGAAATACACACAGCGGGTGTTGAACACCTAGACTTCCAGTATGGACAGCTCTGGGGAGAATAAATAAGGTGTAGGGGACAATTAAGTCTATGGGTAATTTAGTTGTACCAATAATACATTCTAAGAAATGGTGAAAATAAGGAAAGTTAGAGATTGAAATATTAATAATACACACACATATATATTGCAGACTCTTAATTATATTAACACAAAAGATATTCTTTCTACTATCTCAGAAAGTGTCACCGTCATGTAGCAACATGATCAAACACCTTGGTTTTCGAGGCACCTCTAAACACATCTATAACTACAGCTACCTCACGGACTGCAAGGAATGGACATTTACTGGCCTGTGGGAAAAGGGTAAATTTTCCATAATTTTTAAGGTAAAGCAGCCGATTCAATTAAATATCATTCAAAGAACTTTCTTTTGAGACCAGCTTTTTATCCTTAACCTGACCTTCTCCCAGAGTGTTCATCTTTAAATTGTTTATTGATGCCTGTATGATAAAGGTCACAGCTCGTAAATATGCTCCACTTTGTATTACACATCATACAGGTCTAATGTTTCTGACCAAACCCCAAAGGCATAAGTATTAGTCACAGAGCTCAGCGTTAAGGAAATAATTGAATTTGTCTGGCTATGCAATATCAAATGATGTGAAGGGCAAATAATCTGAAAGGCCAAGTCAAGAAGAGACGAGAATTCTGAGAGTGCTTCCCCCTCCAGAGTATGCCATGCCTCTGCAGAATGATGTGTGAAATGCCTAGGAAAAAGTCTTAAGGCAAACAAAGAAAAATCTTCACGGTTTCATCTTAATTTTCTGGAGCTTTTAAGCACATTCATTTCAACAGGGGTGGAAAAGAAAAACGGAAAGCATGGGGACTGTTCTTAAATGAGTGGGCTTAGTGTATCATTTCTTCCTTTTCTTTCGTAAGTAGAAAAACTAACGCTGGGTCCACAGCCCTGACAAAAGGATGAAAGAAGGATCAACCTATCAGGATAAGGTCAAGTTGAGCCTGTGTGGTTTTAAGAAAAAATAAGTGTTGTGGTTGCAAATATACCAGGTTAAAAAATCTGAGAGCCATTTGATTTCCCTGGATATTACAAACTCGAGCCATTTCACAAGCTTGTGAACATGTACCATGCTCCAAGTACAACTCTAGCACTAAAAATGTGCTCTCTTCATCTGTCCAACAAGCCAGGTAAGGACGTACAATCATAGGTCTATTTCACACAGGAGAAACTGAGATTCAGTCCAGACAGCCTGCCCAAGATCACTCAGCTAGTGGCAGGCACAGGATTTGAACTCAGGATCCGAAGTCAGAGCCCCAGCCCAGGTTTCTTCCTGTCTTCCTTATCAATTTCCCTGTGCTGCATCTAAGAATGCCTGAGAAACACCTCCCTTCTCTTAAGTCATATGATTCATATTGCAAGAGCTAAACTCTGTCTTTAGAACTACTTCTCACATGAGGGCTGGAGTCTGCTTATTTTTTGCTTTCCCCAAGGAGAAGCAGGCCCCCACCCAGTCACACACTCAAGTAAACATCTGAGAAGTAACTGAGCCCCAACCTATGTTTCAGTACCCCCAGAGGTCCTGATACTATGTCAGTGGATAATTCTGGATGATTTACTATATTTCCCAGGCACTTTACTAAGATAATTTGCCTCATCTTATCACATTTCCTCTCCAAACACCATGGTATCTTTAGACAACCTTTTTGTACTTTAATGCTTCATCAGAAATCTCTTTATCAAAAAATAGAAGCCATGCTTTTAAACTTACATTTTTAGAGCAGTCATCAGAGGGGGTGCCTGATAAGTGTGGATGGACTGAATGAAAAGGCATTGGAAGGAGACACACAAAGAAGCCTGACCCACAAGTCTTTGCTCTGACCTCACTCTGAAGGGCTTACAGTAATTTAGCTGAGATTCAACTTCCTCCTTTCAATTCAATTTCTTGTCTTATTCCCACTCCACCCTCATTTTCCTTGAAATAATAAAGTTTATCAAGGGTGACTTTTCATTATTTAAACCTTTCTCAATATCTCCTTAAATTGTATAATCATCATTAGGCCCCTATTGTCCCAGTTTGTTTGCAATTATTGTCTTTACTGACGTCACATTTCCTACATCCCCTAATCGAATAGAAACTCCCCCCAAAATTGTTGTGATAGCATCACAATATTTTATAAACATGTTATACAATTGGAAAGCCTAGATAGACTCCTAACTTTTCTTTGACAGCAAAATATCTATTTGCACTATTGACTTTTCCTTTACTTGCTTATACCTTGAGAAATAATATTCTGAAGCCTATGGCTGGAATGCACTTATTTTATCAACTAAAAAGCACAATGAATGCCCTTTGATCTTAAAATAAAAAGTAATAATAGCAAGGTGAAGAAAGCATATTGTTATTGTTAGTGGAAAAATTATATTGATATAGATATTAAAAGGTAATGTACATTCTTTTCTACAAGATTTTCTTTAAACATCATCCCTTCTGAAAACAATCTTAAAAGCACCCTTTGGATTTTCTTTTTTTCTTTGTTTACAAGGTTCTTTCAGAAAATACCAATTTTATTTTAAAGTTTTAATCAATATTTCACACAGTAAAATCCTTTTCTTTGACACAACGAGTTATCAAAGCATTTTTTCTTCTCAAGGCAGCAGCTTTTGAGCTGTGACTGACAATAGATCTTTTGGATTCTGTTCATGTCAAGATTAGATCAGACACTATGGGGATTCCTTTTCATGTTTGTAAGTCTTAAGTCAGCATTAGCAGTACACAAACTCTTCCATTCTAAAGGTGAGTTTTCCTCAGTGGGATGACTACTTCCAATGGTATTTGATCTTCGTCACTTCATAAACAACATACAGCTATATCATTGGAAATTGTACCGGGATATATGTTTCTTTCTGTTTTTTTTTTTTTTTTGGAAAGTAGTTGTCTTGAAAACCATAGTAAATATTTCTCCTTAATATACTGTCTACAGTTTAAGTGGCATATACAATTAAATTTCTCAGATAACAAAAAAAGCTAGTCCATAATCAACCTCTCTCTTATAGTAAAAATAAAGATGATTACCAGCTGATTCTGTATTCTAATTCTGATTAGCAATTTGAGGTTGTGTTTATACTCCCAGGGAAGGACTTCCCTGGTGGCTCAGAGGTTAAAGCGTCTGCCTCCAATGTGGGAGACCCGGGTTTGATTCCTGGGTCGGGAAGATCCCCTGGAGAAGGAAATGGCAACCCACTCCAGTATTCTTGCTTGGAGGATCTCATGGACTGAGGAGCCTGGTAAGCTGCAGTCCATGGGGTCACAAAGAGTCGGACACGACTGAGTGACTTTACTTACTTACTTACTTACTTATACTCCCAAAATAATTAGCAGAGACAGAGAAACAGAGAGAATTGCTACTTTTTAGTTTGTTTTTCTCCAATAGAAGAGTTTTTTGGTTTTTTTTCCTATTAAGACACTGAGAAGGGTTATGGTATGAGACTGGTTGAGTGCAATCTGACATCAGACTTTTGTGAGTTTGAATTCTGTCTCTGACACTTGCAGCCATGTGACTTTGGATAAGTCACTGAAGTTCTCCAAGTCTAATTCTCCTTACATGTAACAATGCCTGACTTATTGGCCATGTAGAACAGTTTAATGGCATAATCCATATAAGCACTTAACCCTATTCTTGAAACATAATGGGTGTTTCATACATATTAGCATTATTATCATTCATATAGTAAGTCTGATGTTTACAGAGACAGAACATTTGCCTAAAAATGACTCACATATTTGAGACAAAAAAAATGTATTTTTCCCACTTCTCCATCAATTTGAATCTGAGTCTTAATAAAATTATTAGCTTTTGCCCAAAACATGACATCCAAGAGGTAAAACGATGCTATTTCCTATGAATAAAAAGCAGTTGGGCTATTACTAATATGGCTTTCTGGGGTAACATTTTAAACATAGATTTTCTTAAGTAGTCAATATTCTTTTAATATTAGATAGCTTTGGATTTTTATTATTTCAATGTTCTGTGATCAGCCAACCAAAAAAACTCTTAAAGAAAAATGCCAAAATTGGTAAATAGATCTTTCTAAGAAAAATCTACAGTTGGACTGTGAGGGAAATTTGCTTCTGATTCACCTAATATACTTCTATTAAGGAGGTACTGCTATCGTTGTTATTAATGACCACCTGGATGCAGTTTTAGAAGAATTGAGTAAATATAAAATGAAGTCATTTTCTAAAGTTTGGCCCACTACCCTGCATTCTCTTAACGCTGACCATTCAGAGGGCGTGTGTATATGAACAAGAAAGGAAGTGTAATGCTGACACATAAAATGGGGTTAATGAGCCAAGAAGATGCATAATACAAACAAAGCCATTTCAGCAAAGTAGAGTTTGCACCTTTTGTTCCATAAACAGTGAGCATACACTCCAGAAATTAACAAGCTTTTAAAGTTTTAATTAATTTAAAATCTACTTCCTTGTTGAAGGCTAGAGGGAAATTAATCATCAATAGAACTTCTGAGAAAGGGAATTTTTCTGCATCTTGAAAATGGGAAACTTTAATGTTAATTTTTAGAACTTTTAACCAGGGTCTAATACATTCCTTTATATAATTTTATAATTAAGCTGCACTATGCCATCATTTTCTGCACAATAATTCTGAAAATATTCAGAAGAACTACTGATATCCTAACTACATGAATCACAGAAATATATTTTTAAAGAGAAAGCATATAAAATAATTATTTCGAGAATTAAATGCTCTTGGAGAAGCACCAAAAAGGAAGATCCCTATCTTCCTCTTGGCTAGAATTAGTCCCAGAATTTCTGGGAATTATTATATCAAAATCACATTTTCATTTTCTAAAGGAAGATATTTCTTAAAGGATGTACAAGTAGATCAGAGAATGACCATCTTTCCCCGGCAAAGGACCCCCAAACTATGGCTCCCTCTTGGCACGCATAGCCACCCCAAGGTGAAAAACAGACTCTTATCCAGGTCGATTAATCCAGATTAATTCCACCCAAATAAAATGTTTCTGTTCAACTCTAAATATATTATCTAAAGGCATGCATCTAAGCCAGTGGTAATCAGAAATTTGATTAAGGAAACAACCATTTTGCCCTCATCCTCATCTGTCTGGTCCGTGTGTTTCTGATTTATACAGCTTAAGGTGAGTGAGGGGATATCCTTTCATGGGGATCACATACAAAAGTTTCTGCCACAGGGGCAGGTACCCACAAAGGTGAACAACTGTCCTCACTCCGGGATGCTAAAATGTAACTGCCATTCTCCGTCTGCAAATCCTTTCTCTTCCCATGGTGCCTGTTTTCAGCAAAATGTTACTAAAGCTTGGAGCATAACTGCTTGTAATAGAGCTGTCCTGGAATAAACTGCACAGCTTTTTACACTCCTCACTCGCAACCATATTGCATTTTCTTACTCTAGGAATAACTATCCTTCAACCACAGTCCATCAACTCCAAAAAGTGAAAGAAAAAAAAAAAAAGAAATACTACCTATGGATTTAGCTTATGCTGTGAATCATATGGGTAAAAGATTAGGAATTTCTGTCTTCAATTATTCAAGGTTATTTTTAAAATATTTAGAATAAATTACTGAGAGAAAACTATACATGCTTAAATTGTTGAACATTCTTTTTAAAAGAGTATTATAATTTTATTTTTGAAAGAAAGAAAACCTTCAAAAATAAGATGGTAACTGATAAAGATAAATTTTCTGGGGAGGGTTTTTAGGGGTATTTAGTGTGGGAATCTATATATAGAGAAGCAGATGAGCAAGAGGAAGAAGACTGGCCAAGATGATAGAGTAGAAGGTCCCTAGACTCAGCTCCCCTCACACAAGCGACCAAAATCCCAGCTAACTGCAGAAAGCCATGGAGGAAATAGACTGGGATCTACCAGAAAAGACCTTCTAGAACTGGGGACATAAAGAACCACAGCGAGATACATAGGAGGGGTGAACTCGTGATATACTCAAACCCTCTCAGTGGGTGACCCATAACCTGGAGAAAGATTATATTACAGACATTCTCCTTCAGGAGTGAAAGTACTTAGGCTCCGGTCAGGCCAACCTGACTGGGTGTTAGGCACAGGAAGAGAAACTCCCCAGAGCTTTTGGCTTGATTGCAGGGGGAATCATTGGGGGAAATAGAGATTTGACTTTTGAAGAACATCCACAGAATCTCATGAGCGCTGGGACCAAGGGCACAAGCAGTAATTTGACAGGAGCCTGAGACAGACCTGCCTGCTGGTCGAGGAGGGTCTCCTGGCAAGGCAGGGGTATATTGTTGTGGCTCACCCTGGGGACACAGACATTAGTATCCAACAGATCAAAAGCATTCATCTGCATGAACTCCCCTGGGGACTGATATCTTGGCATCAACACTTGACCCTACCCAACATGCTTTAAACCTCACACTTCAAACCTCCATTGAAACAACACACTGCTCAGGGACAAGCCCCAAACATCAGCAGGCAGTCTGCCTAAAGACTTCCTGGGTCCACAGCTGCCTCTGGACATGTCCATAGCAACGGCCCTGCCTACAAGAAAGCCAAGATGCAGCTCCACCCATCAGTGGCCAGGCCCC